>CM074433.1:33670000-34270000 GCA_037101425.1 Elopichthys bambusa
TGAAGAGCAGTGATCATCCAGCATTGATCTGAAAGACTTTGGTGATTTAATTCCTCACATCTGTTAGGGAGGTTCTGGCAGACGGATCCCTGACAGTGTCTCTGCTTGATGTATCAGAGATCAAACGCTTCTGGGCAGGTTCACTCCAGGTTTTCCCCACTGTGTGGGAATCCCATCACAGCTTCGTACCTATGTTACAGTAGAGAGGAAGTTGAGTGTACATGCTGTACTTTAGTTCCTTGATTTTGTTCCTACATCTTAGCCTTGAAGCATTAGACACTTACAAACCTGGGGCTTTTTTAAACTTCTATACATGGTGCATCTCTTTCTGAATGGCATCGATAATGCTTAGACTCTTGCGCTGATGTGAGCGATCTTTATAACTCTGGGAAATGCAGACCTTAGCTAATCCGAGCATATGAATTTCATAATAAGCTTCTTTAAATAGATAATTCTCAAAGTCATGAGTTGTGACACATCTGGAGGCTGGAGATATGAAGTTTATCAAAATTGTTGTATTTGTGCTGTTTTAAGGGATTGGTACTCTGGATGGCAGTGCAGAGAAGGAGAAGGATTTCCTGGGGAAATCTCAAAAGCAGGTACAGTTTAACCCCGGCCAGACCACAGCCACATGGAGAGTGAGGGTTCTCTCTGATGGGAAATACGAGCAGTCCGAGACATTCCAGATTGTCCTGACTGAGCCGGTGATGAGTGTTTTGGAGTCACCAGCAATAGCCACAGTTGAGATTGTGGATCCAGGTGATGGTAAGTCCAACAGAAGTTGATCAAACATATTCTGATAAACACGTAACAATAAACAAATTTTTAAAGTCCTATTATGCTTTTTCACTTCTAGTTAGTGAGTAATGTTGCTGTTTGAGCATAAAAAAAGGTTACAAAGCTCAATGTCCACTCCAAAGGGAGATATTTTATTTAACAGAATCCACTTTCCAAGAACTACAATGAACGACTCGTTTGGACTACAACACGTTTTTTCTGGGTTTTGTAAAGTCACAATATTACTCATTTAAATAATCCCCGCACACGGAATGCACAAAAATGCTTCCAGAACCTAAGAGGGTACAATGTAGGCTACGCACAAAAGCTTCACCTGAAATGGAGCAATTCCTACTTTGTGTTGTTTGTGGATCACAACTTGCATGTATGTCTTATTTGTAGTTGCGTTTTCTATTAACAGTTCCAATTCTAAGTTTTATGTTGTTGCTACAGTGTAAGCAAAGGGCAAAGTTTTCCCTTCAATTATCCTTCTTTAAAATTAACCATGGTTTTATGGTCGATTACTATTTGTATTACCATAGTTTACCAACAAATATCATGATTAAATGGTGTCTAACATCGTATCTAAAATGTATAAAAAGATTACACATTACATTTTGAAATTACATTACAAAAAATGTCCTGTGAAATCCGTTATGCATGATTCTCTTGTTTGTTAACATTAACTCTGAATCAAGCTTGAACTGGTTTAAAATTGACGGCATCCTTAATATTTACATCTGAGTAGAGCTCGTCGTTACAGTAAGGGTTGTGACATTTCCTGAACACGCGTTAAGTGGTGCCCATCAAACACATTGGACGTGCTAACCAATCACAGCACATTTCGTATTTTGGAAGGAGGGGCTTGAGCTGTAATAATGTAAAATATGTGCAAAATAATGGGTTTTTTTCTTTAACAATCAAGCATGAAAGCATATTCTAGTATGCCCTAAAAACAAAATCAAGACTTTGTAAAGGTTAAAAGGCTAATAAGCATTCAAATGTGATGAAAAGCCCATGTGATTTGGTAAAGGTGATATATAACCACCATTCAAAAGTTTGATGTCTGTAAGAGTTTTTTTTTTATGTTTTTGAAAGAAGTGTCTTATGCTCACAAAGGCTTCATTTATTTGATAATATTGTGAATAAATAACTATTATAAACTCATATAATTGGTTGAGTCAATATGCTACTGTTGTCCAGCTGATCATACAAAAGTCAAGTCAAGTCACCTTTATTTATATAGCGCTTTTTACAATGCAGATTGTGTCAAAGCAGCTTTACAGTGATAACTGGTATATAATTTTGGCTGCACAGCAGCTCTTAAAGAAAGTGGTGTCAATGCAGGCAGATGCAAAGCACTCTTCAAAACAGAGCAATATTTTGAAAGCGCTTCAGTGTTTACACCTTTTTTTTTTTTGGTTAAGTCAGGTGTAAACTTTAAAATGGCTTAGTTATGGTTGTCTTTGCATATTAAGCTTGGATATAAGTATTTTATAATTGGAAAAATGCTGGTTGATGCAGACCAGTACTTGTCTGTATTATCTGAATTACACTACTGTTGTTTGGGGTCTGTAAGATTTTTTTCTGAAAGAAATTAATAAAACATTTATAATATTACAAAAGATTTCTGTTTCAAACAAACGCTATATTTCTGAACTTTCTATTCATCGAGTTTGTTGAGCACCAAATCAGCATATTATAATGATTTCTGAAGGATCATGTGACACTGAAGACTGGAGTAATGATGCTGAAAAATTCAGCTTTGCCATCATAGGACTCAATTTCATTTTCAAATACATTACAATAGAAAACATTTATTTTAAATTGCTACTATCCACATTGCTACTATTTTACTGTATGCTTGACCAAATAAATGCAGCCTTTGTGAGCATAAAAGAAAAAAAAATCTTACTGACTCCAAACTCTTGAACAGTAGTGTATATTACATTTTATCTTTTCAGACACAAACTTATGTAATGATTATATGAGATCAATCCTTTTAATCAGACACATTTAACTTCTCAAAAATATCCATACATTTCTGCTTAAGCTGCTCAATATACTGAACCCCCATTATATCTAGTTAAGATGTAAGTGAGTCAGAGGCAGGTAGGATGTACAAGAGACCAGAAAAAAAAAAACACAACAAAGCTGCTAAAAACATCCCAGGCTATTTTATTTTTTTCATTTTCAATGTTGCAGATAAAAACACAGGCCTTATCTTCATATTGCAGATGCTTTTTTCTCTCTTTCAGTGGACCTTAATTATTACAGCATTTGATATCTCTTCCTACCTGCGAGCTTTCAGCGCACCGCCCACCCCCGCATATTGGCGGCCCTTCTTTTCATCTCTAATTCATCGCACCGCTCTACGTCTTGTTTCGAAAGCGTATCGTCGATTAATGTAAATTGACAACGGGTGTTTGAGAAAGGTTTGACAGGTCTGCACTGGCTCCCTCTGTAATTAAACCATTCGCATTTGAAAGTTAGTTGCTCAGTTTTCGAGGGGTCGTTTCAGAGGAGGCGCTGCGCTTTTGTCTGCGAGGACCTAAACAGAGGCAGCATAATAACAACAGAAAGACATAATGAGACAGCCGTGGATAAACCTGTCATCAAAAACACTTTTCACACAACAAGTTTTTTTATATATATATATATATATCTCCAAGCAGCTCTTGTTACAAAATATGGCTTTGTCAGTCTGTTGATCAAACCTCGTTTGTCTCACACTGTCTGAGAGCCGTGGCGGAATTATTTGCCTGTTCATCATCACAACATCATCTCATATTCTCACAATTACGGGCATATTTAGATGTGCAGTGCAAATAACCGGAGGCTCACGTTATTTTATTCTGTGAGTTTTTGTCTTTATCGCCTCCTCTGGGTCCCTGGATAATTAAAATTTTCATCTATAATCCCAAACGCTGCGATAGTTTCCATCTGAATGTTACTTAAGCCTTGCTATCTTTGCAGAAGTTATTTCTCCTTAGAAAAAAAGAAAGAAAACTCCACTGCTTCCCCAGTGAGCTAATTATCAGTCTTACGGTGGGGTTTGTTTGCTGAGGCTGGTGCCCCATGGGAGGCTTAACGTGACGGAGTCTGGCTGCTCTTTCTAATGGCGAGAGGGAGGGGAGGATGGGGCGGTCGGCATGCTGCGGTCCTGTTGCTCCACGTGCAGTTTTTTTCCTTTCAGGTTAATTATCCTTTTAGCTTTTATGCGTGTGTGGCAGTGTGAGGTCAGGCATTAATATTTGAATGCAAGTGGGAGGTGGTTTTCTTCCGACAAGGGCCTTTGGAGACCTGTCTGACCCAGTTGCCACAGAGTCGTTCACACATGATGGCTTACACCGACCCGCGGGCTCAGACAAAAGCCTGCATCTGGAGTCACATCTGTGACTGGAATGGCTGTGATGTGACAAGCTTCCTGCTTTACAGCCAGAACCTTTCACTGCTCATTAGTGTAAAGAGCAATTAAAGAAGAGGAGAGGCTAGAAAAGCATTTTAAAGATGCTTACTTGAACTTTGCTTTCTGTTTTTAATGTCTTATGTTGAAAAAGATTTTAATGAAAGTTTAAATGGCTTTACCTTTTCCTGCTGGAACGCACTGAAATACTTGTGAATATCATGTGAAAAGGTCAAACAATCTACACTGCAAAAAATTATTATTTTAATCATTATTAAAACTATACATCATTAAAACAAGATACATTTTCTTGAAGCAAAACTGCATAGGACATTTAGACATTTATTTTAAATAATATATACTTGAATTAAGTTTATATTTCTTACTCTGTAAGAGATTAGGTTTTTTTGTACTGAAGTTCATAAGGAAGGAAGTTTGTAAGGAAAGAAAGAAGGAAGTACGTAAGGAAGTTCGTAAGGAAGGAAGGAAGGAATGAAGTTCGTAAGGAAGGATGGAAAGAAATTTGGAAGGAAGGATGGAAGGAAGGAAGGATGGAAGGAGGGAAGGATGGAAGGAAGGAAGGATGGAAGGAAGGAAGTTCGTAAGGAAGGATGGAAAGAAGTTTGGAAGGAAGGATGGAAGGAAGTATGGAAGTTTGGACGGAAGGAAGTTTGGACGGAAAGAAGTTTGGACGGAAAGAAGTTTGGACGGAAAGAAGTTTGGACGGAAAGAAGTTTGGACGGAAAGAAGTTTGGACGGAAAGAAGTTTGGACGGAAAGAAGTTTGGACGGAAAGAAGTTTGGACGGAAAGAAGTTCGGAAGGAAGGATGGAAAGAAGTTCGGAAGGAAGGATGGAAAGAAGTTCGGAAGGAAGGATGGAAAGAAGTTCGGAAGGAAGGATGGAAAGAAGTTCGGAAGGAAGGATGGAAAGAAGTTCGGACGGAAGGATGGAAAGAAGTTCGGACGGAAGGAAGTTCGGACGGAAGGAAGTTCGGACGGAAGGATGGAAGGATGGAAGGAAGGACATTTTCTGAAAAATATTTTGCTTCTCAAGTAGATTTATCTTATTTAAGGGCATTTAATATTTCAATACATTTTAAAAAACTGAGGTTTAAGAAGCTCAGTGTAATTATCCTGTATGTTTGTTTACCTAATGCAGTATATATTTGTGAGTTTATTGGAAGTGAATATAGAAAAGTACTGCAATTCTAATTAAAATAAATCCCATCTATACCATGCTATTCTGTCAATCAAAAGTAATTCGACCGCCTATATGCAGAGGACTCGACCAAGAGCTGAATATAAATGCACAGGATTTTACTTTCTAATCGGTCTTGTTTTTGTTCCTTACAAAACAAGGTCATTATTTTGGCCCCTGATGCATGGAAGTTTCCTGTGTGAGGGTAAGACACAGTCTCTCTCAATACATCTTATACCTGAGAGGCTACATACATTCGCCTCATTGTTATTCTTTTCTCAGAGCCAATGTTTGAGTCTTGAGGGCTGTAAGATTCATTCTTTTATCAGCAGAGCAGTCACTCAGTCTACACAAAACTCAGAGACTGAACACTGTGAATTTCAGAACAAAATATCCTCTGCAAAACCAAAACATTGTTCAGTCTCTTGCAAATGTCATGTGACTGAAAAAAAAAACCTGGGGTGGATAAACTGTTACTAAATATAGTAATTGCTGTCTTTCTCTCTTTTTTTATTTTAAACAAATGGGGAGAATAGAAGATTGACATTTTCTGAAAGACCTGTCAAACATAGGATCAAACTACTGTAAATATTATATGAGCAGTTTTATTTTCAATTCATTTTCAAAGAGGTTTGAATCTTTTGCAACCCTGTTATCATGCTAACATGTATAAATACAGATTAAATTCAATAAATAATTTAATATTGTATTCTAGCAATATACATTAAATAATCATGAAAAGTAAAGATACGAAATTAAAAATATATATATTTGAAAAAATGTGTCAGAATTTGTAACAGAGTAGCAAGTAATAGGGTTGCAAATTTAGCCTAAATTAAGTTGTAATTCAGGGGCTAGCTAGTTTTAGACCAAATATAGTTAGCTCATATTTCCTATAAATTAAAGAAAAAAAAAAGAAAGAAAAAAAAAAAAAATAATTAAAAAAAAAATATATATATATATATATATATATATATATATATATATAATTTTAATAATAAATTGAGTAACAGAGGTGAGCATCAACATTATAATTTATGTAAAAAATTTAAACATTTGATTTGTTCAATACTAGCCAACTGAGTTAATTTTAACACAACATTTGTGAATATAATATTTTTTAAATATCCTGGGACAACAAATTGTACTGTAGGCCTATTTATTGAAAGTACTTTTTTCAAAGATGTCACTGTTTACCGATTACTTGAACAGCTAGTTGCTCTATTTATTTTTTTTTACCTCCACTCTCCATCTGTGCCAAATGACCACTTGCAGACTGGATGATTGGAGATGTTTGCAAAGGATCATGTATAATTGTATAGAAGGATCCGGGGCAGGATAGGCCATGCAAAGAGGGATCTTTTTTTTTCTTATTGGTCCCTGTGCGCCGTTGTTTCAAAAACACCACCAGGCTTTCGCTAGTTCTGTCTATTCTATAGATTTTCCATCTCTGGCTAGAGTTTTTTTCTTTTCTTTTCTCCATCAGTTCAGTGTGCTATAAAAAATCTGTTTAGATGTTGACTCAATCCTGACCTACGGTATTTTAAAATAGCAATGCCTGAACAAGCTCCCACTCAGTCAGATGGTTTACACTGCAACACAATGCAGTACACAGCCAGTACGTACAGATATCGATGCCACGTAGTCCAAAGGCCACTAAAAACCTAATATGAAGCGCTCAATATAAAAAAATCTATTTTCTCATACAAAATGTGTTTTTGCCTATTGTGCAAGATAAATGTGCATTACACGCCCAGTATAGAGCCATATGATTTGAAATAATTATATATTGAAGAATCAATCCACCGCCTGTGGTGTTTTAAAGCCCTGCGGTAATAGTCTTTCTGACAGGGAGCTGCTAAATCCCTCTGTGACTGATATAACAGAACAGCAGTCCTAATACTGAGCCATATCTTCTTTTCCCACAGAGTCCACGGTGTTCTTTCCTCAGGCCAGCTTTGCCGTGGAAGAAGATATCGGAGAACTCCTGATCCCGGTGCACAGGAATGGAGATGTCAGTGAGGAACTGATGGTGGTCTGTCACACCCAGCAAGGTGCAATACACAGCATGTACAACATTATATATGCTCTCATTTTATACAGACAGTCTTTATATTTAATAGAATGGTAGATTATGATGGCCAAAAGTATTAACTTCTACTAACATTTTAATTATAAATTAAATGATCAAAATAGCCTCTACAAGATCTTATATAAATTAATATAAAATATCATATATTTCATTTTTTTTATGCCAAAAACTTGATGCTGAGAAATTCATTACATTTATTGAATGCTTAGTATTATTTAAAATCTCAGGGGGTACAAGTACTGTAAATAATTTATTGTTCAAAACACTGTACCTGAACAATATTCTTGTTTTCAAAAGTTGCTGAAGTGATATAGTTCAACCAAGAATAAAGATTTTGTCCTATTTTGTCTGTGGAACACAAAAGTAAATACTTTTCAAAGAACCTGGATAGACGGATGGATGGATGGGTAGATGGATGGATGGAAAGCCTTCTGAATTTATGCAATAGCTTTTTGCGAGAAACAGACTAAATATTAGTCATTATTCAGTACAATTTTCAGGAAGCTTCCTGTCCTCCGAAGCTTGTCTCTAGACTTTTCTTATGTGTTGAAATGGTTTTGTCAGTGTCATTCATTCCAAAACAACATTCATTTTTGTGTAATTCTACTTTTTTGTCCCAAAAAAAAAAAAAAAAAATGAGGGTGAGTAAAGAATGACAGTCATTTTTGAACATTTTTATTGTCATTTTTGGGTAAACTATCCCTTTAAAGATTCTTACTTGCAACATTTCTACATGTCTTCTACGTCCTTTAAACACTTTATGTGCATTTGAATGAATTCCCTGCATATGTCCTTTCTTGTACCTGCTGCAGGCTCTGCCACAGGAACCGTCCCCACTTCTGTTCTGTCCTACTCTGACTACATCTCCCGTCCAGAGGAGCAGGCCAGCATTCTGCGCTTTGATAAGGACGAGACAGAGAAGCACTGTCGTGTGGTGATCATTGATGACTCTCTGTATGAGGGTGAGGAGAGCTTCAACGTGACCCTCAGTATGCCTGTGGGAGGCTGTCTGGGGCCAGAATACCCCACTGCGCATATCCGCATACTGCCGGACCAGGACGACGGTAAGTACTTGTTTGCTTTTGTATGATTTAAAGTAAAGGAACAGGAAATTTTCTCTCCAGGAAATAATTATTCTAATATTGACAGTTTGATTATATATACACATATAACCTGGACAAAGAAACTCTCATCTTAGTCATAAAAGGGCTGAATAAGTTGGAGCTGTGGCTTAGTGGTTAGCACACATGCTCTTGGGGCTGTGGTGCTCATGTGGGAAATTTGAATTTGAGTTCCATTTTTTTCCCTTTTTAATATCTATCTTCTTTTTGTATCAATGAAAAGTGCAAAAAGTAACAAATAAAAAATAAATATAGAATATTTTCTTTTAATAAAAAATAAAAATGATGACACAGACTTACAATTCAGTCTGTGAACCATACAAATTAGAGCTATTCACTGTCCATATCATGCTCAGACAGATATGTATTTGTTAGTTCAACACTCAGTGATATTTAAGGAGCAATTTATCTTTCTCCAAAGCCTCGTAGAGCATCAGAATTTTTGTGTCTCATGCGCATACGGCAGCCAGCGGATGAACCCAGAATAGACACAATGCACATGTAAATGGGCAATGCTAAAGTTTGCACATGAGTTTCTTTCTCTCCAGCGTTATGAGGCCTGAAATCACAGATAAAGTTGAGTTATTCTAAAGCCTTCTTTCCTCAAAGAGAGAGAATTAATAATTTTTTGGTGGAAAGCGAACGGATTTTTGTTCTTTTATCTCTGTTTTGCTGTTATTATAGCACCTCTCAAAAGTTTGCTGAGGAAAATAGGAGCCGCTGGCTTAGCCCACCTCAGACAGAAAGCATGAAATTGCACTCAGGAGAGAGCTGGAAGGGATAGAGTTCATCCTTTGGCTCACTATGACTAGAAAACTATACATTAACATATGTGTATATACCGCTGTGTGTCTGAATCCCCGTGCTGCTCGACGCTGAACGTGGATTAGTGGTAATTCCCATGTGACACGAAGGTGAAAGCTTTCATCAAGTTAAGTTCAGCTAAGCGTGCTGCATTCGGTATATCTGACAAATAGTGTTTATTAAAGCGTAAATTGTGTGTGTGTGTGTGTGTGTGTGTGTGTGTGTGTGTGTGTGTGTGTGTGTGTGTGTGTGTGTGTGCGCGTGCGTTTAAGAAAAGGACCGTGTAATTAGAGGATGTTCATGCCACTTTGTTTTGGCACGTCTTTCTGACTCTTTATCTTCCTTTAAATCCTCCCTTTTTCACACACAAACATTACACCTCAGGCTACTGAAGTTTTTTTCTGGGGCAATCCTCTTGTCTGTGGTACAATATCCTAAGGGTATTAGATCTTATCTGCCTCTATCTGAGGCTGTTATCAGTAAATCTGGGCTAAAACCACCAAAACATCAATCAGCAGCATACAATAGCAAAACACTTCTTAAATTCAGGGGTAGAGCTGCAAATGAGTGTATAGTTTCAGCCTATTGTGATTATTTATGCTTAACATAGAGGTTACAAGGCTCCTAAAGGCTTTAAACATTTATTATAAGATAAGTGTAACTATAATAAATTGTCTTTACTTAATCCAGAACATGAGCTAAAAGATACAATTTTGTGTACAATATATGCCTGCTTATATCTTGATTTCTCTCCAGATGAGAGCTCAGAACCAAGTGAGCAACTTACTGTATACAACATTTTAAGGCATTATAAGCATATTACACCATCAAAAGGTGGGAAGCAACATTATTCTGCCCTCTAAAGTACCTAATTGTGGCCAAATTCTAAAGCAGTGTCACATATATGCTTTCTTTGCATTGCAATAAACTCAGATTGTCCAAAGTCAACAAACATGTTAATTTATATACTCTATATTTCATTATGTAATGAAAAGTATCAATCAAAATAGTTCAATGACCATTAAATGACTATTCTACCTAGTATACACATAATATTTATTTTTAAAAATTTGTTCCACAAGGATGCATTAAATTGATCAAAAGTGACAGTAAAGACATTTATAATGTTACAAAAGATTTATATTTCAAATAAATGCTGTTCTTTTGAACTTTAATTTCATCAAAGAATCTGTAAAAAATGTATCATGGTTTCCACAAAAAAAAATATTAAGCAGGTCAACTGTTTTTAACAATGATAATAATAAGGAATGTTTCTTGAGCAGCAAATCAGCGTATAAGAATGATTTCTGATGGATCATTTGACACTAAAGACTGAGTATTGATGCTGAAAATTCATCACAGGAATACATTACATTTTAACATATGTTAAAATAGACAACACTTCTTTTAGATTATATTTCAGTGTGTGTGTGTTTGAAGAAGGTTGTTTTTCTACATTCTTTCTACTTAAAATGCTGACTGTGAATAGTAATAATGAAATTCTGTATGAAATACTACATACTAAATTGGTATCATCTTGTTCTTGTTCTATTTCTCTTGTGAACACACATTCGCACATACCTACGCATGAATTATTGATCTGGTGGCCCTAGTTGGGCTGCTCAAGTAGGTTGTGTATCATTTCTGTTTTTATTTTTCTGTTCATCAAGGTTTCAGAACAGAATGAAGAGAGTCTGTGAAATTTAGGCTATTCACTGTGTCATTTAGATTTATGTGGAGTGGATAACTGCAGATGGAGAGATAAACATCACTCCAGCAGAGTAAAGCAGTAATGCTTTAACCTTCCCCCAAATGACCAGACACCATGAGGAAATAGACTGAAAGTGTGTGTGTGTGTGTGTGTGAGAGAGAGAGAGAGAGAGAGAGGCAGGAGTTTGCAGGTAAACAGACAAAGGTTGACTCCCTCAGGCAATGCAGGAATGATTTTATCTCCAAATGCTGGAGAGAACATCTCAACGAGCAAGGAAAGAAGGTCAAAACTACAGCTGAAAAATCAGTCCAAAACTCAATTTTGTGTATGTGTGCTAAACGAGAACTAGTTTGAACCTGCCTCTGTATAAGATAAACAGTGTCTTGTGAATAAACTAGAATTTTTTTTGTTGCGTAACATTAGTTTAGCTGTTTTTTAAAAAAATGTTGCTTTTTCAGTAAGTCATTGAGTTGGGTGGACTGAGTTAGGAAGTTCCTCTTCATACTGCTGTCTCTCTCTGAGAGCTAATGAACAGCATCAAAACAAACAAGGTCCGGATGCCGAGCTCAGTGTTGTTTGGCTGGCAGCGACTGAACACACTGCAGATTAAAACTGAAGAGATGTTCTGCTGCAGAGATAAAGAATACAGCATCTAGTGGGAATAGTCGAACAGCCAGACTGCAGGTTATTCTGGGTACTTAAACAGAAAGAGACCACTTGATTTACAGTATATGTAAAATGACCAATCATAGGTTACTGAAATTGATTTTACTACAAAAATATACTTGTGTAGAATTTCCGTTCTATGTTATTTCTAAAAAAAAAAAGTAATACTTTTATTCAGCAAGAATTCATTAACTTTCTATTAAACTTTCTATTCATCAAGGAATCCTGAATAAAAAATATTAAGCAGCACAAATATTTTTAACATTAATGATAATAAGCAGATTTAAAATGAGTGTTTTCTATTTTATATATTTTAAAATATAATGCATTCCCTGTGATGGCATCATTACATTTTCAGCATCATTACCTCAGTCTTCAGTGTCACATGATCCTTCAGAAATCATTCTAATATGATGATTTGCTACATAAAGAAACATTTATCAATGTTGTATACAGTTGTGCTGCTCAGTAGTTCAACATGTATCAGACGGTCATTGAATGTACTGTGAGAGGCGGAGACCATTCAAGAACCAGAGATTAGTGCTTTCTGCTCAACATTGTTTGTATGACAGTGTAGTCCTGGGTGGAGGTCATGTGAAAATGTCTCAAGAATATGAGAAAATGTGGTGTACGTATCTGTTTGAAGGAAGTATATCTACAGAGACACCTGTCGGTAGTTTGAAATTAATGCCTGACAGCATGCGCGTCTGTCTGACAGATGTTCATAGTCGGAGAACAGCAAATGTTTATGTCTGGAGAAACTCAAATATTAGCACACAACACAGCATGCACTGTGACTGTCAATGAGCATTATATTCACATTACATACAGTAAATCACCCCCTCGTGCATTAGCTTTCACAGATGTAGAAAACAGAAAACAGATGCACCCCAAACCATGTAGATCATCAAGAACTGCCGCACACTGACTGAGCTAAAATGGTGTTCTCAGTCAGCAATATCAGCAGTATCAGAGAGCCAGCTGTCTGAAGAAATGCTTTGTGCTTTTTCCTGTTCTGTCATTTATTGTGTGGAATGTACACGCGGGTATTATTGCTCACATAAATCTGTCTGTACTAAATCAGTGCTGTTGAAGCCTCTGGGCATAAAGACTGCCTCTGCATTAGTAAACCACCTGTGTAGCTAAAGCACCTGTGTAACTAAATCAATACTTACTTTAATGCTCAGATGTGGATAGTGGACCAATGTTCACATGCTGTTATGTGTTATAGTAGTTTATGTTGGTTAATTTATTCTTTTTATTGGTTTTGAAAATTATAGTTTATATTTTTTTACAGTTCAAGAGAAAATAAATATTACTTTTAATTACAGTGTCTGTCTGTCTGTCTGTCTGTCTGTCTTTTTTTTTGATCTTCCGAACTTCCTTCCTTACGAACTTTCATACTTCCTTCCTTCCTTCCTTCCTTCCTTCCTTACGAACTTTCATACTTCCTTCCTTCCTTCCTTCCTTCTGAACTTCCTTCCTTCCGAACTTACTTCCTTCCTTCCGAACTTCCGAACTTCCTTCCGAACTTCCTTCCTTCCGAACTTCCTTCCTTCCGAACTTCCGAACTTCATTCCTTCCTTACGAACTTCCGAACTTCATTCCTTCCTTACGAACTTCCGAACTTCATTCCTTCCTTACGAACTTCCGAACTTCATTCCTTCCTTACGAACTTCCGTACTTCCTTCCTTACGAACTTCCGTACTTCCTTCCTTACGAACTTCATTCCTTATGAACTTCCGTACTTCCTTCCTTACGAACTTCCTCACAAACTTCCTTCCTCACAAACTTCCTTACTTCCTTCCTTATGAACTTCCTTCCGTACTTCCTTCCTTACGAACTTCCTCACGAACTTCCTTCCTCACAAACTTCCTTACTTCCTTCCTCACGAACTTCCTTACTTCCTTCCTTTCTTCTTTCCTTAAGAACTTCCTTCCTTCCTTCCTTCCTTAAGAACTTCCTTCAAATCAGTTCAGCTATGGCTAATATGCAAGAATGTCATAAAGAAGATTCTACATGTCAAAAACACCCTTTTGATGTCTCTTTTCAGAATCAGTTCCATGTTAACAGTAATTTCTAATCTTATTTCTCCCTTGAAGTTTAAAAATAGCTTCAGCTTTTGACAGATACAACTAAATACTGCACAAATCTCAATGTTTCCCACCTCCATTTCATACTTAGTTTTCTCAAAGATGTTTCATAAAGCTGTCAAAACTACATAAACCCATCTGCACTCCATGCTACCGACAGATACGCTAGCGAGTTCAAACATGAATTTCCACAATCGGAGAACACACAGACTTTTTTTATCCATATCCCGAAGCTTTAAAAAGCGCTGACAGACTCGTGCCTGAGAGTAGGCTTCCGAAAATAGACATGACGTGCTGAGGTTTTGATTGGAACAGGACATCTCGGGGTAGACAGCCACCAATATTTGCCAAATACAATAAAGGTTTTGAAAGAACACAAGCTATTTTTCATAATTAGAATATGCATCTTACAGTGCAGATGAAAATGTGTTCGTCTAATCCAAACTGTTTGTTTGGACACCTGCATATGGATTATCCCCATGTGTCTACATCCATATGGATTTGATAATTACCAGTTTTGTCTAATTGTATCTTCTTCATAAAATTGAATCAGTTTCTCACTGTGGCGCAAATGTCGTCACTCATCTGCTTTGTGCATGAATCATTCCTCATTAGCCCTACTGAGTGTAATAACGCACTGATGATTCAGCACAGTTCTTATAATATGCTGTGATAAGTCCTGAAATGGGTTTGCTTGAAGCTTATGTCTGTGTATCGAAATATAATGCAGTGTGAGATTTTACCCTGAGGGGCTTTAACCTTCAGCTTCACACTTCGTCTCTTGCAGCTGTGAATATTTCAACACACTAATTCTTTTTTTAATGCTTCCCCTCATTTTCAAGAATTGAATCATTTTAAAATATCTTAACCATGAATGCTATTCTTTCTTTTTATTCATTTTATTACAACCTTTGTGATTGCAAACAATAAAATTATTTTTAAAAAGGGAAAAATCACATAGCAACAACCCAGAGCAACCAACTGAATAGAAAGACATTTGCAAATACTCACATTACTTTAGCGTCTTTTGCGTAGGCAAAAAGAAAATGTAAAATATATAAACATAAAATAATCTTATTGTTACAATGTTTTAAATTAAGCACTGACATACAGAAATTATGGATATTTGTATGTAAGGAAAATGAGCCAGAACAAAACTCATGTCACTGCTGTTTTAGCATTATTTATATAATATTATAATGTTTATTAATATTTTGAATTGGCTTTTAAGGCAAAACTTTACAATAAGGGCCATTTGCATATCTTTGTAACTGTTCATTATAAGTTCAGATTCATTAAATAATATTAACAGACCACTTTTGCTTTTGATAATGTATTAGTAAATTTAGAAATTAACATTAACATTAACTGAGATTAATAAATTATTTAAAAGTGTTTTTCATTGTTAGTTCATGTTAAATAATGTAGTTAACAAATGGGACCTCATTGTAAAGTGTCACCACTTTTATTTTTAAATTTTTAGTTTTAATTTTAATTAAGTTTTAGTAATCTTGTTTTGTGCTTTTGTAATTCTTTTTAATATTTCTATTTAACTTTATTTAAAAACATTTTTTAGTTTTAGTATTTTTATTTTAGTACTTCTATACTTAAATGAAAATTAGAAATGTTGCCTTAGTAACTAACTGAAATAAAATAAGTTTGTTTTTCATATAATATTTATATTTTATTTTATTTCAGTGTTATTTCAATTATTTCACTTTTTTTTTATCGTTTTAGTTAACAATAACAACACTGACTTACGACTGCATGAGAGTAGCTGTGGTGCGCATATATATTTAAATGTAGACGCCACATTCGATCACTCCAGACACATCAGCACATCCGCCATCTTGGAACGGTCAACATGTGAGTGCGGTTGTCACTCACAGTGAAAATCAATGAGTTTTCAAAGGTGCCACAACCAGTGTTGGGGAAAGTTACTTTTAAAAGTAATGCCTTACAATATTGCGTTACTCCCTTAAAAAGTAACTAATTGTGTTACTTAGTTACTTTTTATGAAAAGTAATGTGTTACATTACTTTTGCGTTACTTTTTCTAATCTGGGCTGGGCTTGCTTGTTTTTTAATAACAACAAAAATAGTTATATTTTTGGCAAATATATATATATATATATATATATATATATATATATATATATATATATATATATATATATATATATATATATATATATATATATATATATATATACCAAAAGTGAAATAAATAAACCTATTCAAATGCATATTTACACCTGAACAGTAGAAGGCGCATTTCAAACAAACCTTTCAGCTGTGCTGCCATTCTGGATTAAACAAGAATATACAGGAGCAGGAAGTTCAACACTCTTATTTCTAAATCTAATCTAAAGTCATTTTTGCTTATTAGTATGGTTAAATTAGATCATTGAAGGTCAGCAGCAAAGACATTAGTTAATAAAGTGAGATTAAATACATAAAGTATATTTGTGTAATTTAATATAGTTAATTATTACATGTTTGCGTAAAATTCTGAGATTGTAAATCACTCTTTTTATTCATTTTGAGTAATACTGAATGTTTCCGTGCAAGTGAGATGAGTAAATGCATGTTCACATTTAGTCTAAAACTACAATAACCATCATGTTTACACAGAGCACACAACACCTCTACACTTTATTTCTCTCAGCATGAGGACAGGAGAGCTGTCAGTCAATAAATGTGAAAAAGTACCTTGCGTTACTTATTTGAAAAAGTAACTTAGATATTTTGTTGTAAATTGAAAAAGTCATGCGTTACTTAAAAAAGAAATCTGATAACATTACTCAAGTTACATTACTCAAGTAATGCGTTACCCCCAACACTGGCCACAACATTGCACAGTCTCTGGTTGTAAATCCGCCGAGATGTAAATTCCCGAAGAAATGGGATAATGTTTCACAGGTGAGAATGTGTTGGTTTGTGTTTTTATTAACTCAATATATCCTTTTTTTTTAACCTAAATCCTATGAAAATAATTTGCTGAAGTCTGTTGCAGATATAGATATCCATACATGTGTATAACTGTGGATACACAGTCAACTTGCTCTCGAGTGTTCCAATATCACGGATGAAGATGCTATTGAGGAATCTATGTATTAAATCTATGGCGGTGTGTATGTCAGAACCATGCGCTTACCACTAGGCCCCAGCTGTTAATTCTTGCAGATATACAACAACATCTACAAAAACTTAGTTCAGGGTATTTATACCTTGTATACCATGAATCCGTTCTAAACCCTGTAATTTGTGACCTGATCTTATTTTTTGAGTGTGAGGTTATAGGCAGGTTACAGGCATTTCTTTGTAAGTGGCTTCCTGTAGATAATGTGAGATGACAGCTGTTGAATCCTCTCTTAGGGACCTCTGCTCTTAGACACCGCGGGTGAGAAAAACAGAAACCTCGATGCAAGGTGTCAGTTTGTTGTCATGGAGACTGGCATCCACTGTTCGTTCAGCAAACTGAACAGTGGTGTTAAGATGGTGGTTTTAGCTATCGTACACCTTTTATTACTTGGTAGGAGGTTGATTCAGTATGACTATTTTTAAGGGTTTTTCTCAAACTTTACAATTAAATGCAAATAATAAGATGTTCTTGTATGCCACAGAATAAAATGGAGGTGGGTTGAGTTTGAGAGTTGGTTCATATAGTTTAATTTCAATAACTGCAATCAACAGAGTTCCCGCAGTCATGCAATACATATCTGGAAATGTTTAAATTAAAAAAATCTTAAAGGTCATGAAAAATTCATTAAAATTTCTGTAATGAATAAAACTTTAAAGTTATGTTCTGCTCTAAAATACTTTTTAAATTGGTTTGATTTTGCACTTGTGTAACTGTGGACATTAACAGTGAAACTTTTGAACATTGTTTAATTGGGTTTACAAGGCTTACATATTTTCATCCTTCATATAAAATAAAAATATTAAAGCTGTCCAATATCATAACTAAATAAAGCAATGAAGGAAAAAAACAAACAAAGAAAAATCATTATAATAAACATGTACATTTAACAATAAATGTATATAAGTATGTAAGTTTATAATGTATTCCGTATGCATGTTTGTTTATATGTGTACACACTCCTGGACAAAAAAAAAAGGGCCCAAAACAGCTAAATTCTAAGATTTTAATTGTCTTAACCAGAAATTATTAGTCAGGAAATTAGCTAAATTTAAGCAAATGCACTACTTAAAAAGCTATTGCTGACTCATAAAACATCAAAGACGGAATGAAATGTCTTTGAAAATCTAGTGAGAAATATAATAATAATGCATCTCTACCACAGTGAAGCATGGAGGAAGAGGTGTAATTGTGTGAGAAACCTTTTTAGCTGCTGGTATTGGTGAGCTACTTGACTGTAAGAAGTCATTTAATGTTTGGAGTACAGGAGAATATTGCAGAATGGCTTGCTTCCCACAAATGAAAAGTCTTATCTAAAGATGAATGATCAGATGTTATTTGTCAACAAGACAATACTCCTGCCCAAATTGCAGACTGTGGCTTGAGAACAAGTCCATCAGCCTATGTCTGAACCCTATAGTGAATATTTGGTCTCACATTAAAAAGAGACATTTTTCAGCTACTCATGAACTGTTTGAAGCCATTAACATTGTTAATTTATCTACAGTATTTGTGCAATTCTTGCTAATTTTTCTGACTATTGATTTTGATTAAAAAATTTATAATGGTTAAGAACATTAAAAGACCACTAAATATTTTGACATTTTTGCCTTGCCAGCAGTGTATACTAATGTGGTATATGTGTATAAATAGACAAACATGGCAACAAAATAAAATAAAGAAAAATAATAGCATTAAATAAAATAATTAAACATTTTTGGGTTTTGAATGATTTTCAAATTTAAAGAATGTAACACATGGAAATTCGTTGTCCATGGAAATTTTCTGTTTATGGCCCACAGCTCCTGTGTTCTACTTTGGCAATCAGGAGTATCACGTCGATGAGAGCGATGGCCACGTTGAAGTCCGTGTGTGGAGGACAGGGACGGATCTCTCTAAAAAAGCTACAGTCACTGTGAGATCCCGCAAAACAGACCCTGTTTCTGCTGAAGGTGAGTGCCGTTGGATTTTCCCAGTAGTCCATCCTTTTTTTCCCCCATCCTCAACCAGCATTGTTACTCATTTCATACAGTATATGCAGCAAAGTTAGCCTATCATAACAGAGGCCATTTACATATAAAAGCCTTGGTGCCAGATTTGTTAACAGCTTGCGCCAACATAAACCCTCTTTTGGCGTTAAAAAAACTACTATCAGGATTTGCTGTCAGGATAAGACATGCAGTGAAAAATTAGCGATGAAAAGGCATGGACACAGTTATTTTTGCATCTGACATAATTGCATATGCATTTGTAGGAGTTTCTCTTTCAGACGCAATATGGGAGGAGAGTATTTAAATAAATAATGCAACATGATTTACTAAGGTTTGCGACTAATCTGTTTACTAGTATTTGTGCCCCAAAATAAAAGCATGTCTTAAAGGGATAGTTCATCAAAAAATGACAATTTTGTCATCATCTACTCACCCTCAAGTTGTCTACCATAGTAGGAAAAGAAATACTATGGTAGTCAATGGGGGGTAAGATCTGCTTGGTTACAAACATTCTTCCAAATATCTTCCTTTATGTTCAGCAGAACAAAGAAATGTATACAGGTTTGGAACAACTTGAGTAAATGATGGCAAAATTTTTGGGTGAATTATCCCTTTAAGCCATTTTGCACCTGTGTTGTTGGTAGATCACATGCACCCGATTATCATCAGCTCTGCTTGTTTGCGACCCTATGTGAATTTGCGCTGCTCTTGAAAGACTTGCTGCATTTGTCATTATGGAAATGATCTGGCTGCATCCGTGTTCTTTAACATGTGCATTGTCAGTAAATCACCTGCAGAACTTTCCACTCCCATCTGAACTTTTATGGGATTGCAGTCTCATGCTAATTTGCCTTTTTTAGTTAATCTGGCCCTTAGAGGTAGAGTTAATTTTATTTAATGGCCAGTGAAACTCAATGTAAAACTAAATTATGCTTTTTTTGGTTGAGGAATCCTGACTTATTTTTTTAAAAATTAAATGCTTAAAATAATTTTTTTTTTTATTTATTTTTTTTTTAAAGAAGTTATCTTTAATTCTTTTCCAGTCTTGTATCTCCAGTTCCTGTCATCCCAGCAAACTTAGGAACTGCAAAATTCTGAACAGGACAGTTCAGGGTCTTTCATAAATGTGAGAGTTAGTGTTATTGACTCTTTTGGCTTAGTCCTTGAACAAGTGACGTGTGGCATCAAAGACGCAGCTATGAGCTCTTCGCAAAGCTGAAAAAAAAATAAAAAATCTCTGTTCATCTAAGTCCTCTGTGCTCAGTCAACCCAAACTTAGCTGTAAGTTCTATACTATACATTGATCCCTCAAAAAGAAAAGAAAGAAAAAAAGAGCAGAAACGGCAGTCTCTCTGAGAGAGGATTAATTGAAAGTGAGAATCCTGTGCTTCTACCATTAAATCCAGTCTGACCTCTTTCTGACCTTAGCCTTATTTCTGTGTGTTCATCCACTAGCGGGGGTAGACTATGTGGGAATCAGCAGAAACGTGGACTTTGCACCGGGTATGAGCATGCAGATGGTCCGAGTCACCATCCTGGATGACCTAGGCCAGCCCGATCTGGAAGGAACAGAGAGATTTGAGCTTATTCTCCGGATGCCCTCCAATGGAATTCTGGGAGAGCCGGCAAAAGTCACAATCTTTATCAATGACTCCATTTCAGACTGTGAGTAAAAATTGTGACTGAGACACACACACACATAAGGAGTTTTCATGCTTGAAATAGTTAACCCTAGGTCATTCTAAACCTCGGTTAAACGGAATCCTGTATTATGTTGTTTCGCATTTTACGCGGCTCATACTTAATTATTCCTGTGTATTCATAAACTGAGGTTTCACACTGTAGATTCCTAAACCCTGGGTTAACATCCTTATTTGCATATTTGCTGTGTCAATTTTATTGAACGAGTACAGCATATAACCAGTTTACATAGTATACTGGTATCGCGCATCCTCATATTATACATTGCCGATGTACTATCAAGGTTTTTCTGAGTGGACTATAAAGTTAAGACTCTTCTTCACTCCCGTTTATGCTTTTTCCATCGCCATTTGCCATTTTTCCCCAAGACTATTGTTTATGCTTCATGTGGTGTTTCTATGACTGTCCAACGCATGTGAATATGAGGCATACGTTTGGGCATCTGTTGCTAAGCATCTATCGGTAACATTTTAAAACCGCAGTGTTGCACGTTTAGCACCGCAATGCAAAGTTAACACTGCAAAAGCAGTGCTAAGCTTGCTCCGGAGCAGAGTAAAGTGTGAAACGTTCCTCTACCCAGGGTTAAAAGCCAGGTTTAACACAATGATAAGCACAGTGTGAAAGTCCTATAATGTTTCATATATTTGTCTTTCACCCACAGAATGAATGACCCAGTTATTATTTGTCCATGATTCAGAGGTAAATTGTTGTATTAGACCATCTGGATTTGTATATTATTTTTTTCAGTGCCAAAGGTGCAGTTTAAACAGGCTGTCATGACTGCAGAGGAGAGTGAAGGTCACATCACTGCAATGGTACACCGCAGTGGAGACATCAGACACAAGTCCACTGTACGTTGCTACACCCGGCAGGGCTCGGCACAGGTGGTGTCCGACTTTGATGAGAGACCCAACACTGATGTGTCCATCGTAACGTTCTTGCCTGGTAAATAACCTCCTATGTAAGCTGGCATGTGGATTGAAGGGAAGTGCAAACAAATGGAAGATGAACAAATGAATTAACGAACAAAGGGAGAGAGGGAGGGAGGGAGGGAGGGAGGGACAGATGGACGGACATGTCAAGGCCAAGTATGGTATCCCATACTCAGAAATTGTCCTCTGCATTTAACCCATCCAAGTTAGTGCACACACATTAGGAGTAGTGAGTAGTAAACACACTGCAAACTGTGGACACACACACCCGGAGCAGTCGGCAGCCATTTTGTTGTGGCGGATTGGGGGTTAGGTGCCTTGCTTAAGTGCACTTCAGTCATTTCCTTCGGGTTACCAGTCTGACTCTCTAACCATTAGGCCACAACTGCCCGAACGAACGAGAATTAAATGTTTAAAAAAAATCACATGCTTCACCTTTATTTGCCCAAATTCAAGTAAAATATTAAATTGATGACCCTTTATGTAAGTTGGGATGTGGAATGGGGGTGAGGGGGGTGTACAACTGAATAAACAAAAAAACTGGTGAACAAACAATTAGGTTAGTGAATTAAACAGGTAAAAAAATCACATGCTTCACTTTTGCAAGGTGCGCCATTAACCGATTTTCCACCGTTGGGCTGAACGGTTCTAAGAACAGTAAGGAATGGTTCCAGTTATATTTTATATTCTACGAGCCTGGAACCGTGCTGGTAGAATGTGTTTCATGACATTGCCACTCAGGATTTGTCACTTGTCTGTTGACTGGCTATCAGTTTCTCTGTAGTGCTATTTGAGTTAACGCAAGTTAATAATAAAATTAAAAGAAATATCTGATCATCCTCCATAACGCAGCCGCTATTTACAAATCATATTGTTTGTAAACTCACAGTGGAAAATGAAACCCTATCCGCTGTGCCGTTAATCAATGAGAACTTTTTGGCATGACGGTGGAAAAGTGGCTTTTGTAATATGAAATTAATGAACCTCTTTGTAAGCTAGTATGTGGATGTGTGGATATGAATGAACAAACGAAAGAAAGAAAGAAAATAAATAAATAAATATACAGGTAAAAATGACACCTTTACTTGATATCTGCCATTCAAGTGAAAAACATTTGTCCAAAAAAGAGGTCATGATCTCACAAGACAATGTGAGTTCTAGAACAGTGAAAACATTTGATAAGCTGATTTCTTAGTTCAGACTTTGGTCTCCATGTTTTGGTCCCTAGGTGAGGCTGACAAACCCTGTGTGCTAAAACTTGTGGATGATTCGATTCACGAGGAGGAGGAGGAACTGAGGCTGGTTCTGGGGAGCGCGACGAGCGATTTGCCGTACGGAGCGTCCATAGGCAATCAGAATGAAATGCTCATAAAGATCAATGACAACACTG
The DNA here is from genome assembly GCA_037101425.1 of Elopichthys bambusa. Classification (NCBI taxonomy): domain Eukaryota; kingdom Metazoa; phylum Chordata; class Actinopteri; order Cypriniformes; family Xenocyprididae; genus Elopichthys; species Elopichthys bambusa. The sequence continues at coordinate 33,693,024 of CM074433.1, forward strand.
ACAGTAAGAAAGAGGCAAAAACATTTTTCATCACAGCGGTTTTCATTTGAAATGCACTTTAGATGAATATTAAATGTAAATACCTGACATTTCGTTTCAGATTTCTAGAATCTGGGTCAAACTTCAGTACAGTCATAGAGATTCTCTTTGGCTAAGAATCTTTTAATGAACAAAAACTTCTCAATTCTCATCTGTCTTCTCTAACCATTTATTTTCCACTGTCAGAGCCTATCATCAAGTTTGCAGAGACAAAATTCAGTGTTACTGAACCAAAAGAGTCAGGGCAGATGACGTTGGTGAAAATCCCCATCCGCAGGACAGGAGATGCTTCGAAAGTCTCCCTGGTGAGGGTGCACACAAAGGACGGCTCTGCCATATCCGGAGAAGACTACCATCCTATCTCCCTCGGTAAGGCTTCTAGAGGCCAGAACGGGTCATTTGCATTCTGAATATGCAGCATTTAATTATCCTTTGTAGATTGGCAGGTGGCTCCAAGCAGCTTCCACATGCATGTCTACATCAGGTTATATAGAGTTCAGGATGCAAATGACAAAAGCAATCAGGTGTGGAAGCGTTTAGGAGAAGAAATATCAAGATGTTGTTTATCTTTTAGTGTATGCAATTAGATATTTTGTTTGTGCAGATGTTGAGTTTAAAGCGGGTGAGATCGAGCAGGTAGTGGAGGTAGAGATTCTGTTTGATAGCGTAAGAGAGATGAGAGAGGCCTTCACTGTCCACCTAAAACCAGACGAGAACATGATTGCTGAAATCCAGGTGAGAAATGTTCATTATGTTCCCTGTGTTACGTATTTCATATTTGAAGTGTAATACACAATGTGAATTAAAATCTGTCACTCTTGTATTGGCAGATGACTAAAGCCATAGTGTACATTGAGGAGAGCAACAGTATGGCTGATGTCACATTCCCTTCCCTGCCTCATGTTGTGTCACTGTTACACTATGATGATGTCAGAAGAACCAAAGAAAATGCCCACCCACCTGCTGGATACCCTGTCGTCTGTGTCACGGTAGGTTTGTCAGTAAAAAAACGTCAGTCAGGAGGTTCCCACCTACATCATTAATATATTAAGTCCTTGGTCCTTGAAGTACAAGTGAATGAAAAGGAATATAAGATTACAATGATTTTTCTAATCTTAAGCTATAAAAAATATATGGTAATAAAGGCCTCACAGTTGTTGTGATGTTCTTAAATCATAAGGACTTTATGAAAGAGCACAAGAAACACAAACCATGTTTAATCTTTTAAATCCTCTGTGTTGTTCCTTGTGATAAATTATTAAACAGAAGTCGCTTGTGTGCGGAATCTTTTTGTGTGGGTTTTTCCCTTACAGTAAAGGACTGCTACCACAGATATGTGTACCATGCTATTCAATGATTACCATATTCATGTATTATATAATATGTGACCCTGTACCACAAAGTTGGTTCAAAGTCGCACGGGTATATGTAGCAATAGCCAACAATAATACATTGTATGGGTCAAAATTATCGATTTTTCTTTTATGCCAAAAATCATTAGGATAATAAGTAAAGATCATGTTCCATAAAGATATTTTGTAAATTTCCTACCATAAATATATCAAAAATTTAGAGTGGATATGCATTGCTTCATTACTTCATCTGGACAACTTTAAAGGCGATTTTCCTCAATATTTTGATTTTTTTTGCACCCTCAGATTCCAGATTTTCAAATACTTGGATCTCAACCAAATATTGTCCTATCATAACAAACCATACATCAATGGAAAGCTTATTTATTTTTTCTTTCAGAAAAAATTTATTTATTACTTTCAGATGATGTAATTCTCAATTTCAAAAAATTTACCCTTGTGACTAGTTTTGTGAAAAAAAAAAAAAAAAAAAATCATACTGACCTCAAACTTATGAATGGTAGTGTTTTCCTTGTGGCTTCATTGTCATATTTTATTTCTTGTTCTTGTGTATTTCTCTGACTTATTCAGGCCTGCAACCCCAAATATCCAGACTATGACAAAACAGGCTCCATCTGTATAAGCGAACGCATCAATGACACACTAACTCGTTACCGATGGCTCATCAGCGCACCCAGTGGTCCGGATGGCGTCACCAGCCCCATGAGAGAGGCTGACTTTGATACGTTCTTTACGTCTTCCAAAATGATCACCCTAGACTCCATTTACTTCCAAGCGGGCTCTAGAGTGCAGTGCGCGGCCCGTGCCGTGAATTCTAACGGTGATGAAGGGCTGGAGCTGAGCAGCCCCATTGTGTCTATTAGCATGAAGGAAGGTGAGCCCGAAACCATCACATTAAGTGGGATCATATAAAAATGCTTTGCCTTGTATAGCAGCACCAAAGAACATTATGCTCTTCCTGAGCTTCTGGTTATAATATACCATTTGCAATGTGGAATTAGACTGTCAGTAGGTGGTAATATGCTTGAAGTAATGTTTCATGTCTTTGATGTTCCTGGGCAGGGATGTGCCAGCCACGTAAATTGGGCACAGTAGGTGCTGAGCCCTTTTCTGCCAAACTACGTTACACAGGCGCTGAAGACTCTGAATATGCCAATCTCATCAAGCTTACTGTCACCATGCCCCACATAGACGGTGAGAGAATTATTTCCCCTCTGGCTGCCAGGTTGTTTGCTTAGTTCAGCCCCTCCGAAAGAAACACTTCTCATATATCCCCTTGGGGGAAAAAATTGTATTCTTTTGGGATTTATGCATTATTTGCTGTCAAAACTAAATATTACAGCCCTCTTCAAAAGCCTAAATCAAAGTCTGAAAGATACTAAACATGAAGTGTCTTGTCACAAATTTGCCTACAACGTTTTCCATCAAAATGATTTCTGGGATGAAAATAATAAAAGGGTGCAGTATTTTGAAGTATTTTTGGAAAAAATGTCAAGTTATATTTCACATCAGAAATCTAGGCCAAGCAAAACCAAATATGGATGCGTTAATATTACCTCTTAACTCATCAAAAGCTGTTTTTAACTGTACTTTTCCATAACGTTTCCTACAGTACCATGATACCCTACGATTACTTGCTTTACTGCATGCAAAATGATTATTTTACATAAAACTTCTATCATCATTTACTCCCCCTAATGTTGTTTACAGCACGTATGACTTTATTTCTTCTGTGAAACACAAAAAGACATTTTTGAAGATTGTCCAAGAATGAAAAGCTATAAAATTTTCATTTATACTGTTTTTTGGATTGTCCAGTATAAAAAAACACTTTAAAATAAGTCAATGTGATTTGTACGCCATATTTTTCATCTTCTAAAACAATATGATAGCTTTGTGTGAGGAAAAGATCAAAATGTAAGACATTATTCAATGAAAATATTCCTGTCTGCAGTAGCTCTCAAATCTCATTTGTACTATTATGCAAGTATAGATTTTAATCTGTGTCATAACTGTTGATAAAGTTTGAATATATAGCTTTAAAAGATTAGGAAAATAGTGCACAAGTTATATGAACTACTTTTATTGCTTTTTTTTTTTTTTTTTTGATGGCTAAAATGTTATATAGAAAAATGGAGCATGCACATTCTTCAAAATATCTCCTTTTTGTGTTCAACATAAAAATAATATACAGAAAAATTAGCCAAAAACAGTAAGTAAATAATACAGAAATTATTGTTATTGAAAATTGTTTATTTTTGGGTGAACTATACCTTATATTATGTAAAGCTTCTAAGATTTTTCTTTTTCACATTCATATTTCAGTGTTATAGCTTATTAATAGTGGTACGACGTATTCTTTAATATCAAGGCAGTAAAGTGAATGTGATTTTAGTTTGTTAATTGTCATTTATGTGCTCCAGGCATGCTCCCTGTGGTCTCCACTCGTGCACTGTCCAATTTTGAGCTGACTCTGAGCCCCGATGGCACTCGTGTGGGAAACCACAGGTGCTCCAATCTGCTGGACTTTAATGAGGTGTCCACACGGCATGGCTTCCTGACCAAGGCCACGCGGAATATAGAAAGTGTCGGTGAGACTCTGCCATATCAGTACAGCCCTGTCCTCAGGGGCCAGAGCACTCTACGCTTCTACAGGAACCTGAACTTGGAGGCTTGTTTGTGGGAGTTTGTGAGTTATTATGACATGTCTGAGCTGCTCACAGACTGCGGGGGAACGATCGGAACAGATGGGCAGGTGAGACGTCGTCGCAGCTTTCAGAATCCTCTGAATTCTGATAATTAGTGGTTCATAAATCGCCACTGTTCTTGTCCTAGAGCTAAAAAATGCACTTAAAAGAATTCTTAGGTTTGAAAAGACAATAGATATTCTGGTTCCTCATTTATCTCTTCACTCCTTTGGACGTGTTTACGCCACTATAGTTTTAGCCAGATCTACAGGCCATAGCAAAACTCCATTAAGGTAAGTTCACACTGTCAAAGTGTACCAGATTTGTCAAAATTACATGAATTTGACATTTTCAGTTCTGATCTGGGTTACTTACATACAGTACCATTTAGAAGTTAGTCAGTAAGATTGTCTTCTTTTTTTTTAAGGATGCGTTTAAGTGTTACAAAAGATTTCCTTTTCAAATAAATGTTGTTCTTTTGAACTTTCTAAGAATCCATCAAAGAATCCAGAAATAAAATCACAGTTTCCACAAATATTAAGCAGCACAACACTGAGGTTTTTTTTTTTTTTTAAACATTGATAATGATAAGAAATGTTTCTTGAGCACCAAATCAGCATATCAGAATGAGACGGATCATGTGACACTGAAGACTGGATGAAAATTCAGTTTTGCCATCACATGAGTAAATCACATTTTAATAGATAACATTTATTTTAAAATTGTAATAATACTTAACAGTATTAATGTTTACTGTATTTTTGAACAAGTAAATTCAGCCTTGGTGACCATAAGGGACTTATGGTCATAGGAAATTTTACCGACCCCAAACTTTTAAACATAAGTGTATGTGGAAATAAATCTAATACATATTGTAACATAATCTGATACAGTCAGGCTAAAATTCATGTAATTTTTATGTGAATTCTCTATTATTTATTTATTTTATTTTTTCAGTCAAACTCATGGTTAGACAAATGATTGCATGCTTGCCATAAAAACAAAAAACAAAACAGGAATTGCAAAATATTTAGTATAAAAATTTTTTACAGTATAAGTTAAATTATATAATATAGCAGGGGTGGCAAACTACAGTCCTGGAGAGCCTCAGTCCTGCAGAGTTTTGCTCCAACCCTGATTAAAAACTCACCTGCCTGTAGCTTCCTAGTAACCCTTCACAAAGCCACTGGAAGGCAAGCCTGCAACCTTTAGCCAAAAAAGCGTAACAGCTAATCCGGCTCCGGCGGTACCGGGCGGTACGCAGGGAAGGAGACCAGAGGCCTTACACGATAGGCTGAGAGGTGCCGCACATGATTAAGTTAGCCGTTATGCTTTCTCCAATGGTAAGAGATATAGACCCTCTCATCTCCCTATAATATACAATCTCTGCCCTTCAGACCTTGATTAGCTGGTTCAGGTGTGTTTAATTAGGGTTGGAGCAAAACTCTGCAGGACTGTGGCTCTCCAGGACCGAGGTTTGCCACCCCTGTAATATAGTTCAAATATGTTTATATAAATAAGCTAATGCATAATTTTAAGACTGGAAGTCCAATGTTCTTATAATTTCATGTATTAACAAAATATATCATATTAAATGGTATTAGGAAATCTGTATGATGCAAAGTTTAGGAGCAAAATATGCCATATTTAAAAGGGCTGATTTAAAGGGAAAGTTCACCCAAAAAATGAAAATGATCCCATAATTTACTCACCCTCAAGCCATCCTAGGTGTATATTAGTTACTCCTTGTGTTTGGCTGAAATAATTTAATTACAAAATAAATGTAACTGCAATCCATTACAGTTATCGATTTTGAAAGTCTGACAGTAATCAGTATTGAGTACTACAGTAAGTTTAAGCCTGCCTGATTTAAATGTTTGAAAAATGATTAACTGTTGAAAACATTTGTTAGAAATTTTAAAAAGTAATCAAATGTAATCAGTTACATTACTTTAATAAAGTAATTGAAATAGTTACACTACTGATTACCTTGTAACTTGTAATCTGTAACCCATTACATTTCTAAAGTAACCTTCCCAACACTGCACAATTGGAGTTATATTTAAAAAGTATCCTGGCTCTTCTAACCTTATAATGGTGCCCTTTTAGAAATGCCGGCAAAGGCCTAAATAAAGGCCTTCTGAAGCGAAGCGATGGGTTTTTGTAAGAAAAATATCCATAATTCTAACTTTATAAACTGTAATCACTAGCTTCCAGTAACGATCGTACGCGATTCTAGTTCCTTTGGAAGAGTGGCCGCTAACCCAATGCATGACGTATTGAACACAGAAGTGCAGAGGATAGAGCAAAACAAAACAAAACACCGGTCACAAATTGGAAGTGTAAAATGAGAATTTTTATAGAGAAATGTCAGGGGAGCTTGAGTTTGTTGCCAAGCCCTATTTCTTTGAACCTCAAGAGGCGTCTACACTCACCTAAGCTTACGCTACGCCTACGTCATACACCAGAACTTGACTCTCCCATGAACGTGCGTACAGTCATTACCGAAAGCTAGTAATTTCAGTTTATAAAGTTATAATTATGGATATTTTTCTTAGAAAAACACATCGCTTCACTTCAGAAGGCCTTTATTAACCCTGGAGCTGTATGAATTACTTTTATGATGGATGGATGCACTTTTTTGGGCTTCAAAAAAAGAGGCACTATTCACTATCACTCCAATTGTGTTTGGCTGAAAGAAGAACGTCATATACAACTAGGATGGCTTGAGGATGAGTAAATTATGGGATAATTCTCATTTTTGTGTAAACTATCCCTTTAAGCAGAAAATCAGAATGTGGTGTGAATTTAGCCCATTATTTCCTTAACTAGGTTCATTGTGTGTTTGGGTACCAGTCATCTCCCGTGCTATAGAGTATAATAGCGGGAGATAGCATGTTTAAACAGAAACATCCAAGTTACATCAAATTGATTAACACCTCTCCATGAACACACGTCCCCGTAGGTAGGTTTCTGCTTTTGGACTTTTCTTTGTTTTCATCTATTATTATGCACAGCATAAACTGGCAGCCATGGCTCTCCTTGGGTTTTATTTCTGCCACACTCCTCGTTGTTCTCAATAGAAGAGGAGACTGACTTTGCTGTAACCCTGCTGAGCTTTTGTATTCATTCATTTCATTTCAGAATTTGAGGTCTTGCTTCAATGGCTCCTCTTCGTAATCTGGTGTCTAAATGTCTGAATGATCTATGTTATTACAAAAATAAGCCTTAAAATAGCTCCGTAAAACAAGATGTGAATTCAAAACACTTCATCTAAGGACATGCTCGGATTCTACTGAGAATATTGAAAGGAGCTGTTTGAATAAAAAAGCCTGGCTCCTCTTTCCCTCAGGATGAAAATTTGACAATGTTCATGGGGATTTTTCTTGTCTTGATTAAACCCAGTCCAGCAGGTGTTCAGACCGGCCTCATTACAGAGGAGCACATTTTTTTTATTATTATAATTGACTATGTAAATGAGCAAATGTTTCATTCAATCAAAACAGATTATGCTTTGAGACAGCTAATCTTTTCCTCTGACAAAATGTTTCCTGGCTTATTGATGAACTTTACTTTGTCTAACAGCCGGCACTGATTAATAGCAACCTCTATTTTTCACATATTTTACATTTTTGCAGCACCATTCTTCCTAGTCTGTCAGTAATGGCTCTTTTTAAAAAATCTTATAGAAGACCTATTTTGCCCTTTTACAAAGTCTTGATTTTGTTTTTTGGGTCTACTAGAATAGAGTGGTGCAGGGATGACATATTTTTGTAGGCCAGCCCAGAAATTAGCATCACCCTGGTTCCCTCGACAATGTAAATACAATTGGCAGAAGTCAAAAGCTAAACGTGGGCTATAAACGAACAGCACCAATGTCACATGACTTCAACGTCACCATCACTAAGCTTCCGTCTTTCATTTATTGTTTAAAAACATTTTCCCTGGAACTTTGAGTTGGAATAGTTTGCAAGAGCGCAATTTTAAACACAACGAGGGCGTGAAAGCGGACTAGTGAGCAAGTTTACCTGTTCAATGTGATGTTTAATGTCCGACAACCTCTGTAGTCCTATTTAACCACTTGTTAGCAACCGCCTATTACCTTAACCACCTTATATCTTAAGCTTGTGTTTACCAGAGACCTTACTTCAAGCATTTAACCAAAATGCCATTAAAAAAAAAACAAAAAAAAAACATTGACTTAAGGACAATGGAACCGAAAATACTAAAATGCAAACTCGTTTTCAGGTTTTAGCCTACAAAAATACGTCATTCCCACACCACACTATAGGTTTTCATGCTTGAATGTTATTTTTCACATATTTTACATTTTTGCAGCACTGTTCTTCCCAGTCTGTCAGTAATGCTCTGTTTAGTTACTGTCTCTATGAAGCCCTTCCTTCTGAAAAGCGCAATGTGCTCTGATTGGTCAGCTTGGACCAGTGTGTTGTGGTTGGTCAACAGCTTCAAGCATGTTTCGGCAATGTCACGCCCCTTACCATCTGTCCCGCCCCCTTTTTTTTGCCAATGTCTTGGGAATTATTTGAATGAGGACTATTGTGATGTGTATGTCACAAAAATCAAGACTACAATCGAGGCGTTTCAGGGAGTTCAGAAACAGTGCTTACTGATATTGAGAATATTTCCGTTGGAGTGGGCTTTGTAACTTTGCAGACCTTTTTCATGCTCAAACAGCAACATTAGGCTACACATTAACACTAAAGACATTTAAAAATTTAAAAAAGCATAATAGGTCCTCTTTTTTACATGAAGTATGTATGTTTGCATTCTGCAGTAGATATTCATCTTCAGTATTATTTGAATGTGTTTTTAAAAGGTGCTGAACCTGGTGCAGTCGTACGTGACCCTGCGAGTTCCTCTCCACGTCTCATACGTGTTTCATTCCCCTGTGGGCGCAGGAGGCTGGCAACACTTCGACCTGCATTCTGAGCTGCGGCTCACCTTTGTGTACGACACTGCCATCTTATGGAAGGATGGTGTCGGCAGCCCTCCGCAGGCAGAACTGCAAGGCAAGTCAGGGGTATTGAATCTTTTAGATGCCACGGACCCACAAATATGATCATCCTTGTGCGAGGCACTCCCATTCTAAAATTTAAAAGGCAGATATATATTTTCATGTATAAAATCTCAATTTAGACTGTGAAAAATTATGTAAATTATGTTTTTTAATGTTAAGTTTGAAAATATTTAATTTTTACTTATGTTTTCTATTCACTATAATACTATTATAGTTAGATGTATTATTTATTCAAATAAAATTAATATGTTTTATATTCAATTCATTTTCTTATTTTTTAATAAAATTTATTTTATTTTTTATTTTATTTATTTTATTTTATTTTTATTTATTTTTTTCATGTTTTACACATTTACATGGTTTTCCACTGACCCCTCACCTCTTGCGGTTTGAAAACCTCTTCTCTAAGTTGAGAAAAATGTTATATAAATTATATATTGGTATATGTTATATTTTATTGTGCCTCTTAAATTACCTTTTTTTCCCCATTTACGTCTGGTGTAATGTTAAATTGGCCAGAATTTCTCTCATGTTTTATTCAAATTTCTCTTCTATAATAAATGTTTAAAGAGAGTTCAAATCAGGGAAATTTCACACCCTTTTCTACAAACATAAAATCATATTTTTAATACAATTTTGTTATTTATGTGTACGGTTTGTAATTTTTATGTTATGTTTGGCTATCATGGAAATGGGAAGTACAGTAACAGATGTCACGTGGACATGTGAAGTAAAGTAAACAGTCATTCGCTGTTCATTCACTCCCTCCACCTACATTTTTCCTACCGATATTGAGAATCCAACTCCTTCGGGTTACAAGTCAGACTCTGTAACCATTAGGCCACAACTGCCCCTTGAGGAATACAGAACTAGTGCAGGGTGTGGAAATTGGAACTCTAAGTGAAAAGTCATACAATATTTATAATTCAAAGATATTCATATTGGACCATGTTTACTCTGCAGGAGCTTTATATCCAACCAGCATGAGGATTAATGAGCAGGGGAAGCTTGTGGTGAACTTCCGCACAGAAGCTCGCTTCAGGGGGTTGTTCGTAGCGGTACATTCTGGTAAATCTCCCTTCTCTAAAAGTCTTCCAAATATGAAATCTTATTTATGTTATTAATTATATTCCTATGAATAAAATCCTATTATATTAAATGTATTGTCTTCTTTCCAGCGGCAAATTTGGGGGGTCTGAAGACTGCAGGTACAATCAAAAGATCATGTACAGTAAATAGCCTATAGAACTTATGCCTTGTTTTTGATTTGAAGTTGATTTGATTAAATTAACTTGCTATCTCTCACCCGATTACCCAGCATCCTCTGTAAAGTCCATAGTGTTGAGTGCAGACCACCCGGGCTTGACTTTCAACCTCACTCTGGTTAGGACTGAGCCGACCTACAGCCAGCCCATCCAGCAATGGATGTTCATATCAGACTTTGCTGTGAGTTGATCTCTTTCCCAGGTTTTTTACTTTAATCCCAATATACACATTTCTAAGATCTGTAAATTATCAACATGATCAGAACTTGCTAAAAGCCTGTTGTACATCATCTACTTTTTGCTGTAAAACCCTTTAATGGTTTTTATTAAGTGAACACAAGAATAACTTATATTGTTAGTAATATTTCAAGACGAACACTTACTGGACTGAAGCAACTTCGGTTTACTTGTTTATCCATACATCTTTTTTTTATTTATTTTGTTAAAATGTGCATATCAAGTATGATGCATCAGGCTTTTGAGTAACATTTAGTTGTACATATATCAATCATCATTGTATTGCATTGCATTATATGTTTTGCCCCAGCAATAAAAACTACAAGGCTTTGATCATAAAACTAAGCATTTAAATAACGCTTTACATACTACATAAGACATATTTTTGGGAGATATAGAGTGACAACTATGGAAGCTTGTTTCCGCCATGAAAAAAATAAAAAATAAAAAAGGTAATTGCGACATTTATCTCACAATTCTGACTATTTTCTCAGAATTGCAAGATATAACGTCAGAATTCTCGAAATTGCGTGTTATAATGTCCAATTGTGAGGGGGGAAAAGACAGGATTAAGTTTATATCTCACAATGCTGACTTTATAACTCACAATTCTGAGAAAAAAAGTCAGAATTGTCAGATATAAAGTCATAATTGTGATTAAAAACTCACAATTACGAGAAAAAAGTCAGAATTGTGACTTTATATCTTGAAATTATGACTATATAACACGCAATTCTGACTTTATAAATCGCAAATAGAAAAAACGTCAGAATTGTGAGATAAAAAGTCGCCATTAACTATTTATATTACAAGCTATCAGGATTTCATCTTACTTTTTGGCCAAATAAATATCAGCAACTGCACCACATTGTTTATTTTAAATAAACAGTGTATAAAAATAATTTTATGAGCTCTGTATTCTCCAATATCATACTATATGAGCTATAAAAGCCAGATTTATCAAATATGATTCACAAAAGATTTTAATATTTGGTTCAACAAACCATTAATTGCAAGTAAACCAAACTGTACTTAACCCTGTAAAGCCTGACATGTGAAATAATAATCAGAAAAATCTCTTTTGAATCTCTTAATGAAATGATTTAATAAAAAAAATTTAAAAAAAAATAGATTTTTAGACTATTTTATATTATTTCACACCTGACAGTTTTGTTTACTTTGTATGATAAACAATTTTGGCTGTATTGGGTCGCCACTTGATGTCCAATATAAAATCTGGGTCCTGAAGATCTATGAAAAACGAATGCAATGTTAAACATGTATGATACCTGTGTGTCTGTGACCTGCAGGTTCGTGATTATTCAGGCACGTACATAGTGAAATTGATCCCCTGTACAACAGCACTGAATGTGGAGTACACTGTTCCTCCGGTCTGCAACCCCAGAGAGCCAGTTACTTTTGATCTTGACATCCGCTTCCAGCAGGTAAACTAAAGTATTCTGTCTTTAAAGAGGAAGTGAAAAAAAATTGTTAATTTTTTATTTCAAATATGTTTATGTTCAACTTATGTTTATAATATAATTTGTAATAGAAAACAGTGTATTCAATTAGAAAAAATGTTAACAGACACCAGTGCGCATAATGTCTTTACTTTGTTTAGGTGAGTGACCCTGTCGCTGTGGAGTTTAGTCTAAACACACAGATGTTCCTGTTGTCTAAGAAAGCATTGTGGCTGTCAGATGGATCTATGGGCTTTGGTCAGGGGAGTGATGCAGCTTTCTCTGAGGGTACATCTACTGGAACAACTACTGTGTTGTTTCATTTTTTAAATTCTTTTGAATAAACATCTAGTACTGCCATTGTGAATTCTGTTCGGTTATACTAACACTGAGCTTGTTCTCCTCAAGGTGACACAATCTATGGACGAGTGATGGTGGACCCTGTGCAGAACCTAGGGGACTCTTTCTACTGTAACATCGAAAAGGTGTATTTGTGCACCGGAGCTGACGGATATGTTCCTAAATACAACCCCACCAAATCTGAGTTCGGATGCCTAGCAGACTCTCCCTCCCTGCTCTACCGATTCAAAATTATTGTGAGTATGTTAGCAGTATTGTAAGTGTCGACTAACACTAAAAGAATTAAAATAATTTTCATGAATTGAAATACAGCTGAAATCAAATTAAATAATTTTTCAATTTCATGTTTCAGTTAATTGCCAAGGCAAAATTTCTAAATGTAATGCTTTTTAAGTTGAATTACTAAAATTACTAAAACAAAAACTGAAATAAATATAAATTAAAGCTAAATAATAATATTAAAAAAATCAAAAGATAACAAAATTACTAAAACTTAAACTAAAATTAAAACTGAAAACACTAAATAAAATTCTAAATATTAATAAAAACTATATTAGTTTATAAATAATACTAAAATAACCATATATTAGTAAAATCATCTTTTTATATTTATATTTTATTTTATAACAAATTATAAATTATTTGAATAAATTATATATTTTATAATATAATTGAAATACATTCATTTGATATACTTTTTTAAATTCGTCTGTTGAGAAATGTTTCTAAAATTTCTAAAAAAATGTGTATAGTTTGTCTAAAAAAGTCCCATGACTTCATCTTGCTTCCAGGACAAAGCTCAGCCAGAGACTCAGGCCAAGAGTTTTGGGGATGTTGGTTTCAAAGCCCTGCTGGCTGTAGATGACCCCTCTGCCCTCTCTCTGGTGAAGCAGCCAGGATCTGACGGATTCAAGCTGGATTCTACTCCCCTTTTCCAGGTCTAATCCTTTTAAACGTTTATTAGCTATGATGTGATTATATAGAATGGTACTGCAAATCTGTGACATCACATGCTGTATTCATGTCATTTAAAAGGTTTATGTCAATCAGCGTGACTTGATCAAATCCTCTAATATCCTTCTGGTCTGTAGGTGGCGGTAGGGAGGGAGTGGTTCATTCACACCATCTACACTGTGCGTTCAAAAGACAATGCCAAGCGTGGCATTGGCAAGCGAAGTGTGGAGTACCACTCAATAACATCAGGTGACCTTGTACCAGCGGAGGCCAAAGGACGCTCCAGACGGTCCAACAGAGACATCCCGATACTGGCAGAGAAGATCGGACCTGAGAACAACAGAGGAACGAATATCATGCATGTCGCACTGGACCGCAGCCGTCGGCGTGCTGCGCCTGGAGAGGAGCTGTTCGCGGATGGACTGTCTCCGCTGGAGCTTAGTGGGCGAGATGCCCAAGAGGATGCGTTAACGGTTGCAGGAGCCCTCGTGGGACTGCTTCTCACCATCCTTGTGGTTGTAGTGTTGGCACTGATGGTTCGCTCAAAGCGGACACCTACAAAAAAGGCCCCAAGTGTCTCGTCCAGCCTGCAGCCTGTTATAGTTAGAAGTAGCCTTGATAATGGAGACAGCTCGGAGGTCTGAAGGACTAATGGACTACTTGGAGACGGTACTGTTCTCCTTAGTCATTCATCGGATCAATTTGCTTTCTTTGTTTTAAACAAGTGCCTCTGACAGGTTTTATCTTACAGAGCTTTCACGACCCAGTTCACCACCAGCCCAAAGAAATCACCATCCAGTCTTCATGCCATCACCAAGTGACATTGTATGTTTTAACTCTGGCCCTGTTTACACCTGGTATTAAGATGCGTTTTGGTCAATCGGATCACAAGTGGACAATGCTATATACAGATGTAAACGAGGTCTAAAAGGTTTTGAGCTTGTCCACTTTCAGCCACTTCCAGAGGTAGTCGAAAACGCATTTGACCGGATTGCTCTTGTAGTGTAGACTCTCATGTGGTTGAATGTGTTCGAACAGCCACTAAAGACCACCTACTCTCCACCTACTGACCTAATGCGTAAACATTATGGGAAGCGCACTAAACAGACAGAATTTAAACTTTGTCGGCTGAAGACCTAAGTTTGGTTTGAAGATGAAAAACATACCAATCACAATGTTCTCTTACCATTCCTGATTTCTAACACGCACTCACCGTGTTTGGCTTGGTGCTGCAGCTATCAGAGCAGAAACAAAAGCTGCTGTTCTCCGTTTGTTTTTTCCATAATCTCCGGGAGAGTTCATATGTACATTGTGTGAGCTTATTTCATCCATTAGACTGAAAGATTTGAAAAAACCCTCCCCTCAAAGAAATCAGGACAGAAGTGGTTGAAAGTGGACAAGAAAGAGACAGATTAAAACACAAGGTGTAAACAGGAATATGTCTCCCTCGTCTACTTGTGATCCGATCGACCAAAACACATCTTAAAACAAGGTGTAAACAGGGTCTCTGAATTTTGCTTGTTCAACAATGTATTGTTGAGGTGTGCTCAGTTTTTAGAGCTCTTGGGGGACTAGGGTGTTAAAAAATGTACATTAAAATCAATTAAAATAAATCAATTTCAAAATTAAAATCAAATAAATGCAACAAATAAATAAATTAATCCTTTGATAAATTTGATATATTTATCATTTGATTCCATCTTAATTAATTTAATGGGGGGGGGGATTGTTTCAGAACTTCTTTTTTTCTCTTGTTTTCAATAGTTCAACATATTAAATCAATAAAAAAGAAGCAGACCACTAATAAGAACAAATAAACTTTGGAGAAAAAGAAAGAAAGAAAGAAAGAAAGAAAAATGAATTTTTTTTATCCAACCTTTCATTAGTTATTTATACAGTCTTTTGTGTGTTGATATAGAACATTTCATACACAGTGATTATTCAAAGTGTATGAAAGTTTCATCAAAAAAAAAAAAAAAAATTCCACATTTTAAAGAAACTCCCTCTGAAAAACCCTCACTTTGAATACTTTGTCTACCACTATATGGACGATAAAGAGGCATTTTACAAAAATAGGTTTCTGAAAGAAAACAATAAATGTTCTGAGAGTCATTTCTAATGAAATGAAGTGGTGAAATGGTGCACTCTAATGAACTGATCACAACTCTGACACAGCTATTGTGTATTTCATCTATATCTCAAGTATTAAATGTTTACTTGGCTACTGTGTTTCGGGATATGTGATGTCTTTGGAGAATATGACTTTTCTCAACTGCTCGGTGTGTTTTACAGATATGCTGGTTTTTAACAGCAAGTGCCAAGCTCTCAATGGAGAAATGCTGAATATGCATTTCATATCAAATTGTCAAATAGTTGTCACAAAGTTTACATTCAGTCTTTCAGATGTTGTCAAATTTCATCTTGTTGCTGCTGTTTTTATTATTATTTGTTTGTTATAATTTAAGGGTTAATATTCACGAGAGCCGCATGTATTAAATATTGCAGTCTTATCTCATTGTTGTTTTAATATAAGGGGAAAACTGTGACATGGGAAATCCCTCAGATTTCCACATTCGTGTTTCACTGTAATTTGCTGTTGAATCTCTTGCAGTTGTTTTTTTTCTTTCTTTTTTTTTTAGACCAGGTCCACTTTTTTCCAATAAGCTTGTTCTATCAACTATCACACTTTTTTGATGTCTTCACTGTCATTGTTAGACACATCAAAGTTCAAGTGTTTGTGTATGCATTCAAAAAACATATCCACATGTTAGTCAAGAACTCATCTATGAAAAACCAGCATCATACTGTCGAATCCATTTCACCTAACAGATATATTCCTCATCAGGCTGATAATATTTAAAAAGAAATGTGCTATGCAATAAAATCAGTGGATTGTTTTCATATTCAAAGAGGATTGTGAGGCTATTTAACAGTCACAAGCACGACATTTTGGGCACGGTGGAATTTTCTTTATGTTTGAAATGGTATTTATGGTGAGATATCGTGTTTTTGTACTTGGTTCACAGCTACATATTTCCAATGCTAAATGCATTTTTATGTACTGGGCCTTGAAGCACAAAATAAACTAAGTCTTGAGACTTGAAAACTTTGAAAGTCTTATTACTGTGACAAAAATGTGTTCTGTTCAGTTGTAGTCAATTCGTAGACTCGTATATTGAGGAATCGAATTGAATTGGTTTTCTTAAACAAAATGAAATAGCCTAGCAAGTGTAAATTGTCTTTTTACTAGCTGAATCATAGCAGCAACAAACTCAACTGCGATTCATGTAACACAACAAAACTACTTTGTTGGATGAAATCGTATTTAACCGCAATATGTGCTCGCATATGGCTTTTTCGTGGTGTAATTACGTCTTTTTATTAAATACAAAGTCAGTTTACACAAGAAACTGCATGGATGACAACATATGCTGGGCCGGTTCTTTGAAATGAGCTCTTGGAAAGAACCGATTCGTGCTACACGCCTAAAAAACGGAACCAATCAGATTTGCCACTGGGCCCCCACGTGAATGGACCAGGAAGTGAGTCCAGAATGGGCTCTCTCTCTTCCGTCTAGAATCGCTTCTATCCCTGAAAAACAGTTACACTGTTGCTTGGGGAAACATGGCCACTGCCGGAGATTCGAGAGGAGAGCTTCAGAAGGAATTAGTCTGTTCTATTTGCCTTGATTATTTCGACGACCCTGTCATTTTAAAATGCGGTCACAATTTCTGCCGCATGTGCATTTTGATGCACTGGGAGGAAAATGGAGGCGATGATGTTGGTTACCAGTGTCCGGAGTGCAGGATGGTGCGTGGTTTGTTTTGATAAACGTTGCTACATTCTGGGTTGCTTAGTTACAGCTGTTTAAATGCACATAACGGGTTTATATACAGTTGCGTCCTAATCATGCAGTGACTCAAACCGACAGTCTAAATAATAATCGTACTTTACCATGTTGTTAATAATAGGTGTGATTTCTCCGACCACGTTAATTAAATCACAATATAAAAATCGCCGCACGAGTTTTTTTTTTTTTTTTTTGTTAGTACAGCACTAATGCTTTTCTGCGTCGTACATAAAACGGTGTCCTTTTTTGCAGGTGTTCGCAAAAATGAGTTTCACCAAGAACTACCTGGTAAAGAACTTAGTGGATAAACTGAGCGACTTCGACTATCTGAAGACGTGTAGGCCCTCTGCACCCGCAAAACCCGTGAAAATGGACGGGAAATGTGAGCGACACCACGAGGAACTCAAACTGTACTGCCACACGGACAGAAAGCCCATCTGCGTGGTGTGTCGGGAATCAAGAGCGCACAGGTGAGGCTCAGAGACCTCTGTGGCCCCATATTCAAGCACAGACGGCGACTGTGTCTCAAAATCTACCTAGACAAAATTGTCTTTTGGGTGTATGATGACCAAAATACGCTAAGTTAGCAGCTCAGTCGGTTATGATGCATTGACCACTGTCTGAGGTCCAGATGTGCTTTGTTGTAGCATTTTAGCATTAAAATTGTTGTAACATTTTATATAAACATCATACGTCATTTTATTTCTGTTTTTCTAGACACCATGATGTTGCTCCTGTACCCGAGGTTGTTGAAGACATGAAGGTTTGTTCTAGATTGCTCCCCTCCCTTTAAAGTTTGTTGGTTTTGTCCGTTGATTTAGCATTTCTGTCTCTATCACTCTTTTGTGGTCCTTCTCTTGTGGTCCTTCTTTTCTTGTCCTCCTTTTTATGTCAGTCTGAATGTCTTAGTTGGCACCAGAAACCATTGACGTTCTTTCTTGGCTAACCTTAGGGCTGGAACAAGCAGTAACTATCTGTCACTGTAGTGCTGTATGTACATGTGACATTTAGCACTTTAAGTGTTTTTCTTTAACAGACAGCCTTGTAGCACTAACACATAGGCATTGTTTGATTGCAGACAGTCTTTATGTTGTTTTCACAAGTCAAAACAACTGTTAAAATCATCATATATATGTCCAGTGTTGTTCGGAACAGGGTGTAAAAATTAACCTGCCAAATGCTGGTACTTTTTGTACAGCAGCAGGTAATTTTGCTCACCTACTATGGCTGATACAAACAAGCACACTAAATTATTAAAATATATTATTCTAAATTATGTTTGTAATTAATATTTTACAGTAAATGATTAAAATATTAATTTTTTTAACAATATTTTTTAAAAAAACTAAATCTAGTATAATTCCAAATATTTTGGTTAATGTTTGTTGTTAACCTATATAGGTTAAAAAAATAAATAAAAAAAAAAAACGAAAAAATGTGGGACTCTGTTATTTATTATATTATTAAATTGTGTTTGAATTTTAAATATATTTGTAAAATAAAAATGGATGGTAAAAAATCAAAATGGCTGATAAAATAGGGCATTCATCAGCCACTTTTTTTTTTTTTTTTTTAAACACTTTTCTGGAACTTCTACATAAGGAAAGTGTGATGTATTTCACACACATGAATTATGCATTGTGATACTCCTTGTTCATAGCCCAAGGTCAAACATGTTCAAATATTTGATGGTAATGGAAAGCAGCAGGCGCGCATTTCTGAATGATTGAATATTCTTGTGTAGAGCTGAAGTCTGCAATGCTAAACTCCCTCACAGTCTAGTGTCCAGTTTCACTATGGAAACTGTTGACCTTTGCACTTAACTGTTTCAATCAATTTAAGATACAGTAATAAGCTCCATATATGTGCATAACGCATCATATCCTTAATGCGACATAAGTATTTTGTCCATTTTTGATTGTACTTTGAATAGTATTTGTGCTGTAACACTTCAAGTTGAAAGTTTTCTTTTATTTTACTATGCAGAGTGAGCTCAAGCTAAGACTCATCAAGCTGAACTGGCAGAAGTCCATGTGTACCAGAGTAAAGAGCACAGACGAGCAGGCCAAATCTGATGTCAAGGTATGAAAGCCTGATTGTTCCCACGCTGACTTTGCGTACATACAAATGACTCAAAATTGCTGTTATGTAACCTGCTGTGGATTTATGGTCTATGAGGAGGCCCTGATGCTGAATCTCAAACATTTGTCTCAACAGCTCAAAAAACAAGCGTTGAAGGAGAAGATTGAGGAAGATGTTGGTGCCCTGGTTCAGTTTTTGTTGGATGAGAAGGATGATCTGTTGGAAAGGTTGGAGGCTGAAGCGGTGGCCACTATCGGGCTGATTGATGCGAACCTAAAGCGTGTGGAGAGCGAGGCAGCCAAAGTGGACAAAGCCATTACTGAAATCCAAAACCACTTGAGTGACAGCGCTAACTTTGAGGTGAAGAACTTCCAACAGCTCATGTATTATAAAATAAAATTTTCCTAATTACACACACACACATACACACACATTTGCAGGGCTTGACATTAACACCCGCCAGATGCAGGTGGATTTGAGCAGTGGCGTGTAAGGCGGTCACTCCTACACTTTGGCGGGTTGAATTTTATATATAATATACACATTTTTCAATTGTAGTCTTTTAAAAAGGCATATGAAATAATAAACTAAGTGCAATGTAGTGTTGCAATATCTGAAACGCTTCCAATACTCATTGTTAGAGAGCTTTAATTTTGGCGTGGGATTGCCCATATTGCGCATAATTTTACTCATTCCTGCAGTTTTTGCGCTTAGAACCAAAGTGCACATAAAGCTGCATCTCAGTACTAAATTGAGTTCTTTTTTTCACTGTTTATTGCGCTTAAACAGTCAAAAACACACAAATAATGTCAAAATGCCTTGTTTTGAACTGTTTACATTCATTTAAAACATTACTGACAAGAAAACGCATGTATAACAGTATAATGGGTTTGTGTGTCAGGTCTTAAAGTGACCGCAGCCTAATATAGCTCCTATGAGATAATAGTAAAAAATATCTATTTGGCAGTTTTTTCCTAATGATATCAATGTCAAAATTGTGGCCAGTGAAAATGCTGAGTGGCTTGTAACTTTGGAAAACCACTAGCCACAGTGGCTGGTGAGCAAAAGTTAATGTCAAGCCCTGTATATTTGGGTGCAAAATAGGCATAATGTATAATATTAATGATAAAATGTTAAATGGAAAGAAATGGAAATGAAAAGGAATTACTATTTGTTTTCGTATTTGTTAATATGAAGCCAGTTTAAAAAAACAACACAAAATTGCAAATTCTTAACTCTTACAATTACAACTTTATTTTTTGTAAAGACTATTTACACCAAGAATGATAACTATAAAGATAACTATTTTAGCATCCACAAAATATCCAACAGTTATGTCGTCTGCCACCTTAAATGCTCAAGCTCTTTAAAGTCGAGTGGATTGTGACTGGCAAAATTATTATTATTGTTTTTTGTTTTTTTTACATTCATCAGCTGGATTTTTTTTTTTTTTTTTTTTCTGAAAATGATTCCTATGATACTCTGTCATTATCATTAAAGCTGTGGTTTGGAAGTCTCTATTCTCATAAAATTACAATTGTTATAACTTTACAGCTATAGTTATTGTTATAAGTATCACCCTTGGTGTAAACAGCCCTTAATTGTGACTACTCATAATTTTGACGTTTTTAAATAAAATAATTATGACAGTATATCTCACCATGTGTCTTTTATATTTTGCAAATTGCAACTTTGTTTTTTTTTTTTTTGATTGTGGCTTTATCTCCGTTTTTTTAATTCATTTTTATATTAATATATTATTATTACATTAATATTATTTTCACTGTGACCTCATTAAATTATTAACATTTACCTTTTTTCCCCCCTCCAGAGTATCAGTAATTCATACTTAAGGTATGTAAATCTGTATTATTTTAAAGAAGTTAATTCCTTAACCTGTTTTGTCTATTTTTAGGGTTATATCTGTATATGTGTTTTTTTTCCCTCATAGCCCCTGCCACGTTAACCTCAGCGTCCAGGCCTCTAACTCTCCTCCAGATTTCTCGGAGTTCACAGGCCCCTTTCAGCTCATTATGTGGAAGAAGATGATGCACGTGTTACACACAAGTGAGTGCTTTTAATGCAGTCACATTTACCATTGGCAAATTTTCATGGGTGAAGTCCAGTCATTTCAGTAGGAATCCAGAAGATCGGGAATTTCATGTGAGGGCAAAAGATTTCCCCGCAAACGCAAAAATCATTACGTTGACCAACAGAAAGCTGCTTGGTTTGAAAGTGACTTCTCTCTGAGCGGTGCTTCAAGCATCGCAACACTATTGTCAATAGACGATGAACCTTTTGCTTGCCCGCAAATTTTGCTGAAATGTGACCGCACCTTTATCTGTGAGATATGTGGTGCCTAGTCATGTGTTTTGTGGGAGTGTTTGGTGAAAGGGTTAGTTCACCCAAAAATGAAAATTTTGTCATTAATTACTTGACAAATTAAGATCTTTTTGATGAAATCTGAGCTTTCTGTCCCTCCACTGAGAGCTACGCAACTAGCACTTTGACACTTCAAAAAGTTCATAAAGAGATCGTAAAAACTAATCCACATGAAATATGAATTTAGTCCAAATTTTCGATCGCTTTTTATGATGAACAGATTTAATTTAGGCTTTTATGAAGGTGAGTAATTAATGTCAGAATTTTGGGGGGGTTTTTTTGGGTGAACTAACCTTTTAACATGATGTTAAATGGCTAACCAGATGTTTCCTGTTTTCCAGTGCCTCAGAATTTGACTCTAGATTTAGACACCGCTCACCCCTCGTTGGCCATCAGCGACTTTGACACCAAGGTGGAGGAAGGCCGCGTGCGCTCCCAGGAGCCCGACATGCCGCAGCGCTTCACTCGTTTCTTTGGCGTGCTCGCCACTGCCCAGTATTCCAGCGGTCAGCACTACTGGGAGGTGGACGTGCGGGACAAGGGGGTCTGGTATCTGGGCGTCACCACCGAATACAGCAACCGCAAAGGTTTTGTAAACCTTTCGCCCTCCGCTGGTTACTGGAGCCTGTGTCTCCAAGACCGACTGTACGCCAACGAGGAAGACTCGCGTGTGCCTGTGGCGGACTACTGGAACTCTCCTCGTGTCGGCGTCTTCTTAGACTACGATCGGGGCCACGTTACTTTCTTCGACGCTGTTACTATGAAACGCATCTATAACTTTGTCACATACTTTGACGAGCCAGTCTCACCCTTCTTCAGCCCAGGGAAAAACGACCCGGGTAGCCGACTACAAATATGTCATTTCTACTGAAAACGAAGGGATGCGTACATGTAGTTCGCAACAAACAAAATAAATAATGATAAATGCTCCTGTTGTTGCATCTAAGTAAACATTTCAGGGCATTTTCCTTCCTGGAAGTAGGGAGGAAGTTTGTTTTTAAGCTCTGCCGTGTCTTTGGATTCAGTTGATCTGAATTAATTAGTTGCGTAGAGCTTTGATACACCATAATCTGAAGGAGTGAAATGAATTTTTCTTGCTCTTGAATTATGATGTAGCCCCACTGAAATTCAGGTAGAGAGGCATTGCCAGTTTTTACGCAAATGTCGACTTTAGCTGCTCTGTGTCGTCTAGTCTTAGACCTCAGTGTTGTCTTTTGTACATCAGTGTAGAGGTGAAAATAAAGACTAAATCAGGCCAAAAATGTATTCATGGTTGATATCAAATTGTAGAAATTTGTTAAATGATTTGGGCATTTTAATTATGTATTCCAATTTATGGCATTTTTTTTTTTTATTTTAAATCTATTTTAAACGTTTACATATTTTTGCCACAGCTTTGTTTTTAAGGGATGTTTTTGTTAGACAAATTACCCTGTAATGTAATGTTACTTAAAGGCTCTGTGTTTGAACATATCGTAATAGCTCAGACTGCAATAGGTGCTATGCAACTTTGAGTATGTGAGTTTTCAACAACAAAGTAGGACAGATATGCTGTGAGGAGCGTCCTTTTATTCATTTAATTATGTAAATGAGTCCATTCTTAAGCTTTGTGCCATTCATGTTACATCATTTTAATGTACCTTTCAAATCTATTATATTAAAAATTTTAATCTGATTTGTTTAGCAGTAGTCAAATTTGTCTTGTGGGATGATGTTGAAGAGAGATGCTGGGAATGTACGTTTTTGTTTGCTTTTGTACTGAAACAAGCACAAAGTGACATTTCTGCACCCTTTGATTGATCTCAGATGGTTTGTTATTCATGTTGATATTTACAGAACTAGTTTATATACTAGAACCGCTGCAGTCATTTGTACAAAATGTTTTTTGAGCTGACAAAGGATCAAGAAAACACTGGAACAGATCACTTTTGGATCTTAAGATGTTTTGTACATATGCTGTTAACGTGAACATGCTCTCACAACACTTTGTGTTACCCAGATCCATGATAAAAGCTAGTTTTATTTAGTTTTATTTAACATTTAGTACTTTAGTAATCATTGTCTGTTTCCTCATATGAAATGAATTCAACTTGAAAACATTGACTCTTTGTATGTTTAATATATCTTTTTGATTTCTTTTATTTGCTGATGTAAGAGAACTGTTACACCACCTTTGAGCATTACTGCTGGATGGCACCATCAGTACATTTTACTTTTGTGTGACTTAAAACCACTGCAATATGTTAAATGTTTTCCTCTGCAGTCATTTAAAAATAAAATGTTACAACAATTTATTTTTTAAATTTCAGTATTTCATAGAACCATGTTCCACTTTATTATCCAGATTATATAACTTTTTTTCTTTTTTTTTTAAGTGAATCACTTTGATTTACAGTTTTTAAAAAAAGACAATTTGAGAAGTGTCTTGTATATACAGTTTTATTTTTAAACTGCAATAATTGACCAGTAAAATGAACATACGGTCGATTCTTTGTTGTACAAGATTTTTGTTTTTTTTAAACCCATGAAGCACATTTACTAAATCATCTGTCCAAGCATTAGATCATGCATTGGATAGAGTTAAAGTCCATCCACACCAAGAACGAAACTGGCGTTCACACCAACGGACGATAACGTTTTATTGATTATATGTTCGCTGCAGCAGTTGTCGACATGAAAGTCACCAAGAAATTGAAATTAACAATTGTCAATTTTTTTTTTGTTTTTTATAGAATATTGCAGTATTTATTATAAATTATTCATCCGTGCACATCAATATTTTCTTAATTAGTGTCATAATCTTTAATCAAAACATCTCTGATGATGCGTTTACTGGCATGAGGGCAGGACAACCTGTCACTCATATGAGATCACAGCAATAGCAAACCAAAACCGTCCAATCAATTCCCAATGCACGAATTCAAGTCCCTACATTTTTTCTTGTTCGAAAATATACATCACAATAAGAAAGAAAAGACTATTGCAACTTCCGTTTCACGCCGACTTTAAAGTTGAATTATCAGCCAGAAAAAAGAAGGAAAAAAAATCGCAGTCATTTTAACGATATCGTTTTTCTGTGACCTTATTTTTATAGCTGTGGTGTGGACTTACGATTCTAATATTCCTAAATCTGCTGTCATATTAGAGAATTTTCACGGTCACGTTGTCTATTGTCAATATTTTAGTAGTCTATGAAGCACAGCTCACACTTTCAAAGCAAGGTTTTTTTTGTTTTGTTTTTTTGTTTTATTTGGTTAACGTGGCGAATTCGTGTGACCAATTTGCAAAATCTGCACGGGGAATTATTTTGCTCTCGCAAAGTTCCCAATGACATTAAAACGACTGGATTTCTCCCAAGTGTGTCCGACAGTACAAACCACGCCCCTACAAATGACGCCCCCTACAATGACTGGAATAGTTAATGTAGTCACTAGTACAGCTCTTCTTCTACTTCACTTTCCTCGCTTTTTAAGCTTCACTATCGCCACCTAGTGATAAGGAACACAGATTACATTACATAAACAATCAGATGCAAGTCATCCTGTATGTTTTCCTCAGTTTTT
This sequence comes from Elopichthys bambusa, assembly GCA_037101425.1. Taxonomy (NCBI): domain Eukaryota; kingdom Metazoa; phylum Chordata; class Actinopteri; order Cypriniformes; family Xenocyprididae; genus Elopichthys; species Elopichthys bambusa. The sequence goes on from CM074433.1 coordinate 33,718,314, forward strand.
AAAGAATTTTTTTACGAAACTCTAGAGTAAATGTTAATTTCATGGAACGAGTTAGGGTAATGTTTAGGGGTGAGGGTAGTTTTTTTTAATTATTTATTTTGTTTTCCTAATAGCTGTCATTTCATATTTCATAAGACTTGAAAGGAATATAAGTTAGCCTTACAAACATTCCATACATAAAAATGTGTTTTATAGATTGTTTTAGTCAACATTCACACTTGTTTCTTCGTGGGAGGCGTAACTTGCAAGGCGTGGTTTGTAGTACTGCAGGACGCAGACCCTTCTTGGATTTCGCCTGCAAAAATTCACTGAACAATAGTAAATGTGACCACCTTTAGAGCAATTTTAAAACTTTATGGTTCTTGTTAATCGTTCTTAGTGTGAACGGGCCTTTACTGATGATGGTTCTCCAAAATAGCCCATCACGACGGAAGCAACTAATTATCTCAACTTGCAATTCGCATATATTATAAATTAATATACAGTATAGATATTTGTTTTTGGCTATTACATTTATTTATTTATTTATTTTTCCAGTCTGGCAATAGCAAATCATTACAAGTATTTCGCTGCGGCAGAAACCATATTCAGACTGCTGGTAAAATCATTAACATGCAAAAACGTTATTTGCACAGATATTAAGATATACGTTCACTGTTTCAGCTGCGAGCCACCGTTCATTAACCTTGTACAGTATCACACAGAGTAGCCTATTAAGAAGACGTGGTGCCACATAAACCTTCAAAGAGACAAAGGAAAATTAAAGGGAAGTGATTTTGAAATCATTCGCTGGTGATGAAGGACAATCTCAAAGGAAAACGTGTAGAAAACATTAAATAAATAGACAAAATGAAGCAAACTAATACTGACTAAAAACAACATTTGGTTGCTACACTGTAAACATCTGGCGTCTGCATTATTTACAGAGAAGAGATATAATTCCATACAGCGGAACATCTTTATAGAACATTAAAAAACAAATTAGGCAATAGGCCTAAACTTGAAATACTTGGGTTTGATTATATTTCTATTTCCTCGTTAATTTGGATTTTTCAACACGTAAAGTAGCCTTGTGCCTTAGAAAAATAAATAATTTGGAATGGAAAAAAATATGTAATTTTTGGCTCCTTTTGTTAATTGGTTTGATATTTTTTGAAAGAGCACAGCAGGGATGTGCATCACTTCCTGTGCTGCTGATATCTGTGAGGGATAATCAGCTCAGATGTTCAGTCTGAATGATTTGAACACCCAGTTGGCTGAAAGCACTCACTGAATAGCTCAGATATAGTGAAATCTCAGTGGTAAATGCTGACAATACAAGAAGCCAGTGTCATTTACATGTTACATACACCAAATATGTTCATATGTACATACATTTGTATATTTACAAATGCAGAATGTAACAGAATTAAAATACACAACTGTTGCAGTCATGGGAAGGTCAATCACTATGAGACGGGAAAGGAATCTTGGAAAAATCTTGGAAATAATTGACTTTTCGGCAAGGGTTTAAGACGCGATTAACAAAATGTTTTGCTATATATATATACTTTTTATTTATACAGAACTTACATGATTTCTAATAAGAATCTGTGCTTATTGATATGGTTTTTGTTATTTACAATAAACATTCCTGGTTTAGTACAGAAGCAGTTCTTTGTTTTGAAACATGAAAATCAGTAGAAGATTTAAGAAAAGTGCTTTTTGTTCATTCGATTCTTCCTTTCTGGAGGATTTCGCTGATATGACTATGCAAACTGTGATGAACCGAAGTCACAGGAGAGTTTGTGGCACCCTGTGGCAGTACCTGAGGCGTTACTGCAGGTACCGGTAGACTTTGAAGCAGTGGTTACCAGAATCGGCCACCACAACATGGCCGTCGGAGGTTAAAGCGAGACCCTGCGGCCCATACAGAGGGTCTGCAGTTGTGTTGATATAAGAGAGAAATGAGCCTGCGCTGTCAAACACCTGAGAACAAAAAGACATGCTTGTTTTGTAAAGATTGTCATGTTAAAAAGTGCTTCTAAAATGACAAATTTCTTTTTTGTAAAGAGGAAGTGGATGTTTAGAGGATTCAGTACCTGTATTCTGCTGTTGCCCCAGTCTGCTACGATGATGTTGCTGTTAACATCAACAGCGACCCCTGTGGGGGCATTAAACTGGCCGTTTCCTTCTCCATGGGAGCCAAATTTGAACAAAAACTCCCCATCTGCACTGTAGACCTGGAGAAATACAAATTTTAATCACCCATATTAAATAAAATACAATGTCACTTACAATAAAAGATGCATTCTGTAATTCTGTCCCCTCATTTAAGTTTTACATATAAGAAATGAATAATACTTTTGAAAATATATTTAAAATCAAAAAATGTTGTTTTTTTTATTTTGTTTTTATGGAGCAGGTCACCTCATGGGGGCAGCCATTTTGAAATCACATGACAGATGAATATTTAGTTTTACCTCTGTAACTCCTATTATTAGAAACTTTCACTTGTGGAATAAATGAATCATTGCTGACGGCTGATACTGCATTTAATTTTACAATGGGGAAATATACCATATACTATTTTTTTTGAAGTGTGAAGATTTTTTAAAGAGATATTTAATGAGTACAATTAAATAATTTCTTTGACAATATATATATATATATAATTACACACACATATATGATATGGATATGGTTCAGGTCCCTTACTTCAAAATTTATGGATTTTTTTTTTTCTTTTTTTTCCCCAGTTTACTGGTCTCCAAGTGAAAATTGTAAGTAAGGCCGTGAGATACACTCACCTTGACGGAGTGGTTATGAAAATCTGTCACCACAATTTCATTCTTGTTGTTGACAGCAACAAAGTGCGGACCTGCATGTGTGGAAACAGAGAAAAATGGGGGAGAAGAAAGATTCAGACATGATAAACACACAGAAAGAGAGCGGAGAGGAGAGCAGGTATGTCATGTGATTAAGATCTCATAGCTGATCAGAAATGCTGCGTTCACGCCACCTCGTATTTACCGGAATCTTAAGATGACAACACGTGACGTTATATTTGGGGCTGGAATTATGCCTTTCTATGGCACCACTATCAACGCCTAAATGAATCTACAGCGGTCAGGTGGTACAGAGGCCACGTGATACACGTGGGAGCTTTCAGAAAACTCCCAGGTTACAACCTGTAATTACGAGCTCGTGAACACTTTTTACAAGCCAGAATGTCTTAGTTATAGTAATTACGATATAGCGTGAACGCACCTATAGATCTCGTGATGTAATGTGTATGGAAGCCTTCATCCTTATCATTGAACAATTTGATTTTTGTCAACATCTGATTAGAAACACAAAGCACAAAATCATATTCTCTTGAATTCAGTTCTAGAATGAAACTTAATTTCAATAAGATAAATCACCACATTCTGAGAATTCACTCCATACTTACTGAACACAGGGCCAGATTTACTAAACTTTTGCTCCAGTGCAAACTTTGCACCACTTTTTTCTAAAAAGGAATGGGAAAAACACAAACAAGGGTAAGCGGAGACAAATAAATGACAGGGCAGAAGGGATTGACAAATAAAAAAAGCGCAAGAGCTACTTTAAAAACATTTCAAATGGTGCTAGTATGAAAATCATCTTTAAGTGCTGGAACAAACGTGGAGCAGACCAGAAGAACAATGGAAACTTGTCTAGAGATGCACTTCCCAAACCAGTCCTCAAGCCACATGCACTTGCTTAACAAGGATTAGGAAAAAGAACTGATGTATTTAAATAGTAAAGTAAGCAGCAGAAAGGAAAGCGCTGAATGAACTTCAAAAAGCATGACTAATATGTGTGCATCTATCAGTATCTTAGTAAGAATATAGGCTCTTACATGTATGCATGCATTGGCCTTCATTTATCATACAGACAGATAATGCAACTGAAAACATGGCTATTGCTAAAGTGAAACAGGAACAGAACTGAGGCAAAGGAAATATACAGGTCTAGATCCTTTTAAACACTGGAACTGAAGCCTGTGTAAATCTGGCCATTTCTGTATAAAAAAAAAAAACACCAGCCTTTTGCAGCGTTTGTCTTCCCAGAATAGTTCTTAGTTGTTGCTTTTGTAGTGAAACACCATTTAGCTCTTGTTTCTTTAAAGTCTGTTACTGAATTGCAACATTTTAGGTCACAAGAATAGTTCCTGAGTTTTGGACAAATGAGGTATTAGGAAGAGATGTTAGAGAACAAGCAGTCACAGAACACAACAGGGGGCGCCAACAACACTTCTGCAACTCTTTAGTGCTTAGATAGGTTAACCACCACAACCACATCTTATTATTCAATGTTAGCCCTATTAGCATCATGATACAGTGTTTAGGCTGTGTTCAATATCTGTACCTGCGAACTGTCTGTCTGAAGTGCCTCTGGCTCCAAACTTGGTCACTAGTTTGCCATTAGATTGAAAGATGAACACACAGCAGGCTTTATTATCCACTGCAATGATATGACCGTTCCGGTCTACAGCCACTCCTTTGGGTCCCATCAGACGGCCAGCACCGATCTTATTCTGCATGGGGCACAGACACAAAGAGAGGGTCGTTTAGAGGACCATATTAAATGGCTCTTAGGAAAACGTGATTCTGAGTAGCCAAATCTTTGACAATATTCAAGAAACAACTGATAACTCATCTCTTCCATGAACAATTAAATGATTTAAAAAAACAAACAAAAATCGTATTTTTTGGTTTTCACTATTTCTAATATTGCTCCTTGTTCTAGCTTGTACTACTGTATTCCTCATTTGTAAGTTGATTTGGATAAAAGTGTCTGCTAAATGAATAAATGTAAATGAAAATTAGTCACTCATAGAATTGAGTAAGAAAAATTATTTACAGAGTGAGTAGGAAACAAATTAAATAATTTTAATTTTTACTCGAAGTCATAATTCACGTCAATATTTAAAGGGTTAGTTCACCCATAAATGTAAATTATGCCATCATTTACTCACCCTCAAACCATCCTAGGTGTATATGACTTTCTTCTTTCAGCCAAACATAATCAGAGTTTTATTAAAAAATATCCTGGATCTACCAAGCTTTATAATGGGAGTGAATGGTACCCTGGATTTTGAATATAAAATCCATATTTATAACTTTACAAACTATATTCACTGGCTTCTGGGAACAGCCATACGCGAGTCATGTTCCAGAAGAAGAGTGACCTCTGACCCGATACGTGACATACTGATGAACGCAGAAGTGCAGAGGATAGAGCAAAACAAAACATCGGTTATGAATTAGAAGTCTAAAGCAAGAATTTTTAAAGGGAAATGTCGGAGGACTTCGATATAAGAGAAGAGGAGCTTGAGTTTGTTGCCCAGCCATATTTGTTTGAACCACGAGAGGCGTCTTCTCTCACCTCAACATCATACGTTGGGTCAGAGGTCACTCTTACACCGGAACTCAACTTGCGCAAGGTTGTCATTTTTGGGTGAACTAACCCTTTAAGGACTTGTGCTGCTTGAGTTATGTTGCTTAATTTTTTTTTGGAAACTGTGATACATTTTTTTCTGTAGTCTTTGATGAATAGAAAGTTCAAGAGTACAACATTTATTTCAAAACTGAATTTTTTTGTAACAATATAAAATTCTTTCCTGTCACTTTTGATCAATTTAATGTGCAAGTAAGATTTAGTTTGTTATATATATATATATATATATATATATATATATTACACACACAGACACACACACACACACGCATGCATATATATATATACTGTTAAACATCACCTTGAATTTCCCATCAGGGGAAAAGATGCTGATCCATCTGTTATCATAATCTGCTACTATAATGTCTCCATTTGTGTCGACTGCCACTCCTGTCGGCCTCTGCAGTTGTCCTGGGGAACGACCTCTAACCCCAAAACGTGCTTTGAACTGGCCATCATTAGTAAACACCTTCATAAAAGCAAACAAATTATCAAATTTTGCACTGAATGCAATGAAAATGTTTCTATATCTCTGTATTGAAACCAAGTAAAATTACTGTGACATACTGGTTCCAATAAATCACTTTAGAAATGAAGTCTATCATGTTTATAATATTGCTATACATTGACTAACCTGTATACACTGGTTGTTGCTGTCTGCTACAATGACCCTCCCATTAGTGGAAGCAGAGATGCCCTGTAGATTAGTGAACTCTCCCTTCTCTCTCCCCCGAGAGCCTGAGGGGTCAGACAAAGGAAAAACAGTGCCATTCAAAATCAAAATAATATTTAACAACAATTTAATGTGTCTAACTTCTTATTGTGCACACAAATAAGTTTTTGTCCAGTGTTTCTTACCCACTCTGTAAATCAGCTCATCCTCTATGGGGTTTTCCTTCTTTTTAGTGGTGCTGTACATGCTGGAGGGTCTCCGTACGGCTTTCTGCCTGATGTGTCCTCCTGTTCCACTAGGAGATTTAACCCTCCTTTTCACATCGTCAGGAGACTGGGGGACATCTGACGGCTTTATCGCCCGCAGTCTGAACGGGCTGCCCCGCACGGGCTGTCCATACAGCATCAAAGAGAAGGAGTACTCCCCTTCACTCTTAAGTGTGTACCCTACCTCATACGTTCCGTTTTTATTGTCCACAACCTCCACCTCTGCCGCCTGCACTCCGTCCTGCCCTGTTATCTCTGCTCGGAGGACCGCATTACCGGTCCGCACAAGCTCGCTGTCCTTATCCTTAGTGGTAACTGTTACAGTCACATGCTGACCGACCAGGGCATGTCTGAGCCCTTCTCCCGTAGCCACACTCGTGTGTCCCACGGCACCCGTTGTCAGCAGCACGCCCAGGTTCTGGATGGAGCGTCGCAAGCCCTCCGTCTCTATCTGGCAGTCCAAGTGGGCGTTTTCGTGTGGCCGTTCAGGAAAGTCGTGGCAGGCAAGGGCGCTCACCCGCTCACTCATCTGCTTTTGGACCAGCAGGACTTCAGTGGCGCTGCCGTGGTTCAGGGCCTGCTCAGTAAAACTGCAGCTGCTCTGGATGTGCTCTTTTCCCTGCAGAAGGGAGGATAGCTGTGCCTGAAGCACCTGCAGAGAACACAGCAGAAAGGAGTGTTAGAGATATAGAAGGAATACATCCTGTTTAACTTATCAGGAAATTTCTGACCTTCTGCTTGGTGCTACAAATGTTCTCCAGGTCGGTGATGAGCGCAGCCTTGCGTTGATGCAGTGCCTTCTCGAGCTCCTCAAATGTCATGTTGATCTCATTGACTGCTTCGTTCTTCCTCTCTATCAGCTGTTTAGAGATTTCATTCACCAGCTCAATGGCAGCTGTTAGTTGGGGCAGCCTGACCGAATAAAAAAACAAACTTTATCAGAGAAATGATGGAAAACATCCAAGTTATTTGGAAAACAGACAGCAATATTATTCACAATGATTGCTTAAAACAGCTTATAAAAGCATAATTTTGTTTTATATTTAGTTACTTGTAAAAGGAGATATATAATTTTTTTATATTCATATATTTTATATTCATATTTTTTAAATTTAATAGTCATTATAGTCAATAGTCATCATTATATCAATATTTTTATCATTATAATTTTGTCTTAATTTAATATATATATATGATATTTATATTATAATTATTACTATTATCAATACATTTTTATTATATTATTATTATTATATTATTTATTATATGTATATATTTTTTAAATGATCATTATTACTTTTTCATAATTGTATATCAACATTTTTATCATTGTAATCTGTTCTTAATTTTTAATATTACATTTACATATATATTTATATATATTCATTATTATGATTTTTTTTTAAATTATCATAATTTTTTTCATAATTGTAATAACAGTAATAATAGTAATACATTTTAATACAACATAACACAATTACATATATATATATATATATATATATATATATATACATACTTACAATAAACTTATAACAAATTATCTAAAACTTGCATAATATATTTATTATTGCTACCATTATTTATTTATTATTATTATATCGGGTTTTAAATATATAACTTTTTAATAATATTTTTATAATAATAATGACAATAATAATAATAATTAAAATGACTTTAAAGCAATATGTATGTAGTGTGTTCTGTTGTTATTATTATTGAAGTGATGAACTGTATATAACAGCTGTCTGTTACGAACGCCGCATATGTACCTGTTGCGTATAGCATCTAGCTGGTTCTTTAGCACTGCTTTGTGCTGTTCTAGAACATCCCGCAGTGGAACGGTCACATGCTCCCGGTGTTCCCCCTCCGTGCAGTCCAGGCACATGGCCGTCTCACACGACTCGCAGTAAAACTCCATCACCTGCAGGGGCACCAGTAAGCAACCATTTCATTCAGCATCCTAATATATTATCAAAGGGAGCTAATGTGCGCTAACAGGCCTGAACAGCATAAACACACCGTGTATTATGACTTTGAAGACACATAAAGGAAAGCCGCTGGTAGCTTTTAGGTGTGTTTCAGAGGAAAGAGCAAGAACACTGAGGAGAAAGTGACAGCAGCCTATGCCAATAAAAAATTGTTGCCGCGATTTCACAAACAACCTAATTTTTGATGGTTTCTCCTTCATGTTCCCACCAAGTGTTGCCAAATTTGGTTTCATCATCAGATGGTAAGAGGCTTACCTTGCCCTCGTGATTGGGGCAGGAGAGCGGTTTCCCAGCGGCTGCTGCACTGACAGACTCCAACACGCTGCAGGCCTCCGGCCGAGAGCATTCTGGGTCTCTCTGCAGCACCTCCATGAGGTTTGTGATGAAGAAGTTGTTCTGTAGTGCTGCCACACCTTTCTCAGGCAAGATGGAGGTCTGTCTGCACACCGGGCAGGACAGTGTCAAAGACTGAGCAGGAATGTAGTTCTGTAGGCACCTGTGAGATAGAGAGAAGGACAGACATGATTAACAACCTCAAACAAAATCAATCAGCCACAATTATCGGTCTCCTCCTACATTTCTTCTGTAGAACACAAAAGGAAATATTTTGAAGAAAGATCACATTGCTGTTTTCCTAACAATGAAAGTAGATGGGGACCAAGGACTGTCAAGCTCCAAAAAGGACAAATAAAGGACAAATACTATAAACCACTATAAAAGTAATCCATATGACTATATGCACTTTATTTTAGAGTCATACGATAGCTTTGTGTGAGGAAATGACTGAAAGTTAAGTCACCATTCACATTCTTTTTATTTGGAAAGGAGTAACATATATTTTGCTATAAATAACTTCCTTTGTGTTCTACAGAACAAAGTCATACAGGTTTTAAAAGACAAGAGGGTGAGTAAATGATGATAATATTTCCATTTTTTATGAACTATCCCTTTAAATAGGTATAAAGTAATGTATTTTAACGTCATACAATTTAAATGTTGTATTTTAACATACTGTATATTGTAAACTTTAATGTTAAAGTATCTTTGAAGAACAAATATTAACAACCAATAATTTATAATCTTTCAAAAGGGGTAGTAGGATTTTTTTAAAGAAATTAATCATTTTATTAATCAAGGAAGCTTTAAACTGACAGTAAAGACATTTATAAATTTACAAAAGATTTCTATTTCAAAAAATGCAGTTTAAAAAAAAAAAAAAAAAAAACAGTCCTGAAAAAAAAAATTAAGCAGCAGATTTTAACATTGATAATAATAAGAAATGTTTCTTGGGCACCAAATCAGCATATTAAAATGGTTTCTGAAGGATCATGTCACACTGAAGACTGGAGTAATTACTGCGGAAAATTCAGCTTTGCATCACAGGAATAAATTACTTTTTAAAATATATTCATATAGAGAACAGTTATTTTAAACTATAACAATATTTCACAATATTACTGTTTTACTGTATTTTTGATCAAATAAATGCAGCCTTGGTGAGCAATATTTTTTTCAAAACAAAAAACTTCACTAACCCCAAACATTTGAATGGCGGTGTATCTCACATTTCATAAATGATGTACTCCTGTGAGACAGTGTGAGAGCGAGATGGCTAGGAGGGCAAGCGTTGCTGAAATTTCAGTCACAATACGAACAATCACAGTGGAAACACTCCACTGACATTCAACCCCACAGATACAAAGCACAAAACACCCAAAGAGATAAATAAAGACACAGAGAGTCTCATTGTCACACAGCACACATCTCATGCCATCGATGCAGAAGAAAATATTTCTGGTAGAGACAGAGCATCCATGCCAAGGATTGTCAGCAGTAAGTGAACAAAGTTGCAATCCTAACAAAAGGTTAACAACTGTTCTATGCTTCAATCATTAAAAACATTATTAAAACCGTGAGCACTAATTTTAATATGCTCAGGCCAGAGCTGTGGCCTTGCGCTAGTGCTCATGTGGGAAATATGAGTTCAAGTATGGCTTGCTTCATTACCGGATCTCCTCCCCATCATTTCCTGTTCTCTCTCTACTATATATAATATTAGCAACAAATACAGACCTTTCGCAGAAGGTGTGCAGGCAGGGCAGGACTTTGGGGTTGTGGTAGTGGTCCAGACAGATACTACACACTAGGAACTGCTTGTCTATCTGGCGGACCACTGGGCTTGTGCGGCCGGTCTCAAACTTTGCCATGGTGACAGACATCCACAGAGGGGGCCGAGGGCCAGGACACACCTTAACCTGAAATAAAGAAGATGCTATTAATTAGAAGTTATTAAAAGTCTTCCAACAGTAAAAAACAAAAAACAAAAAAAAAAACATGTTTCATCATTTTAACTTTAAAATAACGCAGACAATCAAAAGATTATAGTATGTCACTTCTCAGATATTCCATGACTCGAAACAAAGTGCCAACCAATGCCAACAGATGCCGACATGGGTAACACACTGATCTGACAAAACCTGACAAAGCGTCTGTTGCCCTTGGTCCGTGTCGTGTCTGCTGGTACAGAGTGAATTGGCCTTTAAAGGAATAGTTCAACCAAAAATGAATATTCTGTCATAATTCACTCACAATCATGTCATTCCAAACCCATAAGACTGGTTAATCTTTGAAACACAAATGCAGATATTTTTAATGAAACTTGAGAGGTTTCTGTCCATCCATTGAAAGTCCAGAAAAACAGCCCAAAACGTTAATAAAGGCATCATGAAGCGACTCCATATGAATAGCGCAGTTTAATCCAAGTCTTGTAAAGAGATATGATTGCTTTTTATGATGAACAAATTTAATTTAGGCTTTTATTCACATATAAACACACATACCAGATGTGATGTGCCCTATGTATGTGTGTTTGTAAATAAACATTGTTGTAAATAAAAGCCTAAATAATCAAAGCTAAAGCCTAAATTATCATATAAAGCGATCATATCTCTCCACAAGTTTTGGATTAAACCGATCAATTCGTATCAATTAAATTTGTTTTATGATGTCTTTATTACCTTTTTGGATCTTTTAAAATTAGTTTACCTGGACTGTCAATGGAAGAACAGAAACCTCTCAGGTTTCATTAAATATATATTAATTTCTTTTATTGGTTTGGATTGATATGAGAGAATGAGATGGCAAGAGAAGACAACCTCCTATATGAACAGGATAACGTGAGAGTGAGACAACAAGTGACGCTTTAACACAGGTAAATAACCGTTATTCTGCAGGGCAAAGAACACACTGTATTTCATCAGAAGACAAGAGCATGGAAAAATGGATTACAGAGTTGTAGAGGCAAATAAATGCTGACAATTTTCATGCCACTTTTCCAGATGAGCAGCAACAGCAGCGGGCAGACAGATAAGTACTGATACAAGGACATGAGCTACTGCTGAGGCCATTACAAGCTCCTGCAATGTGGGTACATGCTGTGCCACTTTTTACTTTAGTTGTCCTCTAGGCAAAGAGATATGAGACCGAGGTAAAACTAATATTTCAGGATGTAAAAGAAAACATCTAACATACGGGCCATAGAAATATGACCGCCTTTCAAAGTGGTCCACTGACACACCTGTGTCATGTTAAGGAGTAAGTTTAATGATTTACGATTTAAATAGAAAATGTAATTCTAATGCAGTTCCATTTTTAAGTCTCATTTTGTTGCACATTATTCACATATATAGTGAAATATAGTAAATATAGTGAAACAATTTAACTTACAGTATTTCCTGCATTAGAAGCAAAATTATTAGTCATTATTAGTTGATCCACTAACAGCATGTATCAACACATCTGACACACTTTACCCATTTTTGAAAAACAAACAAACAAAAACAAAAAAACGGTTCATTTAATAATTTATGGATATTTAGTTAATTAATAATTTACATGGTTTAGATCTGTATATATTTGCTTTGACAAATAACATTATCTGGCATGAAAATGTATTTTAACATGCAATTTTCAGCGTAAGTAAATAAAAACTTTTTCACTTTTTTTCTAGTGCTGTCAAACTGATTACTATAAATTAATCGCATCTAACATAAAAGTTTGTAAATATAATATGTGTATCTGTGTGTGTGTACACACACAAACTTTTATGTTAGATGCGATTAATTGTGATTAATCGATTTGACAGCAATTCCTTTTTCATGTGCATCTGTCAATCACAGTGAATATATGTGCAAATATACTTTATACAGAAAACACTTTATACAACTTAATAGTTTGGGAAATAATAATATTAATTAAAATTAATTAATATTAATACAAATATTAAAGTTGTATTAGTCTTACTATATGATTTTTGTTTAGCACAAGATCAAATCCGACATAATTTAATAAACATAATCAACATCTCCTGTGCAGTGTTATTTTAGTGAGATACTATTATAGATTTTTTTTATTAATATTTTGATTTTGTTTTTATTATATTTTCTGTTTTCATTTTAATGTTAAAGTTTAAGTAATTTTATTGTTTGTCATTTTTATTTTTAAATGTCTATATAAAATTATATAATTTTTTTTAGGTTTTTTTTTCCAGATTATTCATTTTAGTTATTTTAGTAAATACATTTAAAATAAATGAAAATGAGAACTAGAACTAACTAAAATAAGTTTAAGTATTTTTTAATGTAGTTTTAGTTCTGCTCCTGTGATAGCTCAAAAAATTTGAGTTGACATGTGCCATGTGACCAAAATTATGCACGATTTTCTAGATTAAGGGGATGACACATCTTACCCCACTCTCCCCTACAAGTCAGATTCAATATTCATACCTCGTATCAAAACTAAAAATAAAATAAGGCCTTTAATTCAGGAAAGTCTCTGTTTGATCAGTTTGCAGGCCAATTATGACACTTTCAGTCTCTCCCTTCTGCTCTCTGTCATGTTTTGACAGTGAGCGTCTTGCTCTCAGTTTACTCCAGTGCTTCTGTTCCCAGTGTTGCTCTGATACTGCTGACATGTGCTCTCATGGACATATGAGTGATGGTAACGTGAGAGTGTTATGGCTGATATTAGTTCCCTTCTCCAACTTTCTAAAATCCTCCTCCTCCAAACCCCCCTCATCCTTTCTGTTTTGATGTGTTGATATATGCGGGCTATATTTAGATGCACGTCTCACAGGGGTAAGCTTAATAAGGGGTCGCGTCCAGCAGCGGATGGCTGAGATTCTTGTGCACAACACAAAAAGAGGAGCCAGAGCAGGTATCTGGGCTGACAGGAGCTCAAATACACACTGACACATAGAATTCATGATCATGTGACTAAAAATGCAAAGCATATTTATAAATGAGATTTACTGGTCTGAAATGAGAAACACATCTGAAAATAAGCACACAACCTTTTCTGCAGTTGCTACATGTCCATAAAAAATAAATCTTTTGGAAAAACTGATTTGCATACACGTACATCACATTAGTACACATTATTATTTTCAAGAAGGATTTTTTCCTTACATTTACATACATACATAATAATTCATAGATATTACATTTTTGGGGAGTCTGACTACATGACATTTGACTTGAACTAACTTTTTCTTGTCATAAAAAGGTCACATTGTCTGATATTTTAAGAAACTTATTGACCCTCACACAGTCATGAGGTTCTGCAGAGGTCAAAAAATGAATTGTTGGATTTACTTTAAAAAAAGCAGTGTTTCACGCAACTATATTGAGTAATTTGTACAAATAACGATTTAGTTGTATGAACAAAAATTCAAGTAAAGCTGACAACATTTCTTTAAGTAAATACAAATCATTTGAATTTGTCACTCTCACATATTTATATGTGCAGTTTACTTAATAATGTTATGTTAAATTTATAAAAGTTTATTACATAAGGTGAAAACATTTATTGACTTAATTTACCTTATTAAATTAACTGTTTGCTCTACAAAATAGAAACAACTCAGTTAAATTAAGTTGCATGTATTTTTAAGTAATGGTTTGAGTGAAACTAACAACAGTGAAAGTTCATTATTTGAGTGTAATTTCCTGTTTTATGTTTTTTTTTTCTGCATTTTGTCTAGACCTCATGACAGGCAACATTTTTTAAATGCTTAAAAGCAATGAAGCAGTTATGTGTGTGTGTGTGTGTGGTACTGTATATACACAGTATATAGTAAAAAATAATATACTGTAACAGCGAAACTACTTACTGTTTTTTCTTTATACATATATATATATCACTTTTAATGCAGAACTTAAAAACAAATCTTATCATAAAGAGTGTTGTCACTGATCCACATTCATGCCAACCAAAACACTATATGTGACATGAATTGCACTAAATGCTGACTGACATAAATCCACCTGCTCCAATAAAACAAGATATTATGGGTCAAGCCACTGGTCAGCAACCCTGACCCAGATACAGCCACAATTGAGAAACCAAACACTGTGTCATTGTTCAAAAAAAGAAGCAACAACAATCAGCAATTGTGTCATGCCGCCTCATACAAAATTATCCCACAATGCACTCCCACACGTCATTGTGTGCATAGCACGTGTATATACCTTTCAAATACACTCAAATCCCATATATCTGCTTCTGTCATCCACACAGACCAGGTCAAATCAGAATAGGCAGTAAAGGTGTGAACATGACACAGTGTGAAGCATGAGATCGTTCAGAAACCTCAAACCATCTCTGACCAGATGTGAAACAGGAGACAAAAGCATTCTTCTCTTTGAAAGCCACAGCTCTTCACTGCTCCAGTGAACACGCAAAAACACTGACAACCGTTCACGTGCACACAGCAAAACTCAAACGCACTAGAGGGTTAAAGAGGAATCACACTTACACGCAAAAGCAGAGTGAATGCTTCTCAGGCAGGCTCCATTGTTGTTTTCTGAGATTTTAGTAGGGCCTGGTGGCTGAATAGCACAACAGATCCCCTTCCCTGTTTCTAGACCCCCTCCCCAGATGAATGCACCGCTCGTCGTCCCCACGCCTAGTGCACTCTCACTGCCCGAGCAACAGCTGTGATGTCACAAAGGGGCGGCTGGCTAAAGCCAAACCACGTCTACTGGGCTACACCATTGGCTGAGGATGAATGCACAGCTTTTGCTCCTCCCACAAGCTCTGCTGTGATTGGCCTTTCAGTGTTATCTTCCCAAAGGCATGGATTGCCTCACAGAGAAACAATTCCTATTGACAGATTGGGTGGGTTGGGAATGGGAGAGGATTTAAGTTGAATGCCAGCTTTTTAGTGTAATGACTTTAGTGCGTGTGTGAATGATGAACAATAAACAATAATGATCATGTAAAAAACAAAAACAAAAAAAAACTGTTCAGTTCACTGTTCACCTGCTTCTAAAGGAAAAAGCTTTAAGATGGAAAATGCTGCTTCTAAAATGCACTTCAAAGTGAGTAAAAGTAAATTATTTTGAGTCAGCGTTTCAGCTGGGATGTTTCATTTCTGTGAGGTTATTAAATTTCCCTTCATGTTTCAACTATTTTAACATGACAAAAAAAAAACATCAAAATGATTGCTAATCTTGATTTAGCTCTGGACATTGCCCTGCTTTTGCTTGCTTGTGAACTGACTAACATATAAAGTATTAAAACAATCACTCAGTATGATGGTTATATAAGAGATGATGTCATTACAGCTGGGTGGAGTGACTCCAGATTGTAGGATTATGAATTCCAATACCTCTGTTTTCATTAAAAAATAAATAAATAATAAATAAACAAATAAATAATAAAAATGTAATAAATAATAAAAATCAATATTTAATAATAAACGATATTTTAATTTATGCATCAAAATATATAATTTTACTTATTAGCTAGTTTTGCATATTTGTGTATATAATTATTTGTTTAAAATAGATTTAAAAACATTCTGAGTGGATGACATTTTTAATCTGTCAGAAGATTAGATGGAAAACATCAACTGTCATTAATCTGGAGGGATTGACTGTCTGATTTCTCCCACGGCGGCTGGTTTTCAGAAAAAAACGTACACCTCTAACTGACGCTGCTGCTCAAAACTTGCACCAACACAACAGGCACAAATGGAGCTAGACTTTTTATTCATGGATATATATATATATATATATATGGGACAATACATGCTGTAACTTGTGTAAAAGGGAAATTAAAGACAGAGAAACTGCAATGAAAATGAGTCATATATATATATATATATATATATATATATATATATAATCTTTGGAACAGAGTAACTTTGTGGTTAATGATCTGGGCTGACATTATAAATATTGTCCGCTTGCTCCCAGGTACAGGCACCCAGAACTTTGTTCCACCAAATCTTGAGAGGCAGTCAATTGAAATCTTGAACGTATATCCACTGCAATTTCCTGTCCTTCTAAGTGGGCTAATATCATCTGTCAGGGGTTTTGCACTGGCCATACCTTCTCTAAGCTTGTAGATCAGTAACTGTGGGAAACTCCATTGCAAAACATGATTAGTTCCATTCTGCAATCATTCTAGCTCAAACAGAAAAAGTTTTGATATTTTAATTGGAGATAATTTATTTCTAAGTATTATTTTCTTATGTGTTCATCTGTGTAATAACCAAACATATGGCACTCTCCCATACAGCACAGCGAAGCGTAATTAAAGTTTCCTGGCAACTGCATTAATTAATCTTTGCATAAAGTGTAATAAGATGCTACATCTAGTCCACTTGGCTCAGATGGAGCCTTCAGGCACAGTCCTCTTACGGTGTCCAGTTATGTAATTCAGCATGTCACTGCAATTGCAGAGAGGAAGAGGTACTCATGCTGCAGGAAACATGACTCAACAGAATGCTGTCAGGATACCGCAGGCAGGCAGGAGAGAGAGAGAGAGGGATTTAACAGAGAGAAAGAAAAGATCTTGCTCTACCTATGTCATGGTCTTGTACTGGTCATTACACAGATTTGGGAGTTTAGAGCTACACTATGGGACTTCTTAAACTTGGATTTTTTTTGCATATGGGAGAATACATGCTGTAACTTTTGTAAAAGAGAAGTTAAAAACTGTGTGCGATGAAAAATCATCACCAAAATGCGATCTTCGTGACAAAGTAGCTTTAAGTTTAAAGCTCCACTATGTTAATTCTTACAATCATAAGCTAATGTCACACTAGAGGATTTTTTTATTTGAGCAGTTGTTTTTTTATAGCTCAGGCTATCAAATCTAGACATAATTAAAGTTCACAGTTATATATACACAGATCAGGCATAACATTATGACCACTTTCCTAATATTGTGTTGGACCCCCTTTTGCTGCCAAAACAGCCCTGATCCGTCGAGGCATGGACTCCACTAGACCCCTGAAGGTGTGCTGTGGTATCTGGCACCAAGATGTTAGCAGCAGACCCTTTGAGTCCTGTAAAGCCTGGGATACACTGCATGATTTTTGGCTGTCCCAGACGAAAGATTGCCATTGAGAAACAATCATGGCGATTTCTGTGATCGTGGCTCTTAATCGGTGGTCCTATGTCGTAAGCCCGGGATACATTGCACGATTTTAGCAATCCTATAAGATCGTTACTTTATCACAATGTGCGACATGCATCTATTAAACTTGGGTACGACATGCATGTAGACTGTACAATGATGACACCTGTTGACTCGTAGGCTACGATGCAAGTTTCTATAGAAGAATAATACGCCATCAGCATGCGCTAGTGGTAAAAAAAAAACAAAAAACATGTTGAATCACATTTTGGCAGTTCTAGTTTTTATGTATGCTGGGAAAAAAGGAAGCGGCAAAAGAAGAAGGGAAAAGAGCTTGAGGTAAGCAGTTTTAAATTTTAGCGCCGTGTCGCGTTGATTTCATGTCGCATTTTTATTGGCTGGTCAGTAGACGTAGGTCGTAGAAGCAAACACACTGTGCGATGATCATGCTGAATTTCTGACACTGTCAGAAGATGATCATAGGCTATCTCTGGTCGCAAGACCGGGAAAACGGTTGTTTTTGAACCTCTCTCACTGTACGACATAGGACCACCGATTAAGAGCCACAATCACAGAAATCGCCACGATTGTTTCACGATGGCAATCTTTCATCTGGGACAGCCAAAAATCGTGCAGTGTATCCCGGGCTGTACAGTGAAAGAGGTTCAAAGACAGCCGTTTTCCCAGTCTTGCAACCAAAGATAGCCTAAGATCATTTTCTGACAGTGTCAGAAATTCAGCATGATCATCGCACAGTGTGTTTGCTTGCTTGCTGTTTGAGGAGCAGAACAACGAGTTTGAGGTGTTGACTTGGCCTCCAAATTCCCCAGTCTCAATCCAATTGAGCATCTCTGGGATGTGCTGAACAAACAAGTCTGATCCATGGAGGCTCCACCTCGCAACTTAAAGGATTAGTTCACTTTCAAATAAATTTTTCCTGATAATTTACTCACCCCATGTCATGACATGATGTTCATGTCTTTCTTTCTTCAGTCAAAAAGAAATTAAGAAATCATTTTTTGATGAAAACATTCCAGGATTATTCTCCTTATAGTGGACTTCAATGGCCTCCAAACGGTTGAAGGTCAAAATTATAGCTTCAAAGGGCTTTAAACGATACCAGACGAGGAATAAGGGTCTTATCTAGCGAAACAATCAGTCATTGTATCGGTCAAACAATGTAAATGTATAAACTTTTTATAAACAAATGATCGCCTTCCAAGTGCTTCCGCCAAAACCATACTTTCGTACTCTTCAAAAAGCTTACGCTATATGTCCTACACCTTCCCTATTCTACTTACGGAACGAACGCAGCACCAGTTACATTTTTTCCGTGAGCAGAATAGGAAGTTGAAGTCCATTATAAGGAGAATAATCCTGGAATGTTTTCATCAAAAACCTTAATTTCTTTTCGACTGAAGAAAGAAAGACATGAACATCTTGGATGACATGGGGGTGAGTAAATTATCAGGAAAATTTTATTTGAAATCCTTTAAGTTGCGAGGTGGATTGGACTTGTTTGTTCAGCACATCCCACAGATGCTCGATTGGATTGAGATTGGGGAATTTGGAGGCCAAGTCATTACCTCAAACCCGTTGTTCTGCTCCTCAAACCATTCCTGAACCATTTTTGCTTTGTGGCAGGGCGCATTATCCTGCTGAAAGAGGCCACAGCCACCAGGGAATACCGTTTCCATGAAAGGGTGTACATGGTCTGCAACAATGCGTAGGTAAGTGGTACGTGTCAAAGTAACATCCACATGGATGGCAGGACCCAAGGTTTCCCATCAGAACATTGCCCAAAGCATAAGACCTCAAATCCTTATGCCTGCCCATTTTTTCCTGCTTCTAACACATCAACCTTGAGGACAAAATGTTCACTTGCTGCCTAATATATCCCACCCACTAACAGATAATCAGTGTTATTCACTTCACCTGTCAGTGGTCATAATGTTATGCCTGATCGGTGTATACGTGTGTGATTATATATATATATAGGGAGTGTAATATACATAGAATGTAAAGATAATTGTATTGAATTGGAAGAGAAAATAAAGTACAAAATAGAAATAATGACTATTTCCTCAAATCCTTACTGTAGAGAAACAATCAAGATAATCAAGAAATTAAAGAGAAAAATGGGCCTGAGATTTTATAGATAATAAAATGAAACATCCTTAAAAATAGTGACTTTTTTTTTTAAACGTGATTAATCCAGAACTTCCCTTGCTAAACACAGAATGAGGCATGACACTGAAATTCCAATTCAGCCATTAAATATTCGTCACCCACAGAAGATCAAAGCAAACTTAAGACGGGTTGGATTGTCGTTAACTTTTATAAATTGTTTAGAGACGTACGCAACTATGCGCTCCTGTGTGAGAGGGGCTCTTAATCGGACTTGGTCCTGACAGTGGACCATGAATAGCTTATCCACATGTCCTAATCATATCTCACTGTCTCTCGCTCTCTCTACACTGTGGAAATATTCCTGGAGGGAATGCATGCATAGCTGGGTACACAAGACGGGCCAGAAATAATCTGATCCTTCAAATAACTACTGTTTATTTGTGTGTGTTTTCAAAAGAGATGCTTAAGAACACTTAATGCCTTAAGCATATAAACAATACCAACAAACAGGTCAAAGACTTCTGAGTTTAATAAAGTACTTGCATAGTGCTGGACGGTATACCGGTTTCAATTTCGAGACCGATATGTATTTTTCAAAAACAGCCATACCGGCGTGTAGCTGAAACAACTGGTGTATCTATTCAATGGCCATGAAGCGCAATGTAGAGCGTATAGAGAGCGGACTTCTATTAACTTCATACCTATCTTACACTAATAGAAACAACTTTATAACACAACTATAAATAACTCGCAAAACGATCTCTTTAATACTGCAAATATCACGTAGAGCCATATGATTTCCGCGATGCAGAAAACACGGATGAAATCACGGAATCCAGTCACAAATAGAACATTTCTTGTATAAAGCGGAACGTCACAGAATTTGGCAATTTTTGGATGAATAAATCAAAAGTGGGGCTGTACAATGAATCAGATATCGATACAGACTAGTGTTTGTGGATATTAAAGCTTAAAAAGACTGCTATTGAAATCTGAAGTCTGTATGAATGAGCGCCGCATTTTCGTCTACTACTACACAAACTGAAGCACGCGCGACGCTCGCGATGATTTCAGTGTCTGCTGTCTTACTCACTATACATGAACTTCATCTGCAGAGCTGCTCTTAGGGTCACTTTATGAACATTTCACCGTTTAATTTGATAAAACTAACGACATTTGTCGTATCATACACAGGAAGTCAACACGACTCTGTCAAAATAAAAGTTCGGTATAACTTGAAATAAAAGAAATATACTATTGTACAATCGAGTATACTTTAATTAATAGAGATAATAATAATAATAAACACCGTTTATTAAAACAAACTCAAAGGTCTTCATTGAAATGACAGAAATTGCACAGTAAAAATTTTAATTTTTAATAATTTAATAATTAAATTATTTGATTACATTTTAAACTAAATTGTTAGCTTTGATTTTATTAAAATTCATTTTTAATTGTTCTTACAATGTTTATACTCCTGACAGTAAAATATGCCAAAATAAAGGTCCAGTGCAAAAAAAACGTGACATACCGTAAAACCGCCAGAATCTTAAAAAAAATGTGATTTTTGGTCAAACCGTCCAGCATTAACTTGCCATATGTAAAGTGGAGTGTTTTAATAAAGCTAATGCACATGTGCTTTCCGCAGATGGGTGTGAGTCACCCTGCAGATAGGCCTCTGGTGCTTCAGTGGAAAAACTCACTTATACAGTATGTTTATCAGTTTAGGAGTATAAATTATGCAGAAATGTCCTTATTCTGTGGTTCAGGACTGAACAAGTGTTTTCTAAATAGTGAGCAGAGGACCAGACTCCTGAGAGTTCAGAGGGGCTGCAGTTCTGGTGGGCTATGACGCACACCTTCACAAATAACCAGAGCAAACATGGAATAACTTAACACTGCCAAAGGCATTACAAGATACATTAAATTATTATGCTGTGTTACACAAACAGCATTAGATTTTTCTTTGGATTTTAAGTGTGTAATTTTTTTCTCCTACCTTAATGTGCATAGACAACTTTAAGTAAGCCAATCAAAGGTTGGGCCGTGGCGCTTTCAACATGCCTCATCAATTTTTAGGCTCAACCAATTACGTGAGATTGGGGCGGAACTAGCTGTTAGGAAAGAATCTTTATTTCTGCAATTGGGCAGGGACATAGTTCTATCCATTGGTTGTTGATTGGATGGAGGAAGAACTGAATGCGAGCTTGTATTCAGTTGTAAGAAAGGGGCAGGATTTAAATGCACTAAATGATTGGAGAATCACTAGAGAGAAGTCTGTTGTTTCACCAGAAGATTGAGTCATGAAATTTTAATTAAAAATTACAAGGTCAAAACAGTTTTAAAAAATGAAACATGCATGGACTAATCGTTCACAATAAAATCAATGCCTGCCCACTTTTCCAGCGGCATTATAAGCCAAGAACCAAGCAAACCAGCTATGAGGTGAATCATAACATTGCAAATTTTGATATGAAGCAAAATATTATTTGAAAATCAGACAAAAATTATTCAGGGAAATCCCATGAAGCATTGCTGCCAGCATAATTGAATTGAAAACAAAGGAGAAATAGCTATAAAACTACTAATTTACAAATGTTGATTATATACTGTATATGAAAAACAATAAACTTTAAGTTTATTGCAAAATATGCATACTCAAATACTGAAGTATTTTGAGAGTGTAGAGAGGCCGACTCGATTCATTTGTCATTTGTGGTGCTTCATGGGAGTGGGAGGAGCTAATGAGGTCTTTTGGCATGTTTTGCTTGTTTTCGGTGGAATTTTTTCTGCACAGCATGATGGTTAATGTAGTTTTTCACCACAAATTCTGCTTTTAAACATGATTATTTTAAACTAATTTGAAATAATGTGGGCTGAAGTCTTCAACAGAATCAGATAATATGGATTAGCAACCTCGTAGCTCACAGTAAGGTTTTTACTTCGGAAACCTGACTCTAAAAGATCAATTTAAGAAATAGATAGGGTGATCTATTTAGCTTTTTAGACATTCCTGTTCTTAATTTGTCTTATTTGATCAAAATTCAAATTCATTATGTAGGCTGTAGTCTATTTAAAAGTATTAACCAATCGCCAAAAAGCTATTAAGAGAATATTATTAAGCAAACTTGTATTTTGGTCTGGCAATCTGTATCTTTGTACGGTCTACTTTTGACAATCCAGCCTATTCCCGATGGGTAATTTTTTTCCTATTGAATAACAGTGAAATACATCACATTATGCACTTAAAATCAGTTTCAAATGTGGTTTCATGTTGACAGCTGGGGGTTAATATGAAACATTATCAAAGTTAGCATGTGATATTGAACCAAGAAGGGTCAACTGACTCGAATTAGCAAAATAGTTGCACTACCAAACAGGATCATTAAATTTGACTGTATTTCTTCAGCATTTATAGTTCACCATCAGTATTCTCACGCTGTGTGGCAGCATTTTTTTCAAGTTCTCCTGACCCTTCATTAATTCTTCCTTTCCTCCATTTCTCTCTCACTCTCTCATTCTCAGAAACGCCTTCATAATCAAGGAACAATAGTCAATACTGTCTGTAACCAAGCCAAGAAAGACTAATTCTCCCTCAGACCCCTTACTTACACTGACAGAAATAACACAACACTCTGATCTCTGGAGAATAATTCAGATTCAAAATAAACCCCCTACAACCCAGCAGAGAAGTAAGATGACTTGAGAATGTTTTAAAATGATTGTTTTGTTGAGGATGTACATGCTGTCATGCTTGTTTTATCGCATTACAGCACTCTTGATCACATCAAACACACACACACAAACACATAATGCAAACACATCCATGCATTGCTCAAGTGCATCTAGAGGCAATAATAATTCTTTTATCATGCTGTTTCACATGAACACTAACATTCACAGTCAGCTGTCTTCATAAGGAAAGAATCTATGGTCTCCTTTAGGTCTTTTAAAAATCAGTCCTTCAAACATTTTGGATCTGTCAGTGCGTTCAACATGTTAAGAGGTTCTGGCATTGAAAGCTACTGTATAACATTTTTCACTTTGGTTTCATTTTACTTGAGGCAAAAGAGCTACACAAATCAAAATTAATAGAACCCAAGTAAGTGGTTTTCATCCGCTTGTTAAGTCGTGATGTAAGGAACGCCGTTTCTGGGTCCAAGCCCCGGCTCGTTTCACTTGAGAATGCCATCTCGACGGCCGTTTATGAGCGCTATTTATTCATATGAAACATTTAACATTTTAAAAAGTTAAACATTTGAAATACTTACAGTCTACACAACAGTCTCCGTGCTCACAGCGTCACAGACATTAATATTTTAACGATTTATAAGATGAATCACTGTCTGGCCATCTGGGATTTTGGTATGGAGATAAAGGTTATGATTATAATTTTTTGGTAATATTACACCACATCATGTGTGTATATTAGCACCGTTTGTTGTTTTCTGGTATGAGATAGAGCATTTGGACCCGGAAGCGCTGCCACGTGACGTCAGACTTCACAACCGAATAGAACATACCCTTCCATCCTAAGGCTAAAAAGCCATTATTTTAGCACTAACCAGTTCAGACAGTGATCTCTTTTGTCCCTGTCAATCAAACTACTAGCTCAGAGGATGACTTCTGCACACTACTGACATGTACAGTTGTACACGTACAAACTGAAAATATAAAGTCAGTGTGATCACGCAGGAATAATGTATGTCATATTTCATTTTTACACTTGCATGTGCTATAAATATTAAGTGACACTTCAAATGACTGAGGAAAAAACATCTAAAGCCATCTGCCAAAGAAAGCTAAAATAATATCTAACACAATTGACTGAGACCAATTATATCAATAGACTTCAGGAAGTTTCCCTTTTGAATAAAAACAAAGATGCACATATTTTAGGTACAATAAGATGCATAAATCAGAGAAAGCTTTTAAATAGAATCTGGTTAGTGTTTGTATTATGAATGTCACATCAAAATAGCTGTAAGTTTAGGTGCGTTGATGAACTGGAATGACTGCTTGGGTCTCTATAAACCATGTTGAATGGGCTAAACTGGTTCTATTGACCGCATTAACGACATCACAAATCACAAATTTATCACACTCAACAGAAGAAACACACATCACAAGTGAATTGCTTTCTCCCATACACACACACAAACAAAACACATAAGAATACCCTAAAGGGGAAGGTTAGGTAGAGTAATGGTCACTCAGGCAGCCATAACTATCACAATAAGGGCTGTATGTCACTAGTAAGGCCTTTAATGTGATCCTACAGTGGAAAGAGCACAAGAACACACGCACACACACATATATGAACAATGACCATGAATGACAATTCACATCACTACACTAAAGCAGAGACATCTGTCAGCTGAGCTCCATCTCACTGCCCTTCCATCCATCATAATCTCCAACCAAATGACGTCAAATGCCACTTGTGACTATGACAATCCCTGTTTGACCTCCCAGTATCAATCAAAGGGAATTGTACAGTCAAACCTAAAGTAAAATAATTCTGAAAAAGGGTTTTATTTGGTTTTATCACATGAAAACAACACATTGGAGGAAATGCTTGCTCCATCATTGGTTTGTTGGCTGTCCAACTGCATTTGTACAAGTCCAAACTGCCAATTGGGTAAAAAAAAAAAGACAGGATTTCAAAGCCATACTTTACTTTTAACTCTAATGGAGACTTTGAATACTCTGTCAACTCTTACTTAATTTTCTCTGGAGCCATTACATCAACGCCAGCTGGACATTCCTGTTATTCTTTGTAACAGGCCTCCCTCTTCAACACACATGTATACATAATGGCATGTAAGTGCCATTCACTTCAGTTCAGTTCATGTTCTTCGCCTTTATTGGTCCACAGAGTTGATAGTACAGAGAGGATCAGCACATTTGGAATAATCTTATTCCTTTGAAAGTACATCAACAACTGGATCAGTACAGAAATTACAGCAATGGCAAACAGTGAATCTTAACGTCTGTGAAACTGTTATGCAAAAAAGAAAAATTATATTGTGTGTGTCATACATTGAATGTTCATATCTAAGGAATGGCCTGTGTGAAAGCAAAATTACAGATGAGATCTCTGTATCTCAGTTGTTTCTCTTTTCTTAAATGGAGAGCAAATTGCTAAAGGCTCCTACTTCTAGGATTCATCATTATACTGTATCCATGCATTTGGTCTTAAAGTGGCAGCAGCCTATAAATTCCTAATTGTTCTTTTTTTACTGACTGTTCACTTGCCTTTAATAATGTTTGAACTTTATTAGTTGGGCTAGTAGTTTTTGCTGTGGTTTTGAAGTACTTAAAATGTGCTTTAAGGAATAAATGGAAAGCAAAGCATTTTTTTTCTTGCTGATCCGAAAAATTATCCGATCCGTGACTCAACAACCATAATATGATCCAAACCGTGAGTTTTGTGATCGATCAAACCACTACCTTCTCAGATTTTTGTCCTGAAAGAGTGACTCTGGATTATGACATTAATTCTAAAATTAATAAAATTAAATTATACAATATTTGTACAGCTCTATACACTTATGTCATCATTTGTCTCATTGTGTCTACTTCTATTTGTCTAAGTGTTAGGAGCAATATTGTCAGTTAATTATAACTAAAACTAAATATTTCCGTTAATTAAAATAAAAGGTGAAATAAAATAAATAGAAATATTAGATGAAAAACTTAAATTTAAAAAAGTTAAACAAAAATGAGAAATGGTGCCTTGGCAACTAACTGAAATAAAATAAGTTGAAATTAAAACTGAAATAAAAATATTAGAGTGAGTATCACCAGTGTTTTCATTATTTATAGCTGCCTGTTTGGATGATTACTATGACTATACCTGTAATATTATGTCACTGTAATAGGGTGTGTCATGTAAGTCAATAAATGCTAAAAACAAAACAAAATGGTTTTATTCCTGAAAACATCAGATGCTGGATCATTAAGATGTATCACACATCTTCTGTCTACAGACACTTCCTATCATTGCTAAGAGACAGGAAGCCACTGTGGCATTATTTGAACACACTCATCATGAATGTACAATTAAATTTGAAGCCAACCCATTTAAAATCCCACCAACAAAACTGAATGTTTTCCCCTTCGTGACTCGGATAAGTGAAAAGTACAGGCAGCAAAGCAGGTGATATTGAAGAGAGAGCCGACAAACACTGATCACACATGTCAAAGGAGACAGCTAACATACTTGTGTTTACACACACACACACACACACACTCATCTACGTGCACAACCACAGCTCATTTCTTAACACACACATACTGTTGTTTTACATAAGCGCTGAAAGCCTGGCAGGGTGTTTGTGATCATGTCCGTGTGTTTGTGCATGCGTGTTTCAGAGATGCCCAGCTGACTGAAAGGGAGAGGCCAGACACTGCAGTAAATTATTCATCACAGTTCTTCTCAACGACAGCTTGATAAAACGCGTACAAGATGTATGGAGAGTTTAACGAAAGTGATTGTGACACGACACAAGGAGAGAGAAGGAGGGAAAAGGGGGGAGCTCCCCGACGCTGTACTCACGTGAGTTCTCGCAGCTGACAGAGATAGAGGGATGAAAAAAGAAAGAGAAAGATACGGACAGGTCTCAGCAAAGTATCCGAGCACAGACCCGTCCAGCCTTACAGCCCCTCATCCCAAAGGAGAAGAACCAGCCAGATTAAAGAAGCAAATCTAGAAAGCAGAAAAGGCTAGCAGACAGGAGAGAAGAAGCAGCAGCAGCAGAAGCAGCAGCAGCAGGGTGTGAGCAAGCGAGGGTGTATAATGTGTGTGTGTGTGTGTGTGAGAGAAGAGAGAGAGACTCTGATGAGGAGGGAGGGAGGGGAAGAGCAGATAGTGGAAGGGTATTGGCTGAAAGGAAGGGAGGTGGGGATGCGGTCAGCCAATGCTCTGAGTGAAGGTGCAAGGCAACAGGAAAATGGCAGAGAGAGAAGACATCCTTTAGATACAGAGGATTCTCTCTTACTGTCTTTAAGGGTCTCTAAGGGATGCCACTATACCATATACACTGCAAAAATCATATTATTTTTTGTATTGTTTTCAATTAAGAATATCTAAACATAAAATAAAGTCAACATGAAACTGAAATTGTCTTCTTAATCTTTAATCTTTTCCCTTTGAAACGACTTTCATTTTCTACTGATCTCATTTGGGCCACACATGCTATTGGATAATGTTCACCAATGGCCGAATAGCTAATTGCATATCACATTTCATCTGGCTCTATTCTGGAATGGAACACCCATTTTTTATGATTAAATTTTCGATAGAACATTTCTTTTCACTTGGAAACAGAGGTCAGATTGGTTACTAACTGCAACACAAGTTTGCTTTAAATAAATAAACACACACACACACACACACACATATATATATATGTGTGTGTGTGTGTGTGTGTGTGTGTACATATATATATATTAGTGTTGTCAATCAATTAAAAAATTAATTACACATTTTTTTTGTGATTAATCACAATTAATCGCAATTAAAAACATTTACATTTTTATACATTTTTAATATATTTTATAATGTAATCATTTTTAACAGTTAATCTCCAAATTAATGTAAAAACAACATGTTTAATGGCATATTTTTATGAACGAAGGCCATTATTGTATACTAATACAGCTACTGATGTCTTAATGAAATTGATTTTTTTTCACTCAATTCTAAACATGAATTATAGCCATTCAACATTACAGTGTAATTGAAAGCTAACAATTTTTTAGGCTTCAAAAAAATAAAAAAATAACATTTAATTTAAGTGAACTTAAAACAATCCATACATAAACCCATAATAAATGTCATATTTACCTGTGCCCTTCCTACCTGTCTAACAGACAGGAAATATGAAAAATATGGATGCAGAAAAAATGGATGCTGCGTCAATTGCGTTAAATATTTTTAACGTGTTAAACTGGAAAAAATTAATTGCATATGTTAACGTTGACAGCACTCATATATATATATATATATATATATATATACATATAATATATTTTTGGTGCTCAAAAAACATTTCTTATTATTATCAATGTTGAAAACAGTTGTGCTGCTTAATATTTTTGTGAAATTACTATTCATATTTAATACAATTAATATTTGTAATAAAATATAAATAATATATTTATATATTCATATTAATGTCTTTACTTCACTTTTGATCAAGTTAATGCATCCTTGCTGAATAAAAGTATTGATTTCATAAAAAGAAAAACAATTCTTCTGACCCCAAACTTTTAAACAGTAGTGTAGATTGTTTTCATAGAGTATATCTATATTTTTGATTTTTTCCATTAAATAATAAAGCATAAAATAGTCAAAACATTTTATGAAGCATTAGATTTATGTATAAAAACTGCCAATGGGGTAATAAAAATAAACTTAATACCAAATAAATTATCTAAAAAACAAAAACAAATTAAAATTCAAGTTTTTTTTCCCCACAATGTAAATTTAACATTTTGATGTTTAGATATTTTTTACTGGAAAACAAGACAGAAATACTGATTAATAAAATATTTTTTGCAGTGTACAGCACCACATATCAATACAAACAAACAAACACACATAAAGTATCACATGTTTGTGACTATTTCAAAGAGAAAGTCCTCAAGAGGTCAATTCAGGGAGGTGAATATGCAAGAAAATTAATGACTCCTGTGTAAAGAAATTGCATGATAACATCTTTTCTGCTGGCACATGGGCATGACTCTGAAAAGCCCTTTTGTTCAGTTTCCCAGCATGCAGTAAGGGGGAGGGGTTTATTTGTATTCACAATCAGGAGAAATGAGGAGAAACGAAGAGATAGCAGGAACAACATGATAGAAGAAAAATCAAGGGGACAAGATAATGACTCAGTTACTATCAATATAATGAGAGTAACTGCATGAGAGCTAATGAAGATAAATGACTACAGAGAGACATGAGAGAGACATGCCACCCCTGTAGATATTCACTACATTATACATAAAATTAGTCCCAGCATAATTATAGTCTAGAAATTCCAGCTTGGGCAGCAGGGGTCACTTAAGTCACATCAGTCTTCCAAGACAAGCTAAAAATATCCTTTCTGTGGACTGAAAGACAAAGACTCATGGTGAGATCTTGGATTACCAAGTCACAACCCTTCAAACTAACATCATATCACCGACATCTAGAGTGGCAAATTGAGTTCAATTCATCACTAAGCACCAACCGAAGGGTTGGAATGGGTGGAGACAAACAGCTGGGGGCGTGGCTTAGATGACAAAAGCAACAACTGCATCCACGCTGAGGGGGGTGGGCTGGGCCTGATCTCATTCCTTGATTTGATTGCATGAGAAAGCGATGTTACCATGGAGACTGCATCCAGTGCAGCAGAACCCAGATGGCAGGCTACCTAGTTCCCCCTCCTCCTCGTCTCTCTCTCTCACTCTCTCTCTCTTTCCTCAGCAGCCTGGAGTAAACTCATAGAGGAAGAGCACAGACCTGCAGGACCGATAGTGTAAATTGCATGTGACTGCAACACAAAGCCAGCACTCAGCAGTGAGTGTGTGTATTTGTGTGCTCTATTAGTGGTATGAAGGCAGACCTCTTCAGGAAGCCTGAGGGTGGTGATGGCATCACATGTGATGCTGCAGATTCCTATGTTGTGGTTTTGTAAATAGACTCTCCAAAGAGCACTAAAAAACACTCTGGCCGACACTGCAGTCTGCTCTTGTATTTAATGGTATGCACATATTTTTTCTACTATTGACTAGGGCATTTCATCTTAGTAATAAAATAAACTCACTTAAAAACATACTTTTAATGCTATTACTATTCTTTCATTTGGCGTTGATGTAAATGATTACCTGAAATATACATATACATTTATCTGAAAATTTGCATTAGCATTCTGTGGTGGTAATGAGACATGTATGTGTGTATATATATATATTTAATGTGTGTGTATATATATACACACACACTATATTGCCAAAAGTATTGGGACACCCCTCCAAATCATTGAATTCAGGTGTTCCAATCACTTCCATGGCCACAGGTGTATACAATCAGGCACCTAGGCATGCAGACTGCTTCTACAAACATTTGTGAAAGAATGGGTCACTCTCAGGAGCTCAGTGAATTCAAGCGTGGTACCGTGATAGGTTGCCACCTGTGCAATAAGTCCATTCGTGAAATTTCCTCACTACTAAATATTCCACGGTCAACTGTTTGTGGTATCATAAAGTGGAATCAATTGGGAACAACAGCAACTCAGCCACAAAGTGGTAGGCCACGTAAAATCACGGAGTGGGGTCAGCGCATGCTGAGGCGCACAGTGCGCAGAAGTCGCCAACTTTCTGCAGAGTCAATAGCGACAGACCTCCAAACTTTGTGTGGCCTTCAGATTAGCTCAAGAACAGTGCGTAGAGAGCTTCATGGAATGGGTTTGGCGGTTGCTAGGAGAACGGTACTTGCCTGACTGCATTGTGCCAAAAGTAAAGTTTGGTGGAGGGTGGAGGGTGGATTATGGTGTGGGGTTGTTTCTCAGGGGTTGGGCTTGGCCCCTCAGTTCCAGAGAAAGGAACTCTTAATGCTTCAGCATAATACATGCTCCCAAGTTTGTGGGAACAGTTTGGGGATGGCCCCTTCCTGTTCCAACATGACTGCGCACCAGTGCACAAAGCAAGGTCCATAAAGACATGGATGAGTGAGTTTGGTGTGGAGGAACTTGACTGGCCTGCACAGAGTCCTGACCTCAACCCGATAGAACACCTTTGGGATGAATTAGAGTAGAGACTGCGAGCCAGGCCTTCTTGCCAACGTCACTGCCTGACCTCACAAATGCACTTCTAGAAGAATGGTCAAAAATTCCCATAAACACTCCTAAACCTTGTGGAAAACCTTCCCAGAAGAGTTGAAGCTGTTATAGCTGCAAAGGTTGGGCCGATTCATATTAAACCCTACGGATTAAGAATGGGATGTCATTAAAGTTCATGTTCACGTAAATGCAGGCGTCCCAAAACTTTTGGCAATATAGTGTATGTATATATATATATATATATATATATATATATATATATATATATATATATATACTAACTAGATTTTACTTTATTTTAATGGGTCTTATATTTCAGAGTATAGGCCTACTAACTATTGAAAAATAAATGATTAGTGACAAAATTGTTGGTTTCAGTTTTTGCATTCTTGTATACTCAGAAACGACGCAAAATTAAATTATTTCATAAGTGATATTTAACTA
The DNA here is from genome assembly GCA_037101425.1 of Elopichthys bambusa. Lineage (NCBI taxonomy): Eukaryota > Metazoa > Chordata > Actinopteri > Cypriniformes > Xenocyprididae > Elopichthys > Elopichthys bambusa. The sequence continues at coordinate 33,750,538 of CM074433.1, forward strand.
GATTTTTCTTTATTTTAATGGGTCTTATATTTCAGAGTATAGGCCTACTAACTATTGAAAAAAACTTTATTAGTGACAAAATTGTTGGTGGAAATGGCAGAAAAACGAGGGACTAGTATCCAAGGATTTAGAGAGAGAGAGAGAGAGAGAGAGAGAGAGAGAGAAATCAATCCCTGGCACAAAAAGTGCCCGCAATTGAAACACACATTAATGTCACAAACAAATATTTATTTATTTCTAATATTTGGGCACCACAAACATTTTCTTTCCAGGTTAAAACCTTTTCATTCTTTCCTTTTCTTTCTGCCAACATCTCATCTAAAGCAGTTGTTCTAAACCGGGGGGCGTCAAACTTCCAAATGATTTAACTTTCAAAAACTTAAAATGATTTCAAATTAGTTATATTAACATAATCATAATTAAAAACAAAAAAAAAAACACTGAAAATAAAGACATACAACATTAACCTGACATCATATTTGCAGTTTATTTATTTTTATTGCAACAAAAGTACATTATAGAGGTATATTTCAGCCTTTGCATATTGTCTTGGACAAAGGGGGAGTCAAAAAGGATGAAAGCCATTGATCTAAATCTTGAATAACCAACTGGTTGCATGTCTGATGTCTAAAGCTAAATATATGCATCAGCATTTATCAGGGTTGTATTATATTTAATATCTTAATATATGCAAACAGGAATACCAGTGCTTAATTACTTAATAACTGCCTGGTATGAGAGAACTTTGATATTCACTATAATAAGGTTTAGTTCTCAGCTGCACTACTGAGTGCATTGTACTGAGAATGAACCACAGGGATTAAAACCATTTTAAAGCTCAGTCTTAATCAACTAAGGAACAAAGTTCACCTATTATAGTCCTGCTGTACTTTACTTACTCAGCTACATGTGTATGTAGTAGAGGATAAATCTGGTGTGATGAAAGCAAGTAATTGCAAAGCAAGTGTTTCACAATATCTCTACTCATTCATTCTGATGCTTAATGTTGAATGGTATTGAATGTGAATCATCTGGTCACCATTGTTTGTAAGTCTCTTTTTGCAATGGTGTGGGAGGTCAAATACAGGTGATGTTACTCATGACTGACATAATACATCAGTGAATGGCTTCACGGGGTCACATCCATTTTCACGCTTTTCCGGCAAACATAGGCCCGGAAATGACTCTGTGAATGCCCAGCATTGTCCTGCTATCAGTTGCTACCTTACTCAGCTTCCTCCCTTGCATGTCTATCGGACCATTTATGCTGGGCCACAACAGAAGAGTTATTGAGAAAAGCAAATTGTGATAATCACAATTACAGATTTTAATACCAAAATGCAACATTTTATGCACTTGAGGATTCATTTCCCAACACAAACCATAATATGGAGTTAAACAACTTACCCCAACATGTTGCTGCTTTCAGTAATCAAGCTGAATTAGAGTGAGACATCATTCCAACTATGTGTGAACTATAAAGAAGGACAAAACAAATGTAACGTGAAAATAAAGAGTTAATAAATCACTAGGTTTTGAAAGTGAGTCTGCTAGCAGTCTACTAGCAGTTTCCATGAGCAAAAAACAAAGAAACAATAGTCAGGGAAAGGAGTTAACTTTTTTGGTATTTAACTTTTTATGTAAGATAAAATAAATAAATAAATAAATAAATAAATAAACAATAGTCAGGGAAAGGAGTTATGTTAGTTTTAGCGTGATGGCGTGGCTATTTCGCACACACAAAACAAAGTCAAATCATTTTACACCAACGTGACTTTTGTTATTAGGAAAATTTTATATTCATCAAACTAAATGGAGTAACTCAAAACCCAATTTTACTCAGTTTCAAACAGCCCTTAAAGTTTATTTAGAATCTGTAAAGTTTTTTTTTTTACCCTAAGAACTTTATCTATGCTAAATTCATTTAACATGTTTGTGATGCCTAATCTAATTTTAAGTTCAGTCTTTTATTTATTTTTATTTAAATTATTGTTGTTTCAATTCATACTTACAAAATGTGAAAATATGTGAAATATGTCAAGAACTTGCTGTTGAATTATGTAGTTTTCAAAGTAAAAAAAACAAAAAAGTCAAATCGTTTACTAAAATATAGCGACATCTCCTGGACACTTTTGATACCATAATGAATTACCAAGTGTGGGAAAAGCCCAACTGAGCCACTAAGTTTACATTTAATTACAAACGTAAACAGAAATGATGTACTATTTAATTGTTTAACAACCCAAAGGCAGTTCAGTGTCATTCCTTGTATAACTCGCTCCACAGCTTACTATAACTTACTATGAATGAGACATTTGATGATTTCACGTCAAAATGTTTACATTCCGTCACAATACTCAATAGAATTAAGCTATTTTAAATGTATTATAATAATTTTAAATAACACACAGCCCACACCCGCACATTAAATGATTCAGTTTTACTCTCTCTGGTACATTTGCTCCCAATGTATGAAAAACCTGACTCACAAACTCACGCTACTGAGTAAAATCTTAATTTGCTAATCTAACTAAAATAATACCATTTTTAAATGTGACTTGTAGTAGTCCAGTTGTAATAGTTATGCATTAGGCATACTTCTTTCCATTTCTAATATTAAAATAGGTTTGTTAAATAAATAATATACTTACTTTATATGATACAAAATATCACAGGTTGGCAATAGTTAGTCTGCAGACGTGTTTTGTCAAGAATTCTCAGTCCCCAACAAAGTGATTCTGTCTTCCTTTCCTTCTCTAAAGCTCGAGTTTCTTCCTCTCTCTCTTGCTCTCTCTCTCTCTCTCTCTCTCTCTCTCTCTCTCTCACACACACACACACACACACATACACAAATCACGCATTTTCCACATGCAAGATGTAGCTACTACTTGTGCATTATTTTATGAACAGCTTGCATGGAAAGCATTCCATTATTTAGGACTGGTCTAAATGGTGGGACAAAACAAAGGATAAATTACATTTACTGTAATTTTACTACTGTACATTTACATTAAGTTTTTAAAAGCCTAAAAATATATGCTACATCAAGACAATTTTGTAGAAGTTCTAGACTGTTTCATGAACAAAATCAGCCTTTGTGAGAGAGCTGAGGAGGACAGTATGAAAGAAGACTCTGTGCTCTGCAGTTTTTTCCAGGGGGTATTATTTCACTGAGACACCAGCCAAGTGAGATCACACTGTAAACATACACCATTACCTAGACAACATGGCAAATTCTCTTCATTTCCATTTTAATCTTGATGAACACGAGCAGAGAAAGAGAGAGAATGTATTAGGTTCAGACAGCAAAAATAATGTAGAAGAGAAACACGTGTACACAAAAGATACAAAAACATGAATGAATAGTCACATCAACACCATTCTGTCCAGGGCCGCCAGAGTCCTTCATGCTACAGTGGAAACCTCTTATTGCTTTCGGTGTCATTACTAACCAAATAGTATAGTAGTCCAAATGCGTTTTGGCGTAATTTAAAAAAGTATTTAAACCACTTTTTGTGAAATATTTTGCTTGAAAACAGCGTGTGCGCTACATTTCATTAGTACAGTTGTTTTCAAACTTTTTTTTCCTTTTACCGGGAATAACATCGAGGCTGAGGGTTAGGCATAGACGTAGGTTACATCTCTTCTGTGGGTTGTACTGTCATTAATGTGTTTTTGAATTGCTGGTGAAACACTGCAAAAATATCCTTCCAAGAAATTTCAGTAGACCAAAAAAAACAACAAAAACAAACAAACATAAGTTGTGGAAAATTATTAGTATTCTAGGAGCTTTATACATCATTTTACAACGGATGCCAATGAAAACACGCAAGGTCCATCCCTCACAGCCTCACTTTTACACTGAGTAAGGGTTAGGTAAAGGTCTGAGTAAGGTCTATTGTCCAACACTTATTTCTGCTAATAATTACGATAAAGCTATTCGTTTGCAACCTTTGTGTTTTCAGAAGATTCAAAGTACTGATACAGCATGTTCTTTAAAAAAAATAAAATAAAAATAAGAGGAAAACACATTTCAATTTACATTTTGATGTAAATTAAATCATTTTATGTCATCTTGTTCGCTGAGTCCTTCCAGTTGACTTGACTGGCAACTCTTGTATTACTAGTTGAAGTGTGAAGGCACACAACAAAGGCTTTAAAAGGTGGAATCCACACTTTATTACATAAAAATAAGACAAACTTTAAAAGACAATTAACAAAAATAAAATGCATTTCCCTGAAATTCAGTGTTGTGAACCAATAAAAATCAACTTGTTAGAAATAATGCTAAAAACGAATAAAATATCAAGACATCAGCACACATCATCAGGTAGTTTTGCATAAGAACACAAAAGACATTAAGAACGTTGTAAGACAAATCCCCAATTGTCTACATTCATCAAATCATTTATGGCAGCGTAAAATCCTTAAAAGTATAAACCTCTGTAGGACATGCCATGTCTTCTTAACCAACAGTTCCTGCCCTGTTTCTTTCCCCAAAGCGTCGAAAGAAAGATACAAGTCCTGAGCTTTCGGGTCTTTTATCTGGACGAAGCTCTTGTCCATTGCGTCTCTGAAAGATCTGTCCCAGTTTGAAGTTAGATGCTTGCTCTTTTTCATCGGTAAGTGACGCAGACCTTATAGACATCCCGTGTGCTGGAGTTTGCTTTGAAGGACAGTCTGGTAATGAGGATGAAGTCCCCACACCTGATTTATGAGAGAAAGAGGGCTTGTCGCGCACAGGTGTGTCAGGCAACGCCCATACTCCATCATCAAGGATGTCCACCCTGGAGAAGGAGAAGGAGTGTCTGCGATGGGGAGTGTTACGAGGAGAGATACGAGGGCTGAGGATGGTCCACGGTGAGCCTAGACCTCCCATTCCGTTCTGCAAGGCCAGATCCACCTCTTTTATATTCCTCTGTTGAGGAGTAGAGGTACACGCACCGTGGCCTCGGGAACGGTCTGGTGTAATGGTTCCATTCAGGCCGCTGCAATCCTGAAAGCGGAAGATTTTGCCGGAGAGTTCGGGCATTTTGTCTGCCTCCTCTATATTCTCATTGTTCTCCTCTCTTTCTCCTTTATCCATGTCTCCAGTCTCCTCCACTTCTCTTCTATCCATGTCTCCAGTCTCCTCCACTTCTCTTTTACCCATGTCTCCAGTCTCCTCCACTTCTCCTTTATCCACTACTCCACTTTCAGCCACCACAAACTCTTGTTTGGTAGAGGTGTTGCTACACCCACCTTTTTTATGGTCATTGCATTCAGGAATCAGTCCATCATCAATGCACTGTCCTCTTTTGGATGTGGCGCGTGCCCGCTGAACATCATTAATGCTGCAGAGTGGAGCCTCCTCCTTCTGGCAGATGTCCTCTGGTTCTTGCACCCTCGAGATCTCAAATTTCTCCTCGTTGGTTTCCGCAGGGCTGTCCAGATGCCCTCCGCCCTCAGGCTCCTCAACCTGAGGGCAGATGTTTTTGATGGGGCTGTCTGTGACAGATCTGTCCCCAACGGGCCTCCTGCGAGAAGGACGCTGGCTGAGGAAACTGGTCAGGACAGATTCTAGAGCGGTGGCTTCATCGCTCGCATCCCGATTGGAGCATGTGCCGGTGGATCGGCGCTTAGCCGTTCTGGTCAGCTTTTCTCTTTCTCTCTGCTGTCGCTTGCGAGTCTCAGCCACTTCTCGCTCACAGTTTTCCTGCAGGACAGGACAGAAGAGGCTGTGGGTGTTTCTCCAACATTGAGAACAGATCAACAACAGATTTTGACTTTTTTTCCTTTTTTTTTTTTTTTTTTTTTTCAAAAATCTTGGAAACTTTTTACGATGTCTTTAATTTGTGCAACTTTTAAATGCCTTATGTAAACGGATTTTATTGTTTTACCCTTGTCCTAGTCCCAGTCTTTAAAAGTATAAATCATAAATATAACAATACATTTAAATCTAATACAAAACAAATGTGTAAAAAACATTTCAATATTGTGTTAATAATTTATCAAAGAAAAAAAAGAAAAAAGGCTGTGATCAAAGCATGGGCCTCCTATGAAAGCTTGTTTCCACCATTAAATAAAAATAAAAAAGGTAATTGTGACCTTGTCTCACAAATCTGACTTTTTTTCCTGGCAATTGCGAGTTTATATCTCACTTCTTTTTCTGAGAATTGCATGATATAAAGTCAGAATTGTGAGTTATAAAAGTCAGAATTGCATGATATAAAGTCAGAATTGCGAGTTATAAGAGTTATAAGACTGACTTTTTTTCCCCTTAGAGTTTTATCTCACAATTCTGACTTTATAACTCGCAATTGCATGTTATAAAGTCGGAATTGCAAGATATAAACTCAATTCTGAGCAAAAAAAGTCAGAATTGTGAGATAGTCACAATTACTTTTTTTTTTATTTGGCGGAAACAACCTTTCATAGCCTCCACTATAGAGGCTTCAAACACTATATTCATTATTTTCTTCATTTGTTCCAAGGCTTTGGCAATTGCAAATAGTTTTAATTTTTTTTTTGTACTATGTGCATAGATATGCATGTATGTTACTTTGATTGTAACAAATTTGATGTGTGCATTTTAAACTAAAAAGAAAAGAATAAAATAAAATTGTGACGTCATTTCCACCACACTGAAAAAAAAAAAAATATTAACAAATAATATTAGTTTTCATATCTGAAACCAGAATACATTTTTGTAAACAATATGCAACAGAAATTTGATGTGATTAAAGTATTAAGCGTTTTGTGTGTAACAATACTTAGCACCACCCTTCTAATAAAGTTCCCTGCATTTGGCCCTTATAAGACATGACAATTTACCTGTGTAGCTCTCTCAAACCTCTCACAGAAGGAATGAAAGATAGAGCAACACTCCTCTAGTTTAAATGCGGCTGGGTCTTCACAGAAGTACTCTGCCACTGAGGCACTGATGGTGTCCAGTTCCTGAAGAGAGGCCTCCACGTCTGCAAGCCGAATGTCTGCCAACTGTACAAGATCAGACATATATTATTCCCAAAATACTGATACTCCATGCTGTTTTTCCTATCTCTGTAAATACAAAACAAATCACCTGACATTACGTTGCAATTTTAATGCATTTTCTTGTAGGTTAAATAGAAAACCAAAATATCTTACACAAAGAAATGCTTCCATCTGATGCTGTAAATCGGGCTGTTTACTAGCATCCATCTTTGCTTCCCTAATTTTCTCCAACTCCCTTTGAAGGTCCATCTCCACCTCCTGCTTTTGGATCCTATATTGAATTTATGAACAAACTCCATTATACTCCAAAATGCATCTTCTATACATTACAAAACATGTATTCTACCTACCTTGCAGCAATTCCAATGTGTTGAAGCTGATCAGGGAAACGCAGCAAAGCTTCATCAATCTGCTGGGCTTGCTGTAATAAATAGAAAATAAAAAAGTCACTGTATCAATTTAAAAAAAAAAAAAAAAAAAAAAAAAAAAAATTATATTATAGTCAAAGAATTAACAATCAATAAATAAATAAAGTCCTGAAAAGTGTGGTCACTTAATTTACCATGGATACATAGTGCATAAGGTTCATGCCAGGTTTATTTGCTTTGGTGTCCACCAGTTTGAGCAATGATGTCATCCTGAAGCCAATGGCACTACCTGCATAGCCGCCCTGAACAAGATACAGCATTTATTATTACAAGTCATTTATCTGCTCCAGCTGTAGTTCACACTCAGGAATAGTGCATCTGTAACAAACAGAACAGACCATGTGACACTCACTGCATTCATGTAGTTACCAGCCTTCAGCACCAGTCTGATGATTGAATGTAGGTCATCACATGCCAGCAACTCTAGTAGGTAAACAAAAGTTTGAGGTTAGCATGATTTTTGTTGTTGTTAAAAGATAACATTTTTATTTAGCAAAATTGATGAAAAATAACAGTAAAGACATTAATAATTTCATATAAATGCTGTTCTATAAAGAATCCTGAAAAAAATAATAATAAAGAATTGTTTTTTGAGCACCAAATCAGCATATTAAAATGATGAACATTGTACAGACTGTCCACTGAAGCACAATATGCACTTTGGACCATTTTAATCATGCTAAAGAACATGTTCATCAGGTTTTGCACAAACATAAACCAATTTTTCACTTAAATTCATATGCTAGTAAAAAAAAAAAAAAGAAAAGAAGCTTTTTCACTGGTGGTCTTAGATTTTTTTGGAAGTACCATTAGCAGCAGTTGTCATGACAGCAATGGAGTGCTTGATCTCCTCTATAAAGGGAAAAAACTCTTCTCTGAGGAGCAGGCTCTTTAATCTCACTTTATACCTGAAAACAAAGAAAAGTCACAGAATTATTAGCAGCTTTTTAGCTAAAGCCTATTTCAATTAGCTGTTTAACACATTTCAACATGTAGAAATATGTTCCCACAGAATTTAACCCAAAAACAGCACAGAAATTGGCCTTTTCAAATGCTTTGAACCATGACAGAAAAACACACCCAGGCACTTGAACCAGCATCACCATGAAACGGTCAGGATCATTTAGCCGAGATAAATCTCCATCGAATGACATCAGCTGCTTTGTCTGGAAAGTGTCAATACATAAGCAGTGGTAAAGGGATAAATAAAAAAAATAAAAAATTAATTTACTCACCTTCAAGTTGTTCTAAACCTGTATGGTTTGGTTACAAACATTCTTCAAAATATCTTTTGTGTTCAGCAAAACAAAGAAACTCATACAGGTTTAGAACAACTTAAGGGGGAGTAAGTGACAATTTTTATTTTTGGGCAAGCTATCACTTTAAAAACAGAAATAGCACAGCACAATGTAGTCAAAGCCAGTTTACCTCCATGTCATCGGGCAACAGCTTGTTGAGTTCCTTCAGTTTCCCGGAAGCAAAGCAGAGGTTACCGTGCCTGACAGCCTCTACAATGTCCTTCGGTGTCCTGAAAAGTGCACGGAACTACAGATAAGATGTTTTTAAATGGCTACTTGGGAGTTATTTTGGGAGCTCTCAGCAACTTGTCACACATATTACTTATAATGGATGTAATTCAGTGTAAGGTTCTTCTAGACACTCCATTTAGATTGACTTGCTAACCAGGCAATCATAGCACAAGTACAAGATTCACTCCGAAATGCAAAAATGTTATTGTGAATTATGAAATGAGGAATTTTAAGGAAAACAGACAATAATTTAATTTTACACCTTACCTTTTAAACTGTTTTAGCAAAATGCCAATATTCATACTTTTCTTAGAGTTGAGAATTGATACCTTTAAAAAAAAAAAAAAAAAAGAAGAGAAGAGAGACAGATACATGGTGTCAGTTTCTCATAAGCTGGGAATGTCTTCCCTGAAAATAGCATTCAGTGACAGCAACTAAAAAGAAAATCCGGTAAGCATGATGTTTAACACACATCTTTCATTGTATAAGAGAAGATGGAAGTGGAATCAAAAAGACATGAGCAAACATTAACTTCCTCACAAACAGTACATGTTCCTTAAATAGTATAACAAAAGTGCAATAGGGCAGACGAGCATTTAAATCATCTGGTCACACTTAGGTTTATGTGATAACAGTAAAATATAAAAGATTACCCTTTCACAGACAAGGCTTAAGTTAATCCTAGACTAAAATGCATGTTTGAGCAGTTTTAAATAAAAGCAACTTGCACTGACATATCTTAAAATATGTCACTGCCATTGTTTTGTCATTGTTTCACAAGTAATGTTTCTTTTCCAAGTCACGTTTATAAAAGCTACTTAAATGCCCTAATTAAACTAAGGCTTAATCCTGGCTTAATCTAAGCTCTGTCTGTGAAACCAGGCCAAGGTGTCTTCCTGGACTTAAATTATGCAGAGAGCATTGGAAAATATGTCAGTGTCAGTGGAGAGAGAGAGAAGAAGAAGAAGAAAAAAAAAAAAACTTAAAAACTTGACATTTTAAGACTTATACAACTACATGCATTGCTTTTTAATTTAATGTTTTGAGTCCTGGAGAACACTATGCTGCACATGTGTTTATTCATGTTTAATCCCTGTGAGCCCATGTAATATAAATGTCTTAATGGAGGACATCTGAAGTATGTAATCTAGACCTTCTATATTTATTTTATTTCTTCTTATAGTTGACACTTCAATGTTAGCTATTGAAATGGCCTCGGGGACAAGTTGGTTAAACAAGAATGCACTGGAAAACAAACAAGTAAAGCTAATAATCTTGTTGTGCTTCCACCTAAATGAGGTCTCAGAAGACAGGATGTACAATACTGAAGCTTTATCAGAGCATAAGTACTGGAGTCACCTCTCCAGATCATTTGCCTTTTCAAAGGTGAGAGACACAAATGTCTAAAACTTTTTTACGCTTTTTTTTTTTTTTTTGAAGTGCTAAAGTTCCACTTTGGTAATAATCTGCTAAGCGTCTTTGTAATACAGACCTAAGGTTGGTCTCTTTTCAAAGCGTTCATGAATTAAAACCATTTAAGTTTGGATAGTGCACTTTCACATCTATGCTCAAAAAGGAGGTGGCAGTTAAAGGTGTAGTTTGTGATCTGGGAAATGCTAACGTTAGCCTGCTAGCATTGAAAGCATATGATCCCACCCTCCCTGCAAATCTCCATCCAAAGCCACACCTTCTTCAAAACACATGAATGCGCTCACACACACACACACACACACACACACACCTGCTCTCAGCAAAGCATCACAAGAGACGGCATTAAACTACCTCATGTCAACATTACAATAATAATGAACATAAACAACTTCGAGAGCTTGTACCTGACTGCTGCAGATTCATTTCGTTTTGCTGATACCGTTGACATGGAAATGCATAATTCAGAGTCTGAATTAATTAATTAATTAATTACGGTAGTTATGGCATGAACGCAGCATAATCTCGTTGTTTTGATGATTCGGTAGGAATTGTAAAAGGTGGCTGCTGTTTGTTTCCGTTGCTCGTGACTGAGGTCTGTCTGTATAAACTGCATAGCATGAAATGCACTGATGACGTATGATGATGCGCGAACAGGGTGAGCGAGGGTATGTAAAAAAACATATGCTGATAGGCAGAAAGGACATCGTATTATTTCATTCGGACCGAATATAAAAATTGGATGATGGTTATTTGGTCCTACGCCTTCCATAGACAATATATATTTATAAAAAAAAAATACATTTAAACCGTTTAACATCGGGATTGCTATCAGGATATGAGGAGACTTTCAACCAGTATAACAAAAAAATGTTTCTGTAGAGAATCATCATTGTACCTTTAACAGGTTAAATCAATTTTTAAGTAAAGGCACTTACATTCTCTGCTTCTGTAGTGATTTGCGAAAGGCCCCACACACTTTTTCTGACCGTCCCACCCTTACGGACCAAACCCTTGTGCTCGTTGTGGCTGAAAAGCTCCTCCATGCGCTTAGTGTCCAACTCAAAGTTCTCAAGGTTGCGTTGGGATGTCCACACGTTGCGCTTGCCCAAAACACTGTGCCTTGGGATGGCGTCCCAGTTGAAGTTGCGCATTTTTGAGCGCCGTTGGACAGTCCGGGTGAAGGGGTCCCCCATAGTTGAAGGAGGTGGAGGCGGTGGGGGTGGTAGTGGAGGTGGCGGAGGGGGAGGAGGAGGTGGAGGGCCCAGGGGAGGAGGCTGGGCGGTACGTCTGAAGGGTTTGGTCTCATTTTGAAAGCACCTGGAGGAAACAGGAGGAAGAGGAGGTAGAGGTGCCGTGGTTACAACTGGAGCTCCATCCATTGGAGGACACGGAGTGGACATCCAATGGTCTCAAATCCAGTTCACTGGCTGAAGGGATCTGATAGAAATGTATATATTAAAAGAAAAAAAAAAATTATAAAAATGCATAACAACGAGAGGCAAAAACTGGTGCAGAATTCCTAGAGAAGCAAGAACATTAAATTTAATGTTCTTGCTTCTCTAGGAATTCTGGAATGAAATTCACTTCTGAAAAATAACATCCAAGATTACTACCATCAATGACATAAGTAAAGCCACAATTTAGGACCAGATGGTGGACTGTTCAGCCTGTTTGTTGGATACGGGGGATGCAACCAAATGTCCATAATTAAAAACAGCAAACATATGAATTTCCAATGATAACACTTAGACTGGAAGAGCAAGTTGCTTATTTGAAAAAGCCATGTGAGCAAACCACAAAGTCAGATAATACTTTACAAGACCAATTTGCCCATGAACTTCAATAGGCAGTTAAATAAACCATTTGATTAACATTATCAGGCATAAAGAACTTTGCATATGACATACTTTGGTCTCTACTTTTGAACTCTATTTGCTGCTTAATCTGCTTTTCAAGTGTAAGAGGACATTCCAACATTTAAAGTAACTTAATGATTTGGACGCGGCTATCATTGTATATAGCCTACATATTGGGTTATTATGATATTTTACCTAAAAAAATATTAATATAATTTTTATATAAATATTAATTTAATTTATATACATAATATATACATTTTTAATAAGAGCATTATTTTTCGTAAAATTACACTAGCAAAAAGAGATTTGACTTATTTAACTTAGACTACAGCAATTCAACAAGCATGTTTACAAAAAAAAAAAAAGAAAAGGCCGAGGATACAAATTCTGTGATATAGATCACTACATTATTCGATTTCTGCTGTTTTAGACAAAATAGTTCACTCCAAAATCGTCCAAAATTATGGTGAAAATACACTGACAATTATAAAACTCTGAAATGTGTAACTCCCAAACAAGTGAATAATTAAAAGTCAGTAAAACATCACCGATAACAAGAAAACCACGAGAAAAGCAAGAGAAAGTGACAGAAAATCAATTGAATTTTACATGTACGTACCGGTAAGTAGATAATATTAGGATACTGCTGATGAACGCTTAATCAACTGACGTCCATTGCTGAAGAAACTCAACAGACAATCCTCATGTCAAACGCCATCAACTTCCAACACGAGCACTTTAATGGATGAGAGTAGCCACACCCCTCACGCAAGATATCCTGCCCACCTGAGCAACTCTCACCTTTTCTCTTTAAAATACTTCTTCAGAAATAAAGAACATTGTACATAATTAAAGAAGAAAGGAAACTACACACACTGGGTCATTATACTAATTTATTTTTAGTAATAACACAACACGCGAGGTTAAAACAGGTCTACAGTTTGAATTGTAACGGTTGTAATTGAGAAGACGCAGCTTAAAGGTAATCCGTGTCGCTTTACGTTGTATGAAACGGCATGTTATCTATTCAGTCAATGTTACAACTGTTAACAATGGATTTTTATGAATTTTTTATTTATCATCCATTGATTAAAAAACTTAATTAGGTTACTGGAGCACTGGCCTTACAACTGAAGAAACATCTGTAGTATCATATTCAACATTACCCTCTAATGGTCAGCATTAATTTAGCATGGCCTGACTTCAGTACTTCTGCTGGATGTGTTTGTTCAATTCAGAAGACAAACAGGTCAAAGCAAAACAGGACATCAAGTAAGTAAAAATGACACGGAGTCCATTTTTGCAAACTTTTCAAATTTTATCTGGTAGGTTATTGTACATTTGTTGGTCAAAGGTTTGGTCAAAGCCAGGAGCAAAAGCTAACATCACGGGTTTCCAGTTTCAAAATCTGTCTTAATTATCTTTACATATATACAATGATTCATACACTACAATACCACAAAGCAGCCTAAAATATTGATTGTACATAAATATGGTAATATTTACCCTTTCATTCTGCTATGCTAAACTAGGCTTACTAATGGAGTGTCCATTTCAATGCCAAACACTTCTGTTAACAGAAATCAAAATAAAAGCAACAACAGTAATCCCCCTGGAAAATAACATCCAGATTTAGTGTTGAAGTCTACATTTAAAATCCTATTGCTCTGGAACAAATGTCCATCACTTCATGGATCAGTTCAGTCTCTATGGCTCGAGATGGTATCCTTTTCTCCAGCTCTCAAGAAGAAAATGATCACACACCGTACCGTCTCTGCTGTCCGACAACTGTACAGAATGTAAAAAACAAATAAAATACTCGGTATAAAAACATCTGACGCATTTTTTTCCCTTTCTTCTGGGGTTACAGAGTGGTCCTTACAAAAAAAAAAAAAAAAAAACATTAAAAGGCAATTAAAAAAAAAAACTTCACTGGGTTGTGTGACATTCAAACTAAATTTCAAGCATTCTTTAACATTCATTAGAAACCTTTATTTTTCCAAGAAACATTATTTTCCTGCACTACTACCCATGTAGTGTTTTACTGAAGCACTGAACAGGAATGAATCACAATGCATGGAAATGTACAACTAATGTCATCAGACCTGCCATGCAAAAACGCACAGGGAACAGCCAATGCAGGCATACATGAAAATACACTTTCTAGAAACATCTTCAGTATTGCTTCATCTCAAGCTAAGAAAGATTTAGTGCAATGTTCAAAAGTACTGAACATCAGATCATAGCCGTTATTTCAGTCTTATGTAATTAAATAAAAAAAATGAAACTAGACTGACAAACTAATCCGAGTCTGCATTTAACCCCATTACCACTGCATCAAGTTTGTTTAGAACAAAACATATTTCCAAGAAAGAAAAAAAAAAGTACTAATTTATAAAAAGAAGGCTATCGCAATGAGCATACTGTAGATATTTTAGGTGAAAAATTATGTAGTGAAAACCCAGTAAGGTTCATCTGATTATACAATCTCATCACAAATAAAAAAATGTTAGTTTGAAATGTTCATATCTGTTTGAATTCGGACTATATTTTCTGTGAACATTTAGAATTAATGGAATAAAAAAAAAAAAAAAAAAATTCTCCCATGATATTAATCAGTATATAATCTTTCATTTAGGGAAAAATATTTTGTTTTGTTAACAAAGGTAAATAAAGGCATTAAACACAGGGTGCGTCAGAACCAATTGCTAAGGTAGCATTTGAACACAATGGGAGAATAGTTAAAGAGGCAGATAATAGTGGGCCTTAATCAATGGCCCATGTTAAATTAATCAAATACAATTCACATATACACTTCATTGATTAACTTATGATTATTAACTTAAAATTATTGCAACAAAACCTTCTATAGTATTTTGCATTGGAACATGATTCCACAATAAAATATAATTGTCAAAATAAAACAAAATAAAAATTACACTCCTCTCCCTTCAAAAAAACAATCATGTTTCATCTATTCAAAGCTGTAAAGCGAATGTAACCATATTGATAAGAGATTAGATTCATCTTCTATTTTGGGCATTGTTAAAATGTGCAGGAAACTATACACCCACATCTGGTGAAATTCAATCCATAATCAAATGGATGTCAAAGAATTATTAATTTGAGGTTAAATAGCTTAAAACAGCTCATTTTAAAATATTAAATTTAATGTTTCAGGTATTCAAAGTATTTCAATGAGAGACAACTGGACAAGCATTGACTCAACAGTACTCTCATGGCCTAGTAAACATACAAGGATGCAATACCAATTTCAGATAAACTCATATCTGTATTATCCAAATAAAATCACTTAGTTAGAACCACCGACACTGAACACTGAAAGCTCTGTGATAGGAATGATATGGATTCCCCCCCCTCAGCTACAACACCAAATCCACAATACAGAAAAAAAATATAGTAGTGACGAAATAAAACACTTTTCACAGAAAATAAAAGGAAAAGGTTCCTCAAAATGTGTTCACTGACAGAGAGAAAGTGCACATGTGTGTGTAATATTGAGAATAGTCTTGGAAAAAAAAAAACAGCTGTTCTGACTGGCATATCAGAAGGATTGTTTCAGTCGGTTTAATGATATTTATAGGGATGAAGCTTAAACGGATACCTTTGACATCTGATTGGACCTTTTGGGACTGGTTATATACCAGAGGTGACTATTTAGACATTTGAAAGTCTCAGAGCAAGAATAGGAGGAGGAGAAGAATCAAGGAAGAGAATTATGGAGAGAGTTAGTTGAAAGAGGCTCTGTTGTAGCCCCCGTCTCTGCTAGCATCTCAGATCGCTGGTCTCTTGTGGTCCTACTGTGTTGCTTTGTGTGGCTAAAGACAGGAAACCAGGGGGAAATGGGAACTTTCACTGTTCTTCCAGCCAAGACGGTTTGTCAGCCCCGGGTGGTTTGAGTTTAATGTTGAACTGCTTGAGGGTCTGTTCCAGCTGCTGCTGGTTTCCAGCAAAGTAGGCAGAGATGGCATTATGGAACAGCAGAAGTTGCTTGTGCATCACTTTTACCTGTGAGAGAGATGCACATACACACCATGATAGATCAAAAGACAGAGACAACAGATAGATCAAGGGCTGTTTAAGTGACTTAAAAAGTTATGTGAGTGGTTGGGCACCTTATTTTCTTCCAGGAACTTGAGCTTGATGGTGACATCATTGCGAAGACGTTCATATTTGTCCTTGTGGATCTGGTACTGCTGCTGAGCAGCCTCGATACGAGCCATGGTAACAGCGTCCCGCGGGCCCATGTTCAACTCCTCTAGATCTGCTCTGTACGCATCAAACTCTAGCCTACAGGACAATGGCACATTCAATGATTACTTTTTATACAATGTGATGCCCAAATTCAAAAGTTATTTATGGTGCAATCGGACACTAAATGTAGCTAGTATTACATCTGGACCCAGGTAAATCAGACAACAGCACAAAAGCATCAAAGGTTTTCCAAAGTTCTCGATGTGTACCACATCAAATAAATAACTGAGAGGATATGCTTCTTCCTTTTCAATCTAAAGACTGCGTAAGAGGGCCAGCCAGTGTCAGTGCCTGTTGGTTCATTCAATATCATCTCGTCTGCACGTGCAGCAATATTTAATACTAACCCAGACAACTGTAACGTATAATGACTTTCTCAAACATCCAGTAGCATCAAAGGCTAATTAACTTAAAACACAATTCAAGTGCTTGAATTTCAAGTACTGACAGAAAGCAGGGCCCAGGGCCTCTTCATATTGCAGAAAAGTGGAACACTTCAAGCATCTTGGAGAAAAAAGTAGCTTTTACCTGGCATTCTCATACATCTTGATAGTCATCAGTGTGTCTTCCATCGTTTTGTTCACCAGTGTGTTGATACTGGACACAAAGAAGTTGATGGCACCAAGCAGAGTCTCTCCATTCTTACACAACAACTTCTGTGTTTCTGCATTGTATCCAAACTCATCCTGTGTAAACAATACCACAAACCTCTATGTTATATATGTGACTATTGCCATTTTTAACTAAAACTAAAATTATATCAAAAATATATTTTTTAATTGAAATAAACCTGCAATAAATTTTAGAAGAAAAAAGTAATTAAAAGTTTCAGTTGAAGTACTAAAATTATTAACTAAAACTGAAGTAAAAACTAAAAATAGAAAAATTAAAAAATATATTGAAAAACTAAAATAAAACTGAACATAAAAATAAAAGCTAATTCAAAATATGAATAAATATTAATGCCTCAACCACCGTAATTCTGTTAAGTTTTGTTTTAATATGACATTCCTACATTTTAATCCATAAATGGTTGCCATGTTTTAGTTTATACCTTCAAATTATATCACATATGAATGTATCTTCATATATATATATATATATATATATATATATATATATATATAAAAAATATATATATATTTATTTTATATATATATATATATATATATATATATATATATATATATATAAAAAATATATATATATTTATTTTATATATATATATATATATATATATATATATATATATATATATATATATATTTATTTTATATATATATATATATATATATATATATTTATTTTATATATATATATATATATATATATATATATATATTTATTTTATATATATATATATATATATATATATATATATATATTTATTTTATATATATATATATATATATATATATATATATATTTATTTTATATATATATATATATATATATATATATATATATATATATATATATATATATATATATATATATATATATATATATATATATATATATATATATATATATATATATACACACACACACACACACACACACACCTATATGTGTGTCAAAAGTTTGGCGGGTAAAATTTTATCCTTTCGTCAGTATGTCTGTAGAGTGTTGACTGTTGTTTAACTAGTTTTAGACAATCCATCCTGCAATGTTAGAGATCTTGACTGCTCAGGTGTTTAAGTAGCAAAACACAAAAGCTAAAAAAAAAAAAAAGCCTTTTAGTGCTTGATGACAGTTTTTTTTTCTGTCTGTAAGCAGTGGCACTAGTTATTTTTAAACACTGACAGTTTGAATTATATATTCAGAAATAACTTAAAAATACATGAGTAGGTTTACACCACCCCCCTAATTTTACATGGCAGTCACAACAAATGTCATAAATCTTAAGATGGCCAAGCCGTCTCACCCGAAGTTCTGGAGACTTCTGACTGAGGTCGGCAAAAGTGTCACCAAGGGCGTGCTGTGTCTGCACCATGCTGTAAAAGTGGTTGGTTAGCGCTCGCGCTAAATGCAGCACATTCTCGTACTTCCGTTTGGTTTCCCGCAGAACCTCGATCTGAGCCTCCAGCTCCAAATCCACAGTACGTGAGCCTCGGCCAAACCTCTCAGAGATCATCTGTTTGGTGCACTAAGGGAGAAACCCATAAATACAAAAGGCTTCAAAATAGGAGTGGCTAACAGCTGATGACATCTAATTAGAAGTGTCAAACAGTTAATTGACAAGCCTTGTATGTGTTCAGGCCCCATTTCTTCATGATGTCAAATTTCTCTACAGCAATGCCTCTTGTGGCCTCTTCTGCTGTCATGGAGGAATTGCTACTGGTGTGATGCATGTTGGACCCTGATACACAGAAAATGCTTACAGTAAGTCTCCAATTATACACATACACTGTACAAATTCTATACTTCCACAATCATTTACACATTTTCAGATATTGTGGCCATCACTGATTGCATCAGAGACAGACAGATAGTGTATCAGCTGTATGTGAAACAGATGAGGTGAGAGAATAAATGAATGCGTTACACTGAATAGGGGGAATATGTTGCCAAAGAGCACTTAAATGATCCAGCGCCCTTTGGGATACCTGGGATACAGGGGATGTCATCTGATTGGCTGGCTATTCGGCAGGCTGCAATCTGGCTTGGGGCAATGCTAACACCCCTGGACTTCATTCGCAGGTCTGGAGGGGGTCATGGCCAGGAATAGCAGGGGATGTTGGGGGTTTATAGGGTTATGGGGAACAGGGAGTGGGTGATGGATATGTTGTTAAGAAGTTTAAAAATTATTTAGGCAATTGGGAAAATTATGTTTTTACAATGGAATGGATTGAACCACATGAGAGTGAAGTGTCAGTGTGTATGTATGTGAATGTGAAGGAAGATCAGGAATATGGAGGAAGGGGAAAGGAGAAAAAAGGGAGGGTGAGAGAGAGAAGGTGATAATGTAATGAGATGAAATGAACATTACTGATATTTTGTTAAATCTGCTGCCTCATGACAAACAGATGGAGAAAACTTACAGTTCACTTAACAACACACAACTGTTATTTTAAACCCCAATATGTCTGATCATTTATTTTTAACTACAAGTGTTCATTTACACACTAGGAGTATCAGACAGTAACTGTTCTGGGGGAAAAAAAAAAAAAAAAAAAAAAAAAAAACAAGTTTGGAGTTACCAAACATCCTTTACACCCAGCCATTCTGCAGCAGATTTTTCTAAACATTTTCTCAACAAAGTCAGCAAGATTAAAGCCAGATTAAAGTTTCAAACTGATTTCCGAAGCAAACTGACAAAAGGTTCCTCATTACAAAGTTCTTGCTAGTGAAAAAAGCAACCTTAACCCTGGAAGAAAGAAGAGAAAGAAAAATGCAGCCCGATCCAAGAGAGAAATGGAAAAACCAGAAAAACAGAAGTGATTAAATTTATTCCTGAAGAACAGCATCCCATGCCCTAGGATAGGACAAAACGGTTTTGAACAGGACAATAATTCAAGCCAATAATTAATGGGAAGGTGGAAAAAAAGAAAGAATTGAGATGGGGTACAAATGAGGGATAAATGACCTTGCCCTTCATTTGGAATGTGTCTGTTGCCCAGAAAGTCAGTGTTGAGATGGATTGCAGGGCCTGTGAAAGGGTAAAAGAAACAGAAGGTCCTCACGGAATCAGAAGGGAATAAATTTACACTGATTTTAAGGCCCCAGGATCACCTTACAATTGGTTCTAGAACATATTTTGTCCAGACAAAAAGTAAATTTGTTAGATACATGAAAAAAGCAGTCAGTTTTGGTTTGGATACTTTGCAAAAGTTAGCCTCACTTTTCATTACAAAGGACATTCATTTCAAAAGGATCCCTGAGGATCTGTGGCCTTTTTACTCTGGTTAATGTCAAACTTTAAAGCCATAAAGCATGACTCACAGTCTCACACACTACCTATACACACAGTGACCAATGCTGGAAGCCTTGGCTCACATTTGGATGGCACCATTGGAAAGAAAGGAGTGGAAAACCCAGAAAAGAAATTAAAGTAATTCTAAAGTTAAGTGAATCTAAAAACAGCCTAATTATACTGGAATTTCTTTGCACACGTGATTTCGAATATATGCAGTTTTGCATATTGCTAGGTGAGACTGTATTTTTCGTATACACTGCAGAAGTAGCAATTGGGTTTTTGAAGAAGATGTGAAGAACAGTGAAGAGTTAAAGAATGACAGAGTTTCTTATACCTTTGATAGAGCTGGTCGGAATGATGCCTTCCGTTGTACCTCCATAACCACCTGATACGATGCTGGTTTCATTTAGGTTGGGCCCAGACACCATGACCTGCTGCAAGTCCTACAAACATGGAAACAGACAAAAAGAGAGCTTACAAATTCAAAATAGTGAGCCAATTGTTTAAGTTCTAAACACAAACACTGGCAAAAGCTGTAAATTGTTAGAAGGAACATTTTAGGGTTAGTATTACATTAGACCTAGAATTAATAAGAATCATGTGTCCTTGAGACATAAAAAAAAAAAAAAAAAATCATATTTAACTTCCTGTGAAAACAAACCCTCTGAAAAATCCATGCGTTTCCTTGATGTAGTAAAGGAATTTGACACCAAAGCTTACCAGGCAATTACAGCACAAGGAAGGAAAACAGTCATCTAAAACAAGTCACATTAGTGACAAAAAAAATGGTCAACAACCCACATCAATGCGATAACTGCATATCATAAACTAAGAAAAAGAGCTTTCTTACAAATAAACAACAACACATGTAAACATTACTGCTTGATAAATCAGGTCTGCAACAGGGGGTATGTAATTTATTTGTTAAAGAATCACAATATTAGTTTTAGTTTCAGTTTAATTTATTTATATAGCACATTTAATAATGAGCAATTAAGTCGAGTGCTGCACAGAAAAATAAAAATTATGCTATTAGCAATAAAATAAAACAATTATAAATAATATACAATGCTAAATTCACACAAAATAAAACTGTATACAGTAGTTACTCCAGTCCATGAGCCTTTTTAAAAAGATGTGTCTTAAGTAGAGATTTTAAAACCTGTACTGAAGTGGCCGATCTCAAGCTAAAAGGCAAGTTATTCCACAACTGGGGTGCTGCCACCGAAAATGCACGATCCCCTTAAGCTTTAAATGTGTTTTGGGTAATGACAGCAACAGTGTGTTTGATGACCTTAAAGGCCTATTGGTCTGATGGTAGGAGAGAAGATCCGATAAGTAGTTTAGAGCCAAGCCATTCAGGGACTTCCAGACAAATAATAATACCTTGAACTGGATTCTATACTCAATGGGGAGCCAGTGCAAACTAGCCAAAACAGGTGAAATATGTTCCCTCTTCCTTGTCCCCGTTAAAAATTTGGTAGCAGCATTTTGGACCAGCAGACAAACACGATTGAGTGACCCCCAAATATAGTGAATTGCAGTAATCCACTCTTGATGAAATTATTTATTTATGTTAAGTCAACCTTTTTTAAAAGGTGCACTATGTAACTTTTTTTGTTCAAAATTAACAAAATTTAAATAGATACACCATGAATCCTTCTTACAAAGTTTGTTTTTGTCTTACCCTGATTCACTATAGTAAGCCTGTTATTAGTGTTTATATTTTAGACAGAGCGGAATGCTTTTCATGCTAAATTTCAAATTTACGTCACTCATCCATGCGTCTCATCATATCCGGGACCGTAAATAGAGAAAAGATGCTCCGGCTACTTTGACCTGTGTGGGAGTGGCACACAACGAGCGAGAAAGGTTGACATGGAGCACACTAAATCTCCAATCTCCAGGGAATTGCCCATTTTAAACAAACACTGAAACACGGTGTATTCTGGCAAAAAGAGAGCGCGACAGTGCTCGTAATAAAACAAGAATCAACATTGGCTTAGGTTTTCGAAGAACTGAGGAATTTGAAATGTCGTAAAAGCAATGTGGAGATGTCGTTTTTATTACTCAACAGGTGAGTAAGGTATTTTATTGAACAGATAAATCGCCATATGTAGCCATATGTTGTAAAGCAATGTCTATGGTGAAGGGTAATTTCATTATGGTTTCTGTAGCACCATGCTGGAATTTATTTTCAAGGAAGTAATGTGTTTATTAATGATTATAGCTACAGTAACGTCTTCAGCTAGTCAGCTTGAGATCCTTTCCATCTGAACTGGTTATATCTCTTAAGCCTAGTAGTGAATGTTTTATGAGCAGCAGAATAACCATATTCATCCGCCCAGTCACACAGAGCCGAAGCCCAACCAAAACAATGCTCTTCCACAAAATGCATTCACTTTTGTTTTTTAACTGCTAGAGGGTCAAAAGTTACATAGTGTACCTTTAACTAACGTTAAAAAAAAGAAAGTTTAGTTAAATGTATTATTATACATTTTAATGAGGGATGAACAAAATCAATTTAAAATGTAATGTGCAAGTATATGACTATGTAGTACTGTAGTGAATATAGTCCTATTTCACTTATAGTACAATTTAATTCATTTCAATTGTAAAAGAAATGTCAAATGAATGTGTTGTTTTTGCCAGGACATAAACAGGCTCATGTTATACATATGCTGGTATACAGTACATTCTGTACTGTATGCAGTGACACCTTTAAATAACAAAGAATTAATTATTAGGTTAATACAAATTCTGCTGAACATACTGTATAGAGTTAATAGGTACTAAAAGGCCACTAGCCATTGGTTAATACCACAAAGGGACAAAACAAGATGTTTTTCAAAACAAACAATATCTTTATCACTTGGATTTGCAAGTCAAACCATATTTGATTAATATGGTTTGACAGAGGCCAAAAAATAATGCATGTGATTTGAAAAACATCCTGTTTATTGTTACAAGATTATGGGGAGAACTAAAACCATTTTCTGTTGGAAAGACAAACACGTGCAAGCAAACACACACACGCACACACCCACTCTGCCACCCTTCCCAGTGATCCTTCTCACCCTGAGGCCTGCAGGACTCCCTACCTTCTCTCTTAAGCTCCACTGAATCTTTGCATCCTGCACAGACATCAGGGAAGAACATGACAACAAAAAGACAAAAGAAAGAAAAGAAACCAAAAATGAAGCACAATGTGAAACAAAAACAAACTTGAAAACAGTGGTGATGAAATAATCTATCAAACACAATGGAATCCATATTTTAGGGCCGATTAGCACCTGTTAATACAACAATGACAGACTTGACAGGCTTGACAATAATAATAATAAAAAAAACATTGAGTTAAACTACTCGGTATAATTTCAGCCTTCGTTGAGCAATGAATTAACCCTCTTCATAAACTGGGTTGCTAACAGATCCCTGTCACTCCAAACATCAGTGAACAAAAGGATGGGGATTTAAAAAAAGAAAAAGAAAAGAAAAAAAATGCCACTCTTTCTCTCTCTGGGTAAAGACAAGAACACTTAAAAAAAAAATCTGTTTTCACATTCTGGCTCAATGCTCTTGATCTATTTAAAGACACAATGTAACGCCAAAGTGCCATCTGCCTTTAGCTTAGCCATTATTGCTGTGAACATGATCAGCTGCAATCCTCCTGGGATGAGCTTTTTAAAATGGACATGAGAATGACAAAAAAAAGAAAAGAAATGTATACCTATTTTAAAAACAAATTAAAACAAATAACCTTTAGTTCCCTATAGTAATGATTCAACCTCTTAGTAAATATATCGCTTGTGTTTGCTCAACACGTCTTCTCCCGGATCCAGTGCCACAGTTTAGTTGTCTTACAGAGGTGTGTCTTGTGACAACATTACCACTTTACCTTTTACTTACAGTGGTTTGAACAATAAGGAGATTTGAACACTTTGTGCTTGGCTGCATTAGCCTGTTACTGAAACACAAAGACAAGACGACACATGCTAGACTTCAACTGAAGTATCACCACAAGCCATTTTTATGAAACAAATGCATATTATTATGACTTATTAACAACCTTAATTTGGAACTGATTATTTCAAATCTCCAAGAAAAAGCTGAACGACTATGAACGACAGTGTTTGCGTCACCTGCTACCTTGATTTTTTTTCTCATGGCTGATATTGTGAAACAAAACTAAACAAACTGGGCAGACAGCTAGATTTCAGACTCTAAAGATATGAAAACTTAAACACAAGGTTTAGGAAACAGATGGACTTAGTCATAAACTGGACCATTTTTTGACATTGAAATCACTCTTTAAATGAGTCCCAATGTAACTGAGTCACCATGTATCACTTACCTGCTCCAGGCTGTCATCTTCTGCCAGATTTCTAGAGTCCCCATTACTGCTAATAGGAATCTCCATAGTGGCTGCTTTACTCATCATACTGTCCGCCATACTGGAGTGTTACTGAAAGAGAGTGAGATAAGGACAATAAAAAAAAGATAAGAAAATAAAACCGAGAGAGCTCTTCAATATATTACAAAAGGTTGTCTGTGACATTTCAGAATAATATATTCATGAATTCACAGCTGCTAATTAACAATGTAGACCAGAACTCACTTCAGACAACAAGCACTAGACTATTACAGGCTATTTCACAAGGTCAAAGTGAATGGTAACCAAGGCTGGCTGTCATTCTACATAACATCATTTTGTACAAAACATGAGGCTAAATAAATGATGACAATGTATTTTTGGATAAAATATCCCTTTAACTGCAAAATCTACAAGGCCTTCTATACTCCACTCACGTTTGGTGAAAACACAGAAAAGAGTTTACTCAGGAATGTTCTATTCAAAAGCACTTATCAGATCTGACAGAGCCCAACCCAGTCATTACCACAAAAGGAACTGCCATAGAGTTCAAGGGCTAGATCTTTCACTTAAAACCAATTAACCCGGTTAAAAACCCCTGTGAGTTTCTATACCTCTGTGATATTCCCATTGATATTTCCTTCGGTTACTCCTTCAGAGCTCGATGCTCTCACACCTGCGGGAGGGGCTTCACAGCGATGAGTGAGCAACTTCTCAAGCAGGCTTTCATTGTTAGCGCTCATAAAGCTCCCAAGCTCGGCCTCCTCAATGGGCTGAGGAAAATATAGGAATGCAGGGAGCTATGTAACAATCATGTGACTCATGCAAGTTTGTCTAAGCTTCAGCTTTAGACAGGCGCTCAGAGAGGGAGCCTCGGTGCTCAGAGGGCCGATTTGAGCGTAGGCATCATAGCCTGCCTTCACATAAGAGCCATTTAATTCTCTTGAGTGCTGGAGCATGAAATTTAGGCAGGATAAAAGCTAATGGTTCAGCTCCTATCTGGGAACCACAGGAATGGAAAACTAGCATTAATAAATCTGCACTCAGTGAGAAGTGGTGATGGCGGTGAGCCAGTGCAAGTGCTCCTTTACTATAATGATGGAATGGAGGGGATAGGACCATGGTCAGGAAATGTGGGATGCTCTGACCTTATTGAAGACATTAAAATAAGCACCATTTACTTAGCATAATGAAATCGTGGCAATGTCATTACACCAGAAAACAATGGTTCAGTTTGTGGCTTGCAATATCACCCTTGATTAACAAGCATATGTGAATTACATTCTCTGCAGCTGCACATTTGAAACGCATGATCTAATGAAGAAGTGCTATTATTCAGAAGGACATTTGGGATCAATTTGGTTGACACGCCAGCAACCTATTGTCAATCATGCCAACCCTCAATTACAGCTCACCTGATGGATACATGGATGGGTGGATGACTATTTTACAGAACTTAAGTGTAATTATGTTGCTCTACCTTGCTACATGGACAGTGTGAACATATGATAACTTCGCAATGGCTTCAAAGGTCTACAAAATAATCTGGAAGAAAAAGAGATTGGCCTGTAATCTGGCAGCTATGATAATACTACAACATGCATCAATGACTTTGGCCTTTTTTCCTGTGATTTTCCACAGGATTTGCGGAGGCAGAATGCCATCTAACCAAGGCTGCATCTATGACAACCAGTACAGTGAAAGGACACAACTCAAGCTGGCTGAGGTGATGTTGCCTCATTAAGCACCTTCCTAAAATTAAATCTCAAGGGACTAGCAGGGTAACAAGAGGATCTTTATAACAAAACAAGACATATTCCATGTCTAGACTAGTAGTGAGGATTTTAAATCATCTCAGTGAATTTGAATATTTTGAATCTATTTACTAAAACTATTCGTTCTGCTTTATTCCAGTGTGTTACGAAGAGTCATTAAACCTTTCACTCAACTGATTTGTTTGCAAACACAGAGTCGACCAAAACAATTATATCCTTTATTAAAGGGTTAGTTCACCCAAAAATGAAAATTATGTCATTCCACACCTTCGTTCATCTTTGGAACACAAATTAAGATATTTTTTATAAAATCCGATGGGCTTGGTGAGGCCTGCATTGCCAACAAGATAATTAACACTTTCAATGCCCCAAAAGCTGTTAAAGAGGTATTTAAAACAGTTTATGTGACTACAGTGGTTCAACCTTGTTATGAAGTGACGAGAAAAAAAAACAAAATAACGACTTTTTTCAACAATATCTAGTGATAGGCGATTTAAAAACACTGCTCCATGAAGCTTCGAAACTTTACGAATCTTTTGTTTCGAATCTGTGGTTCAGAGCATGTATCAAACTGTCAAAGTCACGTGATTTCGAAAAAAGAGGCTTCGTTAAGTCATAAATGTTTCGAAATTCCAATGGTTCACCACTGGGGGTGTGACTTCAGCAGTTTGATACGCACTCCGAACCACTGATTTGAATCATGAAGCTTCATGAAGCAGTGTTTTGAAATCGCCCATCACTAGATATTGTTGAATAAAGTCGGGTTTTTTTTGGCGCACAAAAAGTATTCTTGTCGCTTCATAACATTAAGGTTGAACCACTGTAGTCACATGAACTGTTTTAAATACATCTTTAGTAACTTTCTCTGCATTAAAAGTGTTAATTATCTTGTTGGCAATGTAGGCCTCACTGTGGCATCGGATTTTATGAAAAATATCTTAATTTGTGTTGCAAAGATGAACAAAGGTCTTACAGGTTTGGAACGACATGAGGGCGAGTGATTAATGACAGAATTTTCATTTTTGGGTGAACTAACCCTTTAAAACATGCATGCTTATAAATCTACTAAAAGACTCAAAAAAGAGTGTCATAGTCATTCCTCACAAACAACAAAGCAATTCTATCTATATTTTGTCAACTGTTGGCAATGACGTTTATCACTGAGACTGCTATTGTTGTTGGGGAGAAGAAAAAAACAAAAACATTAGCCTAGACAGAGTTCAATGAATGATTCTTCAATAAGTCCAACCAATGAAATGCTCCTTCACAGACAGCACTCAGATGTTATTGGCTCGTGCTATACTTGAAAACATGAGTCATCAGCTTTAAACGAAAGAAGTACATGGACGAGAACGAAAATTATTCGTTTACTAAACTAGTGGGTGATCGAATCTTTGATCTGCGTGCTGTCTAAACCCTATTGGGCAATTACCTGGGCGAACAGGTGGGACATTGACAGTGGGTTCGTGAAATTCACCTCGAGAAACAAATACCTTCAATAACAGCTCAAGATTTCTACTCCTATGATTTATTACATCAATAAGATTCAAGATTTGTATGTGTCACAAACAGAGTTATATAGAGAATATATAACCAGCAGTGAAATGTACACCGACCATATGGCTCGTTCAACCGTGAAACAGTTAATCATTTTATTTCTCATAATGCATCATTGTCATAATGTGTCAGGTACAGTCGGCTAGCTCAAGCATCCAATGTCCAAGTGACGGTCCTTGTCGCCCAAGGGCCTTTCATTAAAAGAACCCGCTTTTCGTGCATCAAAACAGATATAACACACTTGAACCGTAAGATCGCTAGGTAAAGCCACATATTAATTTCTGCCGTTATATATTTCACAGCAATTCACTGATTCACTGTCTGCTTACCGTTTAGTGCGATAAGGACTGCATAAATAAATATCAATATAAATGTTATCTTACCTGTGTGTTTCCTATTCTAGGATTAGCTATTTGACACGCGTGCCGAATATTTTATCCCAGTTCATGCGCAATCAAACACTGACACTTCCAAAAGAGTGCGGGAATCATAAAAGCATGCATTCATGAAGGCTGAATTTATATTAATTCATAAGCAGGCGGCTTTTCGCATGTTCAACCGATTCCACTATGTCCGGCGGCTTGTTTGTATTATTGGGCGAATCAGCCTCCAGTAGCCCGAAATGCCTTGCGGATCTGACGACAGGCGCCGACCTTCCTTTACTGACGTGGAATAAGCAGCTAGCGCGAGAAAGAAGCCATTATGAGAAGGGAATACGGCATTGGCAGAGCCGGCCCTCCCTATAAGCGAACTAAGCAGCTGCTTAGGGCCCCGCCGCCACCAGGGGGACCCCAAGAGCAAATTAAATGACAGCTTGATTTTTTACAGCGCTTATTCCCTCGGTTGCAGTTGTGGCGCCTCGATCCGTCCCAGTGTACTGTAGAACTCGACGTACATTTGCATCACGTTAGCACAGCGGTAGAGTTATACTCACGGGACTCTGCACTTATTCGCAATCACAAAAGTTCATTATTTGCATGTGCTTCAAAGCAAACATTTCATTCATTTCATTCTGACATGCGCTTTTTCTGAGCACGTACCCCCTAAAAGCCTGCCAAACAGCGCCCAAATAGTGGACTTTATCTTTCGCGTATGATTGCACTAATACTGTCAAATACACACAAGGTTTACATAAACACAGTTGGTCATGTCTAAAGTGAAAGTAATCAGTTGAGAGAAAATCGGATGCGTGTCTGTATTTTAGATGTGTGCAGGTCTTAAAGTAACAGCCGCATAATAGTAAACAAACTGCCTTTGTCCTTAAAGGGATAGTTCACCCAAAAATGAAAATTGTCATTATTTACTCACTCTCATATTGTTCCAAACCTGTATTAATTTCTTTCTTCTGCTGAACATAAAATAAGATATTTTGAAGAATGTGGGAAACCAAAGAGTTGGTGACCATGCAACCCACATTCTTTAAAATATCTTATTTTGTGTTCAGCAGAAGAAATAAATTCATTCAGGAATTTTCATTTTTAGGTGAACTTTTCCTTTAATGTTAATGCATTTATTATTGTTATCTTCCTACAGGTCTATCTGAACTGGTAATTTTATATCATTATTTAAGTATTTAATTTAATATTGTCCATTTTGTACATTTACATTTATTTTTTATAATATATAAGAAGATACTGTTTATCTTAAGTTATTTTAACCGAGGGGCACCCAGATAAAATTCTGCTTAGGGCCCCATAAAAGCTTGGGCCGGCCCTGGGCATTGGTAGTAGGATCACCTACTCTGTGTGAAGAATAAAAACTAAACGTACAGAGAAGAAAAAGGTGGTGGTGATGATGATGATGATGATAAATGTTATTATTATTATTATATAAAAACAGAAAAGAAAAAAAAAACTGTTTCTTAAATCTTATAGGCTTATTTCACTTTTATCAAAGACCTAATAATAACCAAAAACAATGCATTTCTTCAGTCTGTCTTGATGCGTTACCTTGGTGTGAATTTTTAAACATTTACTTAAAACTATCTGTTTTATGTTTATTGAAAACAAGAACAGTAAGACCACAGAAATAACAAGAAAACCACTAGATCCAGCAACCAGTAAAATCCTCTGTTGATCAGAGGGTGGCAGTATAAGGCAAGGCAAAGCAGACTATTGTGAAAAAACACATGAAATTAATGTGAATAAACTGAATGTAAGTGACTATCAAAGATTTGTAGACTTCGGGTAATAAAAGCATGTTTATTTTTCAAATGTAAAAAATACATAGAATTCAAACATTAAATTCACAATTGTTTTCTCTAGAAAGATATTATAGGACTATTGTTTTGTTTTCATGGCCCTCAACCATCTTTACCCACAAAAGCATTGAAATGTTGCGCAATTGCCTTAGGACAGCAAAATTTACCATGATGCAAGGCGCTCAAAAAGTGGTTGAACCATGTAGCTACTGTTTTTTTCTCTCTGTCCTTCAGGCCATGCCAGGTTCCTCTGTCCCTTTCTGACTTCTGCTCCTACTTTTTTTCTCACTGGTAGGCCTACTTGATGTAAGATTCACTGCTATATGGTTCCAGCAACATGCAATAATAGATATGCTTTTAAAATAGTTCACTGAAAAAAAGTGAACACATTAGAAATCATATGCATTTAAACAGTATATGGTTAATGATATTATTATTATTATTATTTTTAAAGTGCAAAAATATTCCACGCACTAAGAGATTTTGATCTAAAGAACCTGTCCCACTCCATTTCTCTTTCATTCCACCCATCACCTACACATACTTACTCTCACACTCTTTCTCACAGCTTCTCTCTTCTCAAAGTGTCATGAGGATGTCTGTAAAACAATAATAATTTGTTACATTTATAAAACGCTTTTATTGGGGCTCAAAGCGCTCTACATATGGAAGGGGCTGAATCTCCTTAACCACCACCAATGTGCAGCATCTAT
The DNA here is from genome assembly GCA_037101425.1 of Elopichthys bambusa. Taxonomy (NCBI): domain Eukaryota; kingdom Metazoa; phylum Chordata; class Actinopteri; order Cypriniformes; family Xenocyprididae; genus Elopichthys; species Elopichthys bambusa. Next base: position 33,781,571 of record CM074433.1, read on the forward strand.
CTGGATGATGTGACGGATCAACGGCAGCCATATTGTGCCAGAACGCCCACCAGCTTATCAGGAGACAGAGTCATTAATCCAATCAGTATAAATATGGCGATGATTTTGGAGGATATGGAGGCCATGATGATGGACAGAGGCCAATGGGCAAATTTGGTCATGAATGCCAGGGTTACACCCCTACTCTGTTTTGAAGGACATCCTGGGATTTTCAATAACCAGGACCTTGGTGTAACATCTCATCCGAAGGACAGTGCTTTTTTTTTTTTGACAGTATAGTGTCCCCATCGTTATACTGGGGCGTTGGGTCCCACACAGACCACAGGGTGAGCACCCCCTGCTGGCCTCACTAACACCTCCTCCAGCAGCAACCTAGTTTTCCCAGGAGGTCTCCCATCCAAGTACTGACCAGGCTCAACCCTGCTTAGCTTCAGTGGGCAACCAGTCTTGGTGTGATAGCGGCTGGCATTCAGACCTGAGAGGAGAGTTTGTCTCCAAACCTCAGGTTAGCAGCATTGTGGAGGGTCTTGGTGCTTCAGTATCTCAGCAGGGGTGCCCTTCATTTCATATTAACCTCTCTGATAGAATCAAGCAAACAACCATCCAAAACATAAAGGGATAATTTTATGTTTATTAATGCAATATGTAATTGTTGGCCTTCTCAACCATGTGTAAATACATTCCTATAGTTTTGTAAAGCAGCTACCCTAATTTGGCGAAGGCTGCTAACAGGACAACTTGCCATTCTTTAGAGGTGTTTCAGAAGTTTCCCTCAGCTGCCAAAGTTGAGCTTTTACTGTTTTTGTTGGTTTATATTTCACCGCACTGTAATGTGGAGCTTGCACGTATGACTTTTTGTTTAACGAGTGATTTGCATGTACAGTGATGTTGTAAACCTTCCCCACACACAAACTGAATACCCACAATCATTACACACATAAAACAAGCTCCACAAAGAGAAGTGTTTCAAACCACACTTTAGTTTAGGCAAAAAAATATATGCAAATTAAAGAAAATCTGATTATTGATAGCTATATTTGCCTGCCTCAGACTATTTACTATTTGGTAACCCGAACTTAATGGTCAATGACGAGATGCTTATTCTTTTATATCTTTTACTTTATTCAAAAACATAAATTCATACAGACAAAGACCTAAATAATGAACATGTTTTCAATTTTTGAATTAAAATTAAATTTGATATATTTTTTAAGTAAGATGGTTTCTGAACACCCTGATTTGTCATTGACTCTCATATGAACCACTTGGTGGCGCTGTAACCTACATAGATGAGTGATTACATGAGAATGTACTTTTTGAAAACTAGCCACCACCTCTCTGTAACCTTGCTCACCTTAAATGGCTGCATTCGTCTTGAGATGTGTGACATGTTTGTGAGTTTTGTAGTTTACAATTGGATGCACGTTATAACAGGCTAAATCCGGCCAGTACAGCTGCCACACATCAGCATAGCACGATTTGTACTTCTCATGCTGCCAAATTTTTCATGTCCCTCATCATAAAACTCTAATAAGGTCACTAATGGGGTCCTGATCAAGCTATTTTTTAAACATAAAGCTGTTCATCCTCTGGCTCTGAATACAATCTGGTTTTGACTAACTCTTTCATCAATGAACACAGGAAAACAGTTGTAAGTAAGGTCACAGAAAATGAAAAAGACATGAAAGATTTATTATTGACATCAGCTGATTATATTTTACAAACTGTTAAGCAAAGCATTATTTGAACCTTTTTTAGTCTCTGTGTTTCAAATAATTCATGTCTTTGTTTATCTGTGAATAAACAGCTTATTATTTGTGCATGTGATTGGAAAACACTATTGCTACATACACAAAGCTATTAATCAGTTTGACACAGGCACTGCATTTTATCTTAATCAACTTGTGATGTAATGAAGATATACACTTAAACTGATCAAAAGTGACAATAGACAATATTTGACAATAGTTTCAAATAAATGCTGTTCTTCTGAATTATCTATTCATTAAGGAATCCTGAAAAAAAGTATTATGTATTGATTTCCACAAAAAAAAAAAAAAAAACTGTTTTCGACATTGATAATAAGAAACATTATTAATAATTGAGTACCAATAATAATTTATGATAAGTGAGACCAAATCAGCATAATAGAATGATTTCTGAAGGATCATGTGACACTGAAGACTGGGGCACGTTCAAGCTCAAACCGGTGCGCAACGTTTTGCTATGGTTGAACGACATGTTTCCTGGAAACGGTGTGCAACGGGTTTGAGATACGTTTTCTCTTGTTTGGTGGGTGTGTCAAAAATGTCAGCCCAGTCAGCATCAACATGCATATAAACCACGCGGTATTAAAGAGACAGCTCGTAAATGTAATTAACATCAAAATAAATTCACTTCACTTCAATTCACAATATTGTTTGCACATGTTTATTTACATTAATGGCAAAATAACTTAAATAATAAGAGCACACGTATAGATCTGGAACTTCTTTAAGTCTGTCTAAATATCATTTAGTAATAGCAATGTCTTCTGGTCCATATCCTTTCCTTAGGAAGGTGTGCTAGACACTGATTAATGTAACATAAAAATACGATACTTATATATTTTGCTTTTGTATTGTGGAGTGATACTTTCATAAACTTTCATAAACATAAAGGCAAATGTTGGATCACAGTAATTAGGAACCACAGTTTCCACAAATCCCTTCACTCGATTTGGATGATCTCTTTTATTCTGGACGGCAAGGGCAGTGACTGTAACATCGAGCGTATTTTGTAGTGTATTAACACGTATTTATACAGATTTCATCAGGCTCTGAAAATTCTTCAAAAAGAACATAAAGAATGGCCTTCTCAGCTGCCATAGTTGCAACTCTTTTGCGTCATCAGAACAGGGCGTTCAACGCACCACCGTTCCCGTTTAAAAAACGTTTTGCAACGTTTTGTCAGGGCTGAACGCAGTGCATGAGTAATTTAGCTTTGCCATCACAGGAATAAATTACATTTATATTGAAATAGAAAACAGTTCTTTTGAATTCTAATAATATTTCACAATATTAATACAAAGTTCTGTCATGAAACTCTAGATGGCACAGGCTAATAGGTCCTTAACTCAACCTGCTTGCAATCGCGTCATTCTCTATAGGGTACAGCTGATTGGTTCCTGCTGTATCAGTAACCAATGAGTTTGCTGCTCAACCTTCAAATACTTAATTAGCATTTGCCTTAGCAGTGCAGTGCGCTTTCAGAAACCCTCCAGCTTTTCCAGCTTCACTTGTATAGATCTGCTATGGGTAATTCATGTACACTATATTGTACAGTAGCAGCATCTTACTTGCTCACAGCAGCGTGTCGTGTATGTATTGGCAGTAGCAAGTCCCGTACTTGATCTGAAGCAGTAGCAGCAATAACCTACAGCAGATCTATTCTGCCACCCATTACCATGCCAAACACTCAGAGAGTTGTCATGACAGAACTGTTTTTACTGTATTTTTAAACAAATAAATGCAGCCTTAGTGAGCAGAAGAGACTTCTTTCAAAAACATTCTTAATTATTCCAAAGTTATATCCCGCAGTGTACATGTTCCTGGGAATTGAAGCCATGACCTTGAAGTTACTAGCGCCATGCTCTACCAGCTGAGCTACAGCAACACATCACACCTTGTGTATGTACTTGATCTCCCCTCAGTGTGGTTCTTGTTACTTTGGTCTGGACCAAAGCACAGATGACTGATTCCTGGATGCCGAGCACTACGGCAGCCTGTGGGATCAGCTCTGGAATGCTGCCATCACTTGTGAAGAATCCAGAGTCATGTTTATGAGATTAAGTACCAAACTGCACTCCCGGCTCAACGGATGACCCCAACATCCCACCTCGATATCTTTCATGAGGAACCAGATGCCATTTCGAAAGGCTATGCGTGTATGAACACCGACATATGTATGTTCATATGTGTGTATTTGCACAAAGAAGCACAACTAGAAGCAGCTGCTGGATCCCCTTGCTCTTGGCCCACAGCTCTCGCCCCAAATCACCCTCCAGAGAGCACAGAGACATGGTACATCAGAGGCTGCTGACTGATCCAAACCAGCTCCCACGAGACGCACAGCACCAGTTTGTCTTCGTATGTCAGAGCCGGCCATGGTTCAAACTCCTCTGGCCAAAGTTAAATCAAAAAGTTCTGAGCAAAATATGCTGATAAAATTATGTAAATTAATTAGGGAATGTCATTAAGGAATACACAATATTATACAGCAGTTAGTTCTGGTTAGTTTTGTTATTGTTAACTAGAACTAATACTAAAATTATTAAAAAATCATTTTTGTTAATTGTAATAAAGCTGAAATAAAATATAAATAGATGAAAAACTTTGACTTAAAAACCTTAAAGGATAATTAGAGATGTTGATAATTAGAAATAAAATAAGCTGAAGTACTAAAATTACCAAAACTAAAGGTGGAATAAAATAAAGCTATATAGAAATATATATATATATATATATATATATATATATATATATATATATATATATATATATAATAAAAGTGACAAAAGCACAACAAAATTACTAAAAAATTTAAATGAAAACTGAAAATCTAATTGAAAATATTAATAAATACTATAATAATATAAATAATACTGAACCAACACTCTAATTTGACAGTCTGTGCATTAATGGTGGGGATTTTTCAGTGACTCTTTCTGAAAGTTATATCATTATGCTATGAGGAGGCGACAAGATTGTCTTTATGAGTGAATAATCAATTCATTTACCAATTCCTTCAAACATATATACTGATTCATTCGAGAATTAAACAAGTGGCTGTCTTTTTGAGTGACTCATTGAATCATTTACTCAACCACTTGTTCAAACACTAATTTACTGAGGAACTATTTTTACTGGTGAAACAAATACAGTATATAACAATATTGTGTCTAAAATGTAATTCGTTTTTTATATGTTAATTTATATAGATACACATTTTTTCTGTTAGAAAATTTATTCACAGCACCTACTAGGCAATTGCACAATAGCGCCTTCCCACAATTTCCTAAATGATTTTAACTGTGTCAAGGATGGCTTGAGAAGCTTTCACTTTCACCCATTTAACAGTACATGGTCGCCTAACTGCTGCCAAAAGGCCACAAATACATTGCCAAGGCATCTAAACCGCAAAGTTAAACGAGTAACAGGGCTGTTGTATTTTAGAAGCACTGAACTCTCGCTCGTTCCAAACACCATGAGGTAAAAGTCTCTATGTGGCTTTGTCCTCCACAGTTTGGAGTTTTTCTCTGTGAGCATAGCAGGAGAGAGTATTTACGCATGTGTGTGTGCATCTGTGTTTGTGGGAGATTACTCTGTGACAAAGTGTTCACACGCAACTCAGCGACCAGCTGCAGAAATTCTGCTTGTTTTCTCCACAGAGCTGTCTCTGACCAAGGAATCTAAATGTTCCCCTTAAATCACTTTAAACCATATATGAGGACCAAAATTTAGAGCCAAAATGACTTAATTTTTCTAAGCCTTTATCATTAGAGATGTGTAATTCATTTGGTTCAATACACACTAAATTAAGAAAGAATTCACATGGTAGATGTTATTTGTTTATACTAGGTGGGTGAGAGAGAAGGAAAGAGCAGATTTACAGCTGTGAATACAGGTGTGCCCTGTGAGATCCATCAATAAATTGTCTCAAGACACTCAAGTGTGAAAGGCAAGAGTGAAAGCAAGATTGGTGTGTTTATGTCAGGATATCTTTTGACACTGCTTTACCATTTCACATTCAATCAAAACTATAGAGCTGAAACCAAACGGGAGTCAAATCTGTTTGCTTAAGGCAGTAGTCAATTCAAGACAAGAAATTTTGATAGGTAATATCATTCCTGCTGTATTTGCTGAATTCTTACCCTCTTCTGTCAGAATTTGTCAAGTGTTTATAATTAAATCTTGCTTCAATGCTAGCATGCTAAAACATTATAGTGTGCTAGATGAATGTGACTCCCTCATTTTGTTTTCAAACGAATCAATGCGATTCACCAAGTATAAATAGCTCATGTTCAGGCCTGTGGCCATAATAATCTAGATTTAATTGTTTGTGTACTAATATTCAAAGTCTGCTAATGTTTATCATTTCAAAACAAAAAGGCATGCACTCCTTGTGATGTTGTGTTTACCATAGGATTGTCTCCAGCACTGCTCCATGTAAACCGTGTGTATCTGCCAGGCGGTCACCTCCTGGAGTTCAGTCCTGTAATGCGCAGAGAGAAAGATGGATGGTCTTCCTCAACAAAGTCATTAAGAGGGTGAGCAAACATTCCCTTAGCCCCTCTTAAAAAAAAACGACAAGCCTCTTTCTCTAAATAAAACACGTAGCCACACAAAAACAAATAACTTATCCAGAACACTCCTCTCCAATGTCATCGGATCCGAAACTGCTTTCTGAAAGATGTACTGATAAATAAATGCAAGGGGGTGACCTTTGACCCATGAGGGGGTCCTATAGTTACAGGCCAGGGGGCCTCAGTGGTTAGGGAATTGAAGGGAGGCACTGCTTGAGGTCAGTCTCTTATAATGTGTGAACACCTGTAACTGAATAATGGTTCGCTTCTTTGGTTATTTGTACCCACAGCTATTCAGCTAAACTCAGAGTATATAAATCATCTAGATTTAGCATACAGTTCTCTTCCAGACTGCCCATTGCCTAAACCCACCTGTGCTCTTGCTTTATGGACAATGATGAAAAGAGCAGCTCTGGTGAAACCAGCCACTAAGTTTAGTTTTATAGGCCACATGTTTTTAGTGAGATAGGCCTTCTGTTTATTTGGGTTTACTGTTTTTTTTTTTTTTTTTTCATTAGATTTCTCAAGTGAATTCTGAGAATATATATATATATATATATATATATTTTGTCTAGAGCAAAAGATCTGAACGTATAATAGCAGTAGGCTTTTTGAAAGGAAAATTTAAACAATAAAAAAGAAATAGTAGGGAGAATCAATGAATTATGAATAATTTACTGCCATTGTGAAAATAACATGTAATCAATAAAAAAGTAACTGTAGTCTGATTACAAGTATTTTAAAATATATCATCTAAATTACAAGTACTTAATTTTTGGAATCTAATTATGTAACGTAATCAATTAATTGTAACAGGAGGGCATTCAGGCAGGCAAAAGAGCAGGCTGGGAAGTGGATCCACGTGCAGTTGGATTTTAAAATGAAAATGGACACTATAAAAAGTAACTAATTACCAACAATATTCCCAAAATTCATGCTGAATAATGTTACACACTTGCAGGCTCCCTGCATGCATTGTGCATTAATAAATTATGCATTTAGTGTTTTAGTCTCATTGTTTTGCTAACTATTGCTGTTGTTATTTGTTGTGTGGTGATGTTAAGTGCTCATCATTTTGCTTAATGATGTTGACTGTCACCATCATTGAGGTTTGCACTGGCATACTCATGAATTTTAAAAGTTTAAGTGAGGTCTGTGTGCATCTGTATAAAATGATATTGCTCTTAAGGTTTTTGCTTTGCAAGTTTCTCTTCTTTAGGGGCAAGTTTTCATATAAAAGCCATATAATGTAAAACCCAATCAAATGGTGAGAAATTTAATGTTTGCGACAGCTAATTGATTTGCAATAAACAATAAAAAAATAAATAAAAAAGACAATCTAAAATAAAACATGAATAATATTGTAAAAATATTAATAAAAAATTCAGATAAATAATTATCTTTGACAATTTTTTTTATTAGCTGAACATCATATGTAGGATGAACAAATACACAGACTAAACAGGGTATTAAAGGTAATTATTACATTGGCATGAAATGTCAATGCATCATGTTGCCAGATTTTTTCAACAATGCCTTTTTAAGAGATTATATTCAAATCTGAAGTTAACTACACTAATAGAGTCTCCACACACATGTCAAGCACATGCAGAAATAGCTGTAATGTGTGAGCTGTGACCAATCCCAAACAATAAACCACCAGAACGTTCTAGCGTTCAGCTTTCATAAACCGTCAAGACACAGTCTCTCATTATGCTGAACTCCACATGAGGAATCCATCCTGAGAAAACCCAGCTCAGCTCATATCTTGAGCGAATGTGTCAGCAAAGCTATAATCACAATGGTGATGCCCTTATAAGGTTACTGAGTGTGTTTGGTTTATGCTTGTCTCCCCAACCCAGCATCCATGTTCTTATTGCATTCCACCACTTTCTCTCCTCTTCTGCCAGCTAATAATACTGCCTTAAAGAAGGGATATACACAGGCTAAGAGAAGAGAGAGTGGGAGAAACAGACTACTGAGTATCACAGCCAGTATTAATGCATTTATAAATGTGGGCACCATTAAAAAAAACCTGCCATCATTTATTCACCCTTATGTCGTTTCCAAACCTGAATGACTTTCTTTTTTCTATGGAACACAAAAGACTAAAGGTTTTGTGCTCCAAAATAACGCAATAATATTGATTTAAACTTTAATTTGGCATTTTAATAGAATACATTTTATAGAAACTTTTCAGTTGAACTACTCCTTTAAAAAAGCAAATCCTTTTACTGTCTAAAATTTAATTTGATTATTGAAATTAAAGGAGCAATCTACCTTCATTCACCTTATTAATGCTAACTGATAAAAATTATACAGATCAAAAACCTGTCATTATGATTATAGATGTCCACTTATTCTGTAAAAAAAAAAAAGGCATAGATATATTTTTGTTTCTGTTGCTTTTTGATTATTTGTGCATGTTTGTTTTTGGAGGCTCTGAGCTATCAAAGGTTATTCCACGTGTTTGGGATTACTTGGGATATTTTTAGGGCCTGAGCACCTATGGTGTTAGGACCCTGTTGTAATTCCTCTGTCAATTCTTCTTCTTCTCCGAAATGAATCGCATTTTTGAGGGCCTAAACATGCTCGAAAACTCATGAAACTTTGCACACACGTCAGAAGTTGGTTTCAGAATTAGGTGTGGCAAAATGGCTTGATAACGCCACCTACAAAATTTCAATTAAGCACCCTTCGCGCTACATTTCACAGACCAGTATGAAATTCGGTAGACATATTTAACAGCCCAATACCTACAAAAAAGTCCCTGGGTGCAAAATCTGAAAATCCAACAGGAAGTGAGATATTTTGAAGATTTTTGCAGTTTTGGCCATTTCCAGACATTGTACTTTAACAAACTCCTCCTAGAGCTTTAATTAGATCAACATCATATTTGGTCAGTCTAATCTAAAGGACTTTGCAACGTTAAATTGCGAAGAGTTTTCGCTGAAGGGTGTGTCTGTGGAGGCCTGACAAAATTCAATGTTTTGCCATGAAACGGGAAGTTGTTGTAACTTGGGCATACAATTTCCGATCTGCCCCAAATTTCACATGTTTTATTAGAGTCCTGGCCTGAAGACATCTACATGCCAGTATTCAATTACAGTCATAGCGCCACTTGCAGGAAAGTACATGTTTTACACTGTGATTAACTCCTTATAGAGATTTAACCAGATCAACATCATATTTGGTCAGTCTAATCTTAAGGCCTTAGCGATGTTAAATTGCAAAGATCTTGAGTTTTCTTTGAACAGTGTGTCCGTGGCGGCCTGACAAAGTTTGATGTTTTGCCATGAAAGAGGAAGCTGTTGTAACTCAGGCATACAATGTTCGATTTGTCCCAAACTTCACATGTTTGGTAAAAGTCCTGGCCTGAAGACATCTACATTCTGATATTCAGTTAGTCATAGTGCCATCTGCTGGCAACAGGAAATGGCATGCTTTACACTGTAATTCACTCCCAGAAACTCATTTGTATTTGCTTTGAAGTACCAAACATGCTAGAAACACATTAAATCATGCAACACTTGGCTAAGTGCTAAAATATGTGATTAACACCATGAAACAGGAAGTTGTTGTAACTCAGGCATACAATGTCGAATCTGCCCCAAAATTCACGTTTGATAATAGTCCTGGCCTGAAGACATTAACAAGGCAATATTCAGAAGCACCACCTGCTGACAGCAGGAAGTGTGGCACGTCAAAATGACTTTGCCATATTTTTCCTATATTTACACGTTTAAATGCATGTCACCCACTGTTCACTGTTTTCCTAAGGCCTCCGGGTGGCGGTGGCCCTGGGTGCGAGGGCCCTTTCATCGCTGCTTGCCGCTTTAATTTTGTTATATTTTTGTAAACCCACTGCCATTAGGTATCGGGATGAAATCCTTGGACCCATTGTCTGACCTTACGCTGGTGCAGTGGGTCCTAGGTTCCTCCCGGTGCTCGATATTGCCCGGCCTCATGTGGCGAGAGTATGCAGGCAGTTCCTGGAGGATGAAGGAATTTATATCATTGAATGGCCCCCGTCTGACCTAAATCCAATAGAACACCTCTGGTACATTATGCTTCTGTCCATCCGACACCACCAGATTGCACCTCAGACTGTCCAGGAGCTCAGTGATGTCCTGGTCCAGACCTGGGAGGAAATATTTCAGGACACCATCCGTCATCTCATTAGGAGAATGTCCCAATGTTGTCAGGCATGCATACAAGCATGTGGGGGCAGAGGTGAGTAGTAACGAAGTAGCCTACATTTACTTCGTTACATTTACATTTACTATTTTTTGGAAAATTTTTACTTTTTGGAGTAGATTTAAATGTGGGTACTTTTACTTTAACTTCAGTACATTTGTAATGAAAAATCTGTACTTTTACTTCGCTACGCTGGGTGACGTTCCTCTTATTACTTTATTTTAATGCAATACTGTACATGTTAAGAAATGCGTAGTTTATTCCAAGCGCGCAAGCGCATGAATGATGCCCCATTCACAAATGAATCACTTTTTTGAGTCGATTCTGTTCAAAGACTTGATCAAACAAGTTCGACCTGCGTGACCTGGACCAGCCTGGGCATGACTCACCCACCTTCAAAGAGCTGCGCTGCGCCACAGACCTGGCCCTGAGCGCCACCAAGACCACGGCTTAGGCTACTGGGCATTCGATGGCCAGCCTGGTAGTGCTAGAGTGCCACCTGTGGCTAAACTTGACAGAGATCAAGGACGCGGACAAAGCAGTCTTCCTCAACTCGCCTGTCTCCCCCACTGGTCTTTTTGGCCCTGCTGGGTTTGCTGAATGCTTCACTGCCTCGCAGAAGTCGTCCCAGGCAGGGTTCTAAATTAACACCTGATGCCCAAAAAAGGAAGAGGAAGAGTCCCACTGCAGCCAGACCACCTTCCAAGATGCCTCACTCAAACGGAAAGTCATTTTCACAGACGCTTCCAAGATGGGCTAGGGAGCTCTGTGCAATGGTCACCCAGCCTTCAGTGCTTGAAGGAGCTAAGAAAGCGAGCTTTATATCAACCACCTGGAAATGATGGCGGTATATCAAGATCTCCAATCTTTCCTCCCTCTCGTGGTGGGACACCATGTCCTGATCAGATCAGACAATATGACAGTGGTGTCCTTCATAAATCGCCAAGGCGGGCTCTCGCCCCTTTTCACTCTAGCAAAAACCATCCTAGAGTGGGCTCAACACAACCTGCTCTCACTCAGAGCAGCACATGTTCAGGGCGTACTGAACAAAGGGGCGGACATGTTGTCCCGGAACAACCTTCCCTCGGAGGAATGGTCGCTCCACCCCCTCATGGTTCAGAAAATTTGGGATGTCTTCGGGAGGGCAGAGGTCGACCTCTTTGCCTCAGAAGACAATTTTCGTTGCCAAGTTTACTTTTCAAAGACCAAGGATGCGCTGGCCCACGATTGGCCCAGCCTCCTCCTGTACGCTTTTCCCCCAGTCGCTCTAATTCCCCAGGTTATCAGACGAATCAGGGAAGGTGCCCACAGGGTCCTCCTGGTGGCTCCTCTATGGAGGAGCCAACCATGGTTCTCGGACCTGTCTCAGCTATCGTCCATGGAGCCATGGCTGATCCCCCTGAGACGAGACATCCTCTCCCAAACGGGAGGGACAATTTGGCACCCCAGACCCGAGCTGTAGGATCTCCATGTATGGCTTCTAAACGGGAGCCCTCAAAACTCCCTGAAGATGTCCTGAACACTATCTCACAAGCCAGTGCTCTGTCAACGTGACGTCTCTACTCTCTAAAATGGTCAGTCTTTGCTGCCTGGTGTACAGCCCGGGGTGACGACCCATTTACTTGTGACATATCTCTGATATTGTCTTTCCTTCAGGACTTAATGGATAGGGACCGTACTCCCTCTACCCTTAAAGTCTATGTCGCAGCTATAGCGGCCTCCCATGCTCCAGTAGCAGGGCAGTCGACGGAAAAACAACCTTATTGTTCGTTTCCTAAAAGGGTCTAGGAGGCTGAACCCTCCCCGCTCCCGCACAGTTCCCACCTGGGACCTGTCCTTGGTTCTCAGAGGCCTTAAGGGCCCTCCCTTTGAACCACTGCCGACTTACGTCCTCTAGTGCTAAAAACCGCCTTATTGCTAGCCTTAGCATCAGTAAAGCGAGTGGGAGATTTGCAGGCACTCTCCGTGAGCCCCTCCTGTCTTGAATTCGGGCCTAACGACTTTAAAGTTGTCCTGAAACCAAGACATGGATATGTCCCGAAGGTCCTATCCACCCCCTTTAGGGCACAGATGGTCATTCTCTCTGCACTTCCTCCTTCCCAGGATGATCAGGAATTGAACCTACTCTGAAATATATGGATATTTCTTACACAAATGCATTGCTTCGTTTTAGAAGGGCTTTATTAACCCCCCGGAGCCGTGTGGAGTACACTTTTATGATGGATAGATGTGGATGGATGCACTTTCCTCAGCTCATACTCGTTGATCCCGCTTACTGCCATTATAAAGCTAAGATGCGTCAGGATATTTATTAAAATATCTCTGATTGTGTTCATCTGAAGTAAGAAAGTCATATACACCTATAGGATAGGTTGAGGGTGAGTAAAGCTTGGGTAATTTTAATTTGAAAGTGAACTAATCCTTTAAATATCAAAGCCTACTTGTACTGGATGTGCTGGTTTCGACCTCATCATGTCCTCATCTCATAAATCAAACATATGCGATTCAGCAATTACATGCAAATGCACTCACATTCACATAAAGTAGCCTTGTTGACAAGTTTGGGTGAGTAAAGGGCAAAATGCACCAGATATAGTATCTTCAGTGCCCTTAGATGGTGATATTGCTTCTTTATAGCAGAAACAAACTGCTGCAGAAAAAGTTAGTTGAGAAGTTCCCGGATGGCCTACTGCTCCCGTCCAGATTCTTAAGTGTGCATCCGATGGACACTCTTCTATCCCAGGAGGCCAAGGGAGAGGATACGTCATAATCGAACACAGAGGAGAAAAGTGGCACGGATGCTTTCAAATGTAAGTATTGAAAACCAAAAACAGTTCCTTGTGTTAAAATCGCATTTGTTGATGGCAGTGTGAAGGCGAGTAAATAATGACTGAATTTATGTTTAGTTGAAATAACCCTTTATGCCCCCAAATAGAAACTGTATGAAATGTATGTTTGCATTTATATTATAGTAGTAGTACCTTGAAAAAGTAAACTTTAAGAAATAAGCAGCTATACTGAGTGTTTGTGCCCAAGACACTAACAAAAAAGGATTTACAAAAATCACATTTACATTTATTTAGTTATGCTTTTGGTAGATGCTATTATCCAAAGTGATTTACAGTGCTCTTTTTACAGGGATGATCCCCCGTGGATCAACCTGGAGTAAAGTGTCTTGATCAAGGACACTGGTGGTGACCCTGCGGAGATCGCAGCGGAGATTACCAGCTCAGTGGTTTAGCCCACTACACCACAAAAGTAATGAAGCTACAACAGAAATTAGCATGTAATTGATGAAAAATATTAAATGAAATATGGCAAGAAACATGCTGACATGAATTGTAAAACATTTTAATCATGCTGATAGAGAGCACACGAATGTTTGGAGCAGACACAGCGGCAGCCAGATTGTCCTGCACATCTTCTATTATTTTCTATCATGCGCTGGGCACGTCTGTGATGATGTAAGATGAACGCAAAAGCAGCAGGGTTCGATAGAATCAATTTGAGTGTGAAACCAGACCAACGCTCCAGGGGGCACCGGGAACAATCGCGCCTGGGCTCGGACCGCGGCAAACATGCCCAGTAAATATTTCTGTTCAGTCCTCTGTAAGTTGATCTTTTTAATTTAAATCAAACGATGTGACATCCTTTCGTTCCTAACACATCCAGTCCATATCAGTATAGATATCCAGTATGATATTTTTCCCCACTGAGATCTGATGTGTTTTCAAAGTGTTCCTTTAATTTTTTTGAGCAGTGTATATTCTATTTTTTGTTATCAACATGAAGTGCATTATTATATAACGTCAGGGTTTACTAGATTTGGGTTTGTGAGTTTAGTGAAAAGCTGTTAAGTAATTATATCATTAAAATTAAACTACATCAGAGAACTGTAAACTTACTTTTTTGATGTTTTTATGTGCAAACATCAGAGAAGTTAAACCTCAACCATCTACACTGCTCATACAATAAAACCACAGATGTTTTAGGAACATCCTCACATATCAGTCTTTATTCTTTATTTTTATATTTTGTCACAATGTTTCCAGTTCTTCTAAATTTATTTTCTATTGTTTTTGTTAATGTGGTTCTCAAAGAGGCGATTCTACTGTACTACATCACTAAAGTGCTCAGCCAGAAATCTTTCACTGCTATAATGAGTGAGAGCATTACTTTACTCTTTACTTTGTTTAGAACAAAACTCATTGTTGTGTTTGTACAAAGTTATTTTTTGCCGTATACTCTGCCAGACTAGAATCACATCACTTTTGGGAAGTCAGTAACTCTTTCCTGTGTGTCAGCTGAAAAACAAGGGGCTGTTTGGCACGTAGTGGCATGAGAAAATGAAATCAAAGCATGCAACATGTCAGTGATTCACACTACATCTCTGAAGTCTTGTGACCATACAGATGGACTTTATTTCCATGGAGCTGAATCATGCTTTTTGCGTCGATGACTATTAGCGGATAAAACTGCCAAGGTGCGTGACTTGCACTTGGATGAAATTACAGAGTTTAAAATATTCTAGGTGAAGACTTTTAGATTGCGTGACTAAAAGTGTGCACCCTTTTCTGTCTTTACCTTTCCCAGCAACCTTTACATCCATTTCAGGCTTTTTCTTAAGCATGATCCAGTACCGCTCAGTCCTAAGCCCCATCACCCCACCCTATAAACCTCTTGCAGATTTCAGATGAATTAATGGATTTAGGCAATGTGTTGAACTCCCTATTCAGCCCAACATGGAGTCATTTCTTCCTTCTGTCAAGGTTTATCATATTTGTGAGCTGATCAGGTTGGCAGGGCTCTGGATAAAGTCTCTTGTGACTTCCAGAACACAATGCCTGGTCTGATCTCTCTAGCAACCTGATCTGCCATTGATAGTGTGCAGGAGGTTTGTCTGGAATCACTAAATAGGTCAAATCCAGCACTCTCCTGGGGGAAATCAATTTCACAAAAGGTCCAAACAGACAAATAAATATGTTGATGGTTAAATCACCCATTTCTAAAGAGAAGAGCCATTGGTGCCATAAGGAGGTAAAGCGTCACCTTGGAAATATGAGAGGTTTGCAGCTCATCCTTTATTCATGTTCAGGCAACTTCATCTCTCAACACTGTGTCCCAGGAATGCCATAAATATGGTTATAACAGGGAGGCATAGGTGGACCAGGTCAAGGGTTCCTGTGGTAGAATCACACATCAAAAACTTTCCCTTATAGTCATAAATACTGTAGATTAGGAAATATCAGTAAAATATAGTCACCTAAAACTTAAATATACAGTGACAATTAAATATTAAGTGACAATCATCTATTCTGATTTATCTTAATCACAAATGAAAAACAAGATAATAACATTTAGGCTATTTTGGCAATGTATTTTTTTACCATATGTTACATCTTTCCCCCTCTGTGGATATCAGGCCAAGGGCAGCAAACAGAGCAAATTTAGGAACGGATTCTGACAGCTGGATTTTTCCCCCCATGGATCATACACAATGAGGTTGTAATATTTATCAGACTCAGGCTGGCTTGTTCATGCCAATAGCCCAGTGGGCAGCACACTGACATATAATACGCTAGTGCTTTGAGAGACCCAAGGTGAAGTCCTGGCTCATATGCTTATTCCTCTTCCACTTTGCTTCCTGTCTACATACTGTCCTATCAAAATAAAAGGCAAAAATAAATCTTTACAATGATGCTGGTTAAGCTCAATCCACACACAGAATAGAATCAGGATCTTTTAAATCCTGACAGCTGGATTTTTGCTGTCGGATTCTGTTCCCTCATGGATCATACACAATGAGGGTCTAATATTTATCAACCTCTGGCTGGTGTGTTCATGCCAATAGCCCAGTGGGCAGCACGCTGACATTGTGCTTCGAGAGACCCAACTTCAATTCCTGGCTCATGTACTTTTCCTGATCCCATCCCCCTCTGTCTCTTCCAGTTTGCTTTCTGTCTACATACTGTCCTATCACAATAAAAGGCAAATATTAATTTTTTTAATTGATGCTGATTAAGCTCAATCCACACACAGAATAGAATCAGCATCTTTTAAGCCACTATATAAACATCTCTCAACATGGCAGATGGGGAACAGATTCTGACAGCTGGAATTTTGCTGTCGGATTCTGTCAACACCCAATTATGGTCATTTACATATAAAAGATCACCAGTCAGATCGTCCAAATCCTTTAATTTAGAATGGCAAGCTGCAAGAATAGCTTAGATTTCCAAAAACCTGCAAGGAAAAGTGCGTACGTCTGCTCAGACCCTGACGTGGCGCTAAGCACTTTTCCACGTCAAAGACTGTTTTTATAAATATGAGCGTTGGCATGGATTTAAGCGTACGCACACTCTAAGATCAAATCTGTGCGTACGCACGCTTTATAAATGAGGCCCCCTGAGTTCAATTCCCGTCTCATGTAGTTTTCCTGGTCCCATCCCCCTCTGTCTCTTCCAGTTTGCTTCCTGTCTACATACTGTCCTATAACAATATAAGGCAAAAAATAATTTAAAGCACTATATGCCAAAGCACAGGCCAGCGGCCTGGCAGAGCACATTGCCTTGATGACAAGACAACACGATTTGGATTAAGATCCTTACTAACACTACTATCAACTGCAATTATTAAGTGAGAAAATATTGCAGAGGGTAGCCTTGCTTTTAGTCTAGACCTGTCATGTCCAAATTTCATTTCACAAAGCTGTTCAAAACTTGTTTTTGAAACTTGGAAAATGTTTTTTTAAGAGTAATCTACGAAGTGTAATCTATATTGTTAAATACCAGTAAATAATTATCTCTGTAATATGTGGCATTTTATGCATTTGTAGCTTATTTTGTGTCCCAACAAGTAACAACATTTCTACAGACATAAGTTTAAAGACTTTATATAAGATTCTGGTAAATGTTTATGAACTTAAAATTTCAAAACTAGAGCCATACATTTAATACATGTTAATGTATTAAAGCCTTGTTTGCTAAAATCACATGACTCATGACTTGTTTGCTTTCATGAAGATTTTTTAAAGGTTTCTAAGCTTGTGAAGGTGAAAGGTGTTTTGACCTTTTGAGCCGATCAACTACCACTTGGATTTCCTCCTGTATATACATCCTTTGCTTCTATCAATAAAATGTCGAAAAAATAACATATACTACCAAGCTTTTACCTCAGGAACTTTTATAGTTGCTGTTAAGTTGGGACCACATAAAACAGTGGAATACAGATGAGTCAACTGAATCAAATGAGTAAGAGAATCAAACCAAAGGATTCACACACCAATAAAAAACAAACCTGACGTTTCGCACAAGCAATATGATCTGACACGGGGCAGGTTTTATACAGGTCAGTGGGAGAGAGAGGTGCGCTGCCTGCTGCAATATAGCCATAGGGAAAGGAGGAAAAATAAAGAAAGAAAAGAAAAACTGAACAAGAGGGGGTTGGAGAGCAATAAAAGTGTTCAGGAGGGATCTTTATTTAGGTGTGGAATTGGACTCTAAAGTGAAAGCAGATGGTACTATAGTCAAGAATATTTTCCATTTGAAGTATGTGGCTCTTGTTTGAGCTACTCTGGGTTGACTTCAGATCTCCACAACCCAGTTTCTGGAGCTTAGACAGATTTTGGGGCCTGCATGTGCATGAAAAAGATGAAAATCAGAACCAGGACTAATTCAATTACTAATTTATTTAAATGGACCTGCTGTGAAAATGCATTTGGTAAAGTGCCTCAATTAATATGAGGTCATGCACAAAATGTGTTAAGTTGTTTTCCAATCAAATCATCTTTAGATGTAACATCATCTGCAGTCCCACAAAACAATGCATGGACAAGATCTGGGACAATTAAACCACATGTTTGAGATGAATGCAGAGACACACCTTCTCAAAAAATAGATAAATAAATAATTTGGATTTATTTGGTGTTTGTTTTGAGAGTTTAAAGGGGAGCTTTAAAATGCAATGCCTTGGAATTCACTCAAAGCTTTGTGTCAGTGTGTATGTGAGCAAGATAAAATCTCTGGCAGTGTCCAAACAGCTCTGCCTCAAAGATCTGTGACACAAAGACAAACGGATAGATCATAATTACATTTACCAAGTCTCACTCAGAACTTAGAGGCAAATTTCATGAAATGAATCAGATATAGAGTTAAGTGAAGACAGTTTAACTTAGTACTAAACTAAATATTTCACAAATGATGACTGGATGAAGACCAATGGCAGAGGATGGAAGACAACAGGACAACATAAGCATGTAAGTAACATGGGTAGAGTCTATCCTTGTAGTATTGACAAGACTGCTTTTGGCCCAGTAAATATCTCAACACACATGTCAAAAACTCACTTTTAGTACCTGTTAAGTCTTTGGTTCCACCTCATTTGTCTCTTTTGTTGGGTTAAAATTGTCTGAGCAAGTAAAATAGTTTTTAACACTTTTGCCTTATTTAACAATTCGGAGTAACACTTCAGTTTTACTTGCACTGACCGCAGTGTATTTTTCTCAAACACAAAATTTCCCCCTTTAGTACTGTAACATTGCCATAAACATATTGCTGACAATCTCAGTGTCTTGCCAAAAGTCAAACTGTGCTGAGAGATGAAACTGAGAGCCAGAGTTAAACCCGAACCCCCACTCCTGTCTGAGAAGGTCATGTCCAAGACGTAATATTTAAGGTACGTCTTTTCTTTCCCGAGGTGCTTTATGCACAGCAACAGCCCACTGTCATGTGTTTTCAGACAGACCTGAAAACTGGCGTGACAGTGAAAAAGTTAATTTCGAGTGGAAATCACTACAAAACCTATTTTGAACCAGAAAATCCTGAGACAAGCCATTAAGATCTACAGTGTATTAGATCCATCTAGCTAACACTAATGCAATTCACATTTACTTCCTGAAACCAAACACTATAAATGACTCCTTATGTCCAACATATATAAAATAAATGCAGTAAATTTCCTTGTTCAGTATTCAGAGCCATAACCTTGGGTGAAATATTTTTTGTTGGATATGGCTAAGTCTCAATTCAGAAGCACACCATCATTCTTGGGACAGGTCACTGAATGGAGGAGCAGGAGCTCTATTGCTGAATTGAGTCTTAGAGTTTAAACCGTTTAGAGCAGTGCTTCTCAACCAGGAGGCTGGGGCCCACCAGTTGGGTCAAAGGGGCCTAAAGATAACTGATGACCTAAATTATTTAAAATAAGACAAAACAAGCTTTAAAATAAACTAAAACTACTAAAAATCAAGGTATGTCTTAATTAAGTTTCCCTCCTCAACAACTGTTTGTTTCCTTTGTAGAAGCAGTGTTCTAACAATCTTGAAAAAAGCTGGATATATGAGATTTCTAGACCTGGAAAAGTCATGTAAATTAATAAAATCTTAAAATGCTGTGGGTATTCTTATAACAAATATACGTTTTTCTAATTATGCCAAGCTCTAAAATAATTTAAGTAGAAATTGTAAGCATTTTTTTGTGATCCAGTCACTATGATCTTATGTTTGATGCAGGAAAATCTTATGTTTGATAAAAGAGTATGATGCAGGAATAAGCTTTTTACACCAAACAGGAAGTTGAATTGGAATTTAAATTGGAATGGCAAGAAGCGGAATTGACTGAATAGAAAGCAACTGTTGGGTTCTGGAAGTTAAAACTCCATTCATTTTCTCCGTAAGGAAATTGATTTTGAACGATAACTTATAAACCTTTAAAGACAGACCTACTGTGAGCTACGAGGTTGTTAATCCATGGTATTTGCTTCTGCTGAAGCCGTCAACCAGCATTATTTCAGCTTATTTTAAAAATAAACGTGTTTAACAGTGGAATTCCTGATTTTAAAAAAACGATTAGCCTTGATGCTGTACAGAAAATTACACCAGTCAGAGTTGAAAAAAGCAGCACAGAGTCCAAAATAGCTCTTAAGCTCTGCCTACTCCAATGAAGCACTGCGAATGACATAGGCTAATCAAATCGATCTCCCTACACTCTGAAACTACTGAAATGTTTGTTTGAAGATTGTTCAATAAACGTAAAATATAGATATTGTTTTTATACATGTAATCAACATTTGCAAATGAGTAGTTTTATATTTTTCCATTGTTTTTGATTCGATTATGTTCTTTCCCTCACTAAAACAGTCATGTACGTAGTCTTTTTGTTCGATTTTTTAAAAACCTTTTTAGTTTCAAATCAAAGTTTGTAGTGTTGTGATTTACCTCTCAGCTGGTTGGCTTGGTTCATGGCTTATAACTCTTTAATGAAGACTATTTTAAAATCTATATGGGAAATGGAAAAAAAAAATTCTTCTTGAAGCAATGTTGAAAAAAGGGATGGGCACTGTTGCACTTGTATTAAAAAATGCATTCTGGGAAATAATGTGTTCGCCCCCTGTCCACAAAAGTTAACTTATTAAAGATGATGAAATATGTAAATTAAATACACATTTTTAGATGACATTTCAAACATGTTGTATATTCATCATTACCTTTTTTTCTAGTTAATGAGGAATAATTTAGTTATTTTTCTGCTTTTAGTGTCATAGAAAACAAAGCTCTCTCTCTTTGGGGGGAAAATAAAAAAAATCTTATTCCTAACAGATTTTTGCGCAATAAAGTAAACATGGTCTTGTCGGGGGAGTGCTGGAAAAAGGGGGCAACAGGAGGCTCTGATAATGGGAGCAGCTCTTTGCAGAAGTTATGGATGAGGCCTGTTTCCTGCTGTTGAAGTAAACCACACAAAAGAAGAGGAAGTGACAAGAACACTGACATTCACTGATTCAGAGCCTCTGTTAACTGTGATTCATCTTGTTCTCTCACACGACATTAAGGTTGATATCTGAATGAACTTTTCTGCCACATTTTGATTCAGGGTTGATGTGAGATATTCAGAGTTTCAGACTTACAATCGACTTGTACACAAATGCTAGATCAGTCACTGAGGGTGAATAAATCAAAACCAGGTGGGATGCTGTTACTGTCACACTGTTTGGCTCATTAGATCTTCAGAAATAATTCATCATTCTCCTTGACTCTAAATGCTGCCATTTATTCACTTGAATGGAAAAAATCTGTTTATGAGGGAATTGTTTATGAACAGCTACATTACAACACAAAGACGTTGAAAACTTCCTTGTTTCAGCACATCTATTCATCATCTTCATTTGTAACTCAACATCTCTGCATCTAAAACAACAGCTGAGTCATTTAATTCGGCAAAGTAGCAACAGAAATCTGAATTTTTTTTTTTTTTTTTTTCCTTAAAATTACGTTTGTATGAATTACGTGCCAAAAGGGACTCCAGAGCCAAACCACAGCGCCCTACTTTTCCCCATGCTTTTCTCTGGTGTATCTCCTCCAGACACCTCGGGAGATGTGAGAGCCCTGTGAAGAGATGTAATCATGAGAAGAAGCTGCAGGCCTGTGACTCATTGCTAGTACAAACCTGCAGTGATTCAGCAACTGAGTGGAAAAACAGAGGCTGTTTACTGAACGCTGTGACTCCAACCTGTAACTGATTCAACAGTTCAATCTCACTGCTTCTCCCTTGATTTTAACCAGCAGAAACAGAAAGTTATAATAATAGAGTACAGAAAAGACACTAAACAGGAATGATACATGGCTTTGGGTTGCTTTAAGCTAGGAACTAGGAAACCTTCTGTCTTAAACTAACAGTGCTAAAAAAAAAACGTATATACACAGAACTGTGCAAAAGATTTTATTGCTGCACTATCAAGCAAAGACTCTGCAGGCAGCGTTTGCGCACAAAGTTACCTCATGAAACTGATTTTGTACAGACGTCTAAGGCAGCATAATGGTTTAATGATCTACAACATACTTTTAGTGAAAATGAAGCAAATATTTCATTAATTCAATAGTAAGTTTGTGCTAGAAATGACATCAAAAGTGGAAAACATGGGGCAAAAATGTACATTTACACACAAATTGACCACCAGCTGCAACTTTCAGATGCCATCTTTATTTTTTAGCTTAACTGTCACAGAATGGAACGCACAGAATTGTGGGATATCAAAGGCAATGAATAATACACATGATAATACATCTATGCTGCCTTCAAAAATCAGATGAAGGTATCTCAGGAGACAGGAACTAAAGCTAATATTACATTCAGATGTGCCTCTGATCATGAAAGAACCCTAAAATATTGAGCAGCACAACTGTTTTCATCATTCATAATAATAAGAAATGCTTTGTGAGCACCAAGTCAGCATATTAGAACGATTTCTGAAGGATCATGTGACACTGAAAACTGGAGTAATAATGCTGAAAATTTAGCTTTGCCATCACAGTAATAAAATACACTTTAATATATTAATTTAAATTGTAATAATTCACAATATTACTGTTTTACTGTATTTTTGTTTATATAAATGCAACCCTGGTGAGCATAAGAGACTGTGTATATAAAAAAATGAAATCAATATAAATCAAAATTGAAGTTTTGTGTATTTTAGTTCATGATTATTAGAGTTGAAGTCACATATGCTTTGTGTCCTTCTTTTCTGGGTCAACAAAGAAATAATATTGATGACTAATCCTGCACAACAAAGATTTTTGTCCAATCAAATGCTTTCTATAATGAGATTGTCCTGCCCCTTGATAAAATGCATTTTATCTATAATAATCATGCAAGTTAGAGTTAAAATCATATTAGGTCAAACATCTAAGAGGACATTACACTGTTGACCATAATCCAAGTCGAAGTCAAACTCTATTTTACTTCTGCAGCTATTTCCTTCTCTTCAAGCCTGGACTGTCATAAATCAGGAGATGTTGATGCGATCTATCAGCCGTGTCTGGTATAGTTTTGTCCACCTCCGCATTCAGCTCCGGTTCATGCACAGACCATGAGAGAGGGCATTCGCCACCAACTCTCCTCAGTAAGCACTATTGATCACCACTGCTGAAAGACGACAAACATCTCCTCCTAAATGAGGAAGCACTCCTTACAGCAGTGTTATTATAATCTAATTTTACATATACACAAAGTAAACAGTGAAAAAGAGCAAACATTTCTGAAGTAAAACAACAGTGACATTATAAAGCTGTTTCTAATATAACCTTTCTCAGACCTCATCCATCTCTCTTATTCTCCAAATAAAAGATCCTCACTTTGGCACTTCTACCAGGTTAACCAATGAAAAATATACATATTTCATGACCATAAATAATATTTATTTTGGTGAGTTTCCAGGTTGGTGATTAGGATGGCGGAAGACAACTTAAAAGTTAATCAAGAAAGCAAATATGAACCGGCATATCAGACATGCAACAAGTAAGCACATGCCTTAGAAAGACAGGAATGAATAGATTACACACATAAAAAAAAAAAAAAAAACACATGCTACAAGAGCAAAACAACATTTCTAGTGTTAGAAAAAGCAGTCTCATGGACTGAAATTGAGCGTTCCCCACTGAACCTGACAGGTTTTGAGGGTGACTTTGAGTCAGTTTTAATAAAAATTGAGAACAGAGAAGGTTGTATTTAAGAAAATGCAGAAACCTTCTCTTTCTTTGAGCTAGATCTGCTCTTAATTAACAGATCCTCTTTATAGGCACTTTTCAAGAACAATTTATAGCATCTCAGGATGATAAGATCTAAGAGCCTAAAAGATGGTCCTGTTATTTAAAATATATGTTTGGCATAACTCAAATTTCATAGAGACATTTACTGTTTCTATTCCACTTAACTAATTTTGACTATGCAGAGCGATTCTAATCAATGAAAGATACATCTGACTTTTTTTCCATGAGGAATGCAGGGATCATAACAATTTACTACTGACCTGATGGGAGTAGCAGACTTGTTTTAATAGCCAAGTCCAAGACTGCGGAATCTTTCTTTGATGTGTATTTTCAACTTGAATGGTGCTATGGAGACTTCCCTTGTTTTTCTACTGAAGCGTTTAAGAAATAATAAATCTTAAAGCATAAACTGCCCACTAATCACTTTTTTTAATTTATCTCATGTTATTAATCAAAAACCATTGCAGTTTAATATCAAAACCAGAGGTTTTACAGTGGAATGCAGGGTGAAAATTCACGATTATTCTTATCTATAATCTTCAATGGGAAAAGCTTGAAATAATGTCTGATTACCTGATAAACCCATTTTAGTTACATGTAACGTGTAACAATGACACTGTAAAATAGTGTTACCTTTTTGTATCTTGGATATTTTTATGTAACAAGTATCTGTTAATAATATAAAATGTGATTAAAATATAGAATAAAGCACTTGCAATAAATGATGGTGAGAAAAATGGGACAACATAACAAAAACTGCCCCATATCCTTCAGCAGCCTTTTACTTATAATGACTGACAAACAAAAAAGCTGTAAAAGTGTACAAACTGTGTAGTAGCTAGACTTGATAACATGCTATGTAGCTACAGACTACATAGATAAGTGAAAATGGCCACAGATCACAATGCTTATATCAGAATAAGGTTAAATCTCATCCTGAAAATAATATCGGTGATAAAGAAAACATGTTTATACAGTGGTCTCACAACTCATTGCAGTGTTTATAAAACACTGACTGTGCAAGCGAGCGAGACTGTTATTTCTTTGTGATATCTGGGATGGTGTAAATCAGTTAGACATGCATAGCACAGAGATGGAAGAGAGCTGAATCTCAGCCAAAACCAACTTCACAACAGGGGATGAGAAAACTCAATACGATAGAAACAAAGGCAGAATGTGAGAGCATGTAAGGTGTGCTTCAGTTTCATATTCACTGTCAAAAATACACAGCAGCTTGTTACTGGGGTAGTATCCTCGAAAAGTACTAATATGCAGCCTTTAGGTGTAAATAAGATACAAAGGTGTACCTTTCGAGGGTAATTTTTTTTTTTTGACAGTGCATGAAAATACTGTATTTTTTGTCCATTGCATCTGGAAAGGTACATGCACTCTGTTAAAAACATAAGGGGGTTGATGTAATAATATGATGACATGAGTACATATGAGTAATTTCCTGTATACAGTGCCTTACTGTACATGATACTGTACAATTATACAGTGCATAAATGTTAATATGTATTTTTTTTTCTTTGTGCACGAACAAATTTAATTCGAGGAAATGTTTCTTCATGGCTGCAATTGATTTTAAAACGGGCACACCCTGTTTTGAGCTACACACAGCCTGAGGCCCGGCTCTAGTCTAGGTTTTTGGAACATGCTGTATCCTTTCAAATTGCTTTTTAATGAAGGACAAATTTGACTCTGACCCCTCCTGTTTCCTTTTTTCTAAAAGCCAGATGATTGGCCTTTTGCTACACTTCAGTTACTCTGTAACTCCACATCCATGTTTTGATTTAAACTTGGAGGAAGAAAGAGAGAAGACTCAGGTTTGACAGAAGAAATCAGTAGGAATTTAATATTTGATTTAAATATGCACCGATGATTTAAACTGTACTGCTGCTGGAATGTAGGCAGCTGTCTTGGAATCTGTTGTTTTCCAGACTGAGACAATTAAATGTCAACTTTTAAAATAAATTGTGTAAGACAGACTTCAAAAATGCCAGGCCCCTCTTTTCCTTGCATCTGTTCTGAGTGCTAAACAGGGGCCAGTTATACTTGAAGCAGTGGCGGTATTAGGCATGCACCAGGTAGCAAAACAGCCCCTCTGGTCATTCAACAGGTCATTCAAATGCTTAAGTCTCTTTCCACAGAGGAGATTGTTAGATAAAAAATAAATAAAAAAAAAAAAACAAAAAAAAAAACATACAGGGCACTTCAGAAGCTTCTTCTCAAAACAGAAAACATCCACTGTGTATTACAAATGAAGGTCCATTTTCTAGTGATTTACCCCTGAAAGGTAAATAAAATGCATCCTAGATGATGGGGTTTAAGTTTTTCACTCTAAATTTACTAATGAACCAGCAGTAAGTTATGTAGACAATACAAAACTTTTTTTATTGTCAGAAAAAGCAGCATAGAAACAGTGTAAGAGAGCTGCTGTTTTGGAAGAAATCCATTTATATACAGAAGAGTCTTTGAGGTTTCACCAATTTCTTGAAAGGTCTCCAGATGAGCCGAAAAAAGTATGGCCCCGGTCAGAGATGTTTTTCTTTCTTTTTTTTTTTCTTTTTTTACAATAAATTAGCTAAGATGCTAACAATCTAGTTTAAAGGGAAAGGGACAATACAACTTGAAAAGGCCTATAATACAACACTATGCAACATGGGAAGTTTCAACACTTTCAGCCTTTCTCTTTATAAATAATAAAATACAACAATCTTCCAATCATTCACATTACAAGTGTCACAATTTTCACAACAGTATGGTGATCCTAGACACTATACAATGATAATACATTTATTATGGCTAGCATACATATAAATATACATACAAAGAATGTCACTAAAATGTAAGAACTCCTTCACTCAAAGCAATGGCCAGTCCTTCATAAAAAATATAAATGAAACTGAGTAGCATTATAAAAAAAATACAAAAGAAAAGAAGAAGAAGAAAATCCCAGTAATAAACAAACATAGTGACATCAGTTTGAGTTTCTACAGAGTTCTCATTGCGGTCTACAAAGTATGACAATAGCAGCTATTTTGGATGGACTTAACATAACACTGGAGTTTCAAAGCTGTTTTTGAGTCATCAGTATAAAAAGAAACAAACAAAAGGAGCAGTCAACGTTATGCCTCCCTGGCCAGCCAGCGAGACAAAACAAAGCAACACACAACTCACTTCACATCAACACTGCGGTGGCTCTGAAGAAGGGTAACGTCGCCACACAATGTTTTTACCCTTTCAGTTACCAGACACCTGCGTCACTATCATGGCTTAGCGACCGATTCTTCATGCTGCCTTTTCAGGTATGCAACATTGCTTTGAGTGACTACTATAATGTCTTATCAAAAGACATAAAACGGCCTCCACATAATGGAGAGCAATGTAGCATTAAATTCTCATCTCAGCCTCATCACTGTGCTCCAGAGAGTGCTCTGTGGTGCTGATGATGGAGGCAGAGGGACCTTGAGTGACACCGAATGGGGAGACGGCTGGGGATCGTGCAGCAAGTGGGGACAGTGAAGGGGAAAAACTGGGAGACATCGCTGCTGATGAGATGGAGCCCTCGTGGCTTATAGGTGAACGCCTTAGGGATGCTAAGTGGTGGAACGTCCGTGCTATGGCGGGTTTGGGTGGGACAGATTTGGCCCCTGGATGAGCCACTGAGGTAATGAGGGGTGGAGGGTCAATTCTTGGCTTGGGGTCTGTCTTGACTTTGGGTTGGAAGGGTCTACGTGGGTTGTTGGGAGGTAAGCTCTCATCTTTTAGCCTGGCAATCTCTGTAAAGACACTGGCTAAGGGTTGGAACTGAGGACACCAGTTGAGAAGGTAGTCCCAGTTGTAGCTGCCTCGCAATTCCTCGTCACTTGCCACTATGGCTGTGAGAGAGCCATCAACTGAGGGTTTGCCATCCTCAGGGAAAGCATAATCTTTCGGATGGGAAATATTCAACCCACGACCTACTCCAAGGTAACCCCCACCTTCATCTCTATAGACTGGGAGTTGACCAGACAGTAGGGTACCACTGAGACTCCCACTGATGCTCCCCAGTTTCTTACTTTTGAACCACTGGCTTGCATCAAGTGGCCCCGGTTCACAAGAAATATCAGAGAGTTGGTCCGCATCCTGTTGGATACCTGAATCAGGGCCCCTGGCAGAGATGTGCTCTTGCATTGAGGAGGTGATGCTTGCAACTCTTGGGTACTCATTGATCATCCTGATTTCGTCATCCTCTGCTGCTTCGGCAGATCCCCGTCCACTGGAGTGAGAAGGATCTAAGGATCCTCCTCGAGTATAAGAGCCTCCACCTGTTCCTTCCTCATCACCTGCATATCCAGGAAGCGCCTGATGATAGATCCTGTCGCTCCCTGCGGGTTTAGACTCATCCAATTTTTGCAAAGCTGTGCCTGAAGATACAGTACTATTCCCAGTGTCTTGTCCTTTCTTCTTTCGCTTTGATCTTACTAGATAAAGAGCCACAGCAATTATGACTAACAAGACAATTACTCCAAGAGAGGCAGCAATTATGCTCACAAGGAGGATGTTAAAGTCTGTTGTGAGACCAAAGGATGTGTTGGTGACATCAATGGTTAGCTGAGCAGATGCTACTCTTGAGGTGTCAAGGGGGCTGTGGGCAGTAACATCCATAGTCATTAGGCGGGTTTCCCTTTTCGAGCGACTCCCACCACTTGAGCTGCCAGAGCTGTCCATCTTTAGGTAAATTACACCGGTGGTCTTATTCACTTCGAAGTAAGGAGAGGAATTAGGGAAGGAGTAGAGTACAATCCCATCCACCCCACCATCCTCATCTTTGGCCTGTACTTGCCCAATGCTCTGACCTTTCTTGGCTCCCTCTGGTACCTCAAAGGATAAGTCTGAAGATGTGAAAACTGGGTCATACTCATCCTCTCCTGTGACATAGACCTGCACTGTGACTGTAGCCGAGTTGTTGCCTGCATCTACAGCCAAAGCGATAAAGTTAAATGAGTTTACCTTCTCAAAATCAAATATCTGCCTGGTACGAACTTCTCCAGAGTTCTGATCTACCAAGAAGAGGTCTTTTCCTAGACCGGAGTGGTCCATCAAATAATACTTAAGCTGTCCATAAACTCCTGTGTCATAATCGATTGCATGTAACACAGTCACAGCAGAGTTGGGTGGCTGGTTCTCACGGACACTGGCCGTTAATGTAGCAATGGGAAAGTAAGGTCTGTTGTCATTAATGTCCTTTACCTCTACACTAATAGGAGCCAAGGCAAAATGACCATGGCCATCTGAGGCTTGTACTATAACCACATGGGAAGTTTGGCTCTCTCTGTCTAAAGGCCTTTGAAGCTTCAGTGCCCCAGTCCACTGATCCACAGAGAAGAGTTTCATCTCATCTCCAGAGCTGATGCTGTACTGGACCTCTGCGAAGGGAGCTGAATCTGGATCAGTTGCGGTCACACGTAAGATTTCTGTACCAGCAGCTGCCCCTTCACTCAAAGCCACTATGTACTCAGCTCTGCCAAAGACGGGAGGGTTGTCATTCACATCAGTGACTGTTATGATGGCTGGTACACTGGAGCTACGCTGGGGAACACCACGGTCTGAGACCGCAATGGTGAGGTTATAGCGTGATAACGCCTCAAAATCCAGTCGCTCCGCCAGGATCAGGGTTCCTACGGTCTGGAATCCATGGCCCTCTATAAAACGAACGCTACTCTCAATCTGGAAAGCATTTCCAACATTCCCACTGGCGATTGCAAAATCAAAACCAGAGTTTTCCTGAGAAAGGTCTCCATCTACTGCCTCTAAGGTCAGAATAGTGGCTCCAGGTAGCTGGTCCTCAGACACTGTGGCTTTGTACTCCAACTGGTGGAATATGGGCGCGTTATCATTGACGTCCATCAGTTGAACTTGGACTGTGGCAGAAGATGATAGAGGTGGAGATCCTCCATCACGAGCTTCAATAACTACACTCACAGAGGGCTGCTCCGGGTCAAATTCTGCTTTCTGTCTGATGAAAAGTGTACCTAGAAAGACATGGGAAGTGCTTTTACTACAATGTTAATGCTTTAAATAAAAACTTTATGTTAAAACCATAGGCAGTGGCTTTTTAAACTATATGCAAGTAGCTGACTGTTGTTGGTAGAGGCAGTTTTCTTTAACTCCACCCATAACTTTATGTCAACATCATCTACTACTAATTGCACTTATTATAAACAAGATGCTATTTGTTGCTATTTAAAATTATTTATCTACCACTATTTACACTTAATAAAAATAGAATATACATGTGTAAATGACAAAAACAACATGTTTAGTATAAACATTGGGCTTTTACCATTTTTAGGATCAATGTAAAACCCGTCCCTCGTTGAAGACAACACTCGATAGGTGACCTTTCCATTTTCTCCTGAATCTCGATCTGTTGCTGTTACTGTGATAACAGGACTGCCTGGTGGAGAATGTTCTGGAAGTGTTACCTGGAAACCAAAGGCAACAACAAAGCTGTTACTTGGCATGCTTTTTCCTGTATCCACAGTGATGTCATTTTGAATAAAAGCATCTGCTAAATGAATAAATGCAAACATAAATGGCAGCATACTTTGTACTGGTGTGAATGAGTGCATGTACTTTTATTCTGGGATAAATTTATGTTAACCAAGTTATTTTTTGATCTAAATCCATGAGAATCAAACCCTTTTCCTCACACTGACTTTTCACAAAAGTTAACAAAAGAAGAACAAAACCAATAAAACTTTTATCAATCCTAATAAAACAAGATACAAATTATGTCACTCCTTTTAAAATACTTCAAATTGTAGAAAGAAAAAATTACCTGATATAGATCTTGTGTAAATGTAGGCGCATTATCATTTATGTCCTCCACCAGCACAGTTAAATTGGCTTCACTTTGGTGCTTTGAATCTGAAGCTCGAATAGTCAATGTGTACCATGTCCGCTCTTCAAAGTCCAGTGGTGCTGTCAAAGACACACGGCCATTGTAACGATGGATATCAAATTTTCCCTGCGATGAAGCATCCAGCTGCAAAGAGTAAGAAAGCACTGGGCCAGAATCCACATCATTTCCAGTAACCAGGGTGATCTCAGTGCCGATAAGAGAGTCTGGAAGAGGGAAGCAGGGACACAACATTCAGATACATGTACAGTAATAAAAGTGCTTGTCTTTTAGGTGCTTGTAATTTAGTCTTTCAGGGTAAAGGGTCAAAGGTCACCAGTTAGTTCACTTACTCTCTGGCACTCTAATTTCCCGTGGCACTGGGATGGTAGGACTGTTGTCGTTGAGGTCGACAATAATCACTGTGATGGTTGCAGTGCCTACTAGCTTGGGGCTACCACGATCAGTGGCTTTTATCACCAACCTGATGCAAATGAGATAAAATAAAGGGTTAGATAAATGTTTTTCCTGACTTATATCATGTGAGAGATGTTTCTGTTCAGGTTATTTTTTAGATCAAGACAGAGAACAAAAGATGTCTTCTATTTTTGGAAAAAAAATATTTGTACAACAATCCAAAAGCTCTAACAGACCAAAAATGTAATAAATTAGAAGCACACAGCTTTATACGGGTCGGGGAACATTTTAGAAACAAAACACATGAGGTAAAACTACGAGGGCTTGAACACATCACACACACAAACTAAATAATGCTGGAGAGGACAGTTACATTCCACAGAACAGAAGGAAATTAAAGACCTGCAGAGCAGTGACTTCATTGGCCGAACAAGCGCAGCACACATAATATACACTCACTGTGCCTGTGTCCAGATTTCTCTGTCCATAATTGCCGCAGTCGTAATGCTGCCGGTCAGAGGGTCAATTTTGAAAAGGCCACTTTGACTCGAAGACTCAATGGAGTAAGTCACCTGACCATTCTGACCCTGGTCAACGTCCTCTGCCATAACCTAATGCATACAAAAACAGGTTGATCAAACACAGAAAGGGTCCAAAATGATCACTTGCCATACATGGTTTAAATCTGATGCTTGCTGATGTCAAGTCAAAAATATGTGGGGAAAAAAGTAAATAATTCCAATGTAATATGGTTAATAAAGTAATTAAAAAATACAGTTTCATGATCGCTAAATGATCGTTTGTAGAATATTCACGTTTTAATACTTTTTCCGATATGTTTTTAATTATATTTTACCATTTAGAAGTACAAAATAAATAAATAAATAAATAAATAAATAAGAGACCCCTTGCCTGAATAATAGGAAAATCATAGCCCTGTGCTTCATGCATATAAGCCACATAGTTCTGCAGCTGGAATCGGGGTAGGTTGTCATTGACATCCTGAAGAATCAGGTTGACAGCCATGAAGGAGTTTGAAGATGTAGTTTCAGCCTTCACCACTAGACGGAGTCTTGGCGTATCCTCAAAATCCAGGCCATTTGAGCTCTGTACCCAGATTTCACCTATGAAAGCACCAATAATGCAGTGAAGTAGGGCAAACTGATTGTCATTGTGAATAAGAAATATTGTTTTTCATCTTTCTGATGAGTTTATGGATGCATCTTTTCAAAATCAAGCCATTTTCACATATCATGGGGGTTTTTATCTGACCTGTACTGGAGCTGATGCTGAAAGAATGGTATTTGTTCCCACTGAAGATGCTATAAGTGATGCCATCTCGGGTGCCATCATGGTGCTGAGCCTGAGCCTGGGCGACTGCAGTGCCTGTGGGAAAAAATACACACAAAAAAACTCAATACTCTTCTGTCACACTCACTTAAATTGATGCATTGGCTTTCAATGCTTCACAAACTGACTGTGCCTGTGAGTGCTGAAATACAATGCTGAAGTTTTCATCATGCAGTTCATTGCAAAAGGTTTTAACTGCCTCGTGCCAGTGCTTTGAAATGACAATACTACAAAGACTAACTTTTAGTGTAGAATTTATAATAAAAGAGTGGCAATTGAGGTCTGTATAGTTTTGCAATACACTGTATAATCTGTAAAGAGATAGATTTTATACAAGTAATTTAATGAAAATTGATACTTGTTGGCATTTAAAGCATTCAACATGAAGTGGAATTTTATTTCTGTAATGTGCTTTGTTTCCAAGCAAAGTAAAAAATATGGTGTGACAGAATTTTCCATCTGGAATTGACTGGATCACGAAAAAATCCCAATGTTAAGAATTTTTTTTTCTCTCTATCATTCGGTATTATTGCCATCAACTATATTACATTAATCCTGGAATTAAAAATATTTGAAAAATTATTTTCCTATTATTTTTCCCTGTAATAACTGTGCATGGCCTTGATAACATCAGCTGAAATGCAAAAATGATTACATTTTAATTAAATGTTTTAACAAAATTTTTTTTTTTGGAATAACATTATGACCAGCAACATTAATTAAGAATGTAAATTAGGGTTGATGTTGACTTCAATCATTTTCATTATTTATTTTTTACATTATGATTTCTTTAATTCCCTTTTTCCATGAAATGGACAGTAAGGAACAATTTCTTGCTTTTTTAACAATTAAAATCTTCCAGGCTAATAGCACATCAAATCTTTTGCTGTAAATTCTCTGCGTACCTTTAGCTGCATTCTCCTGTAAGCTAACATCTCTGGCGGTGCGAGAGAATCGAATGCCCTTATAATTTTCCTCCTTCACATAAACGATCACCACCCCTAGGGAAGACTGAGGAGGGCTGCCCTGGTCCATAGCCTCCACTATGAGGGTGCGTTGGGTTTGCGTGAGGGTTTGGAGCTTCTCTGTCGTCTGGATCTCCCCCGTTAGCGAGTTAATAGCGAATCCTCGGACTGGCATAGCAAAGCGGTAGAACACCGACCCATTGGCTCCAAAGTCTTTATCTTCTGCTCTCATGGTGGCCACCACCTGATGTGTGGACACACTAGCACTGGACACGTTGATAATCAGTGGGTCCTGGATGAAGAATGGTGCATTGTCGTTGACGTCCAGGATGGTAACAGTTATTTGGGCTGTGGTGTTGCGGGGTGTGGCGGGTGATAGGTCAACAGCGTACACTTGGAAGGTGTAAGAAGCTCTTTTCTCTCTGTCCAGAAGTGCTGCGGTAGTAATCCGCCCTGTGTCTGGATGCACTGTGAATGCACCTTTGGCTTCCTGGCTAAGGAAGTATAAAATCTGCCCATTTTCACCCTCATCCACATCTGTGGCTGTCGCATCCAATACCACCAAACCTACAGCAGCATCTTCTGAGACATCGACGTTGTAGCTACTGCTGCCAAACTTGGGGCTGTTGTCGTTTACATCAAGGACTGAGATTTCCACAGTGGCGGTGCTGCTCAGAGAGGGGCTGCCATGATCTTGAACCACCACTTGCAAGGAATAACTGTTCTTTCGCTCTCGGTCAAGAGGTCTTGAAGTAGACAGAGCTCCAGAGGAGCCATCAAGTTGAAAGTCGCCATCTGGGTCACCAGCTAGAATAGCAACACATGGACACAACATTTGTTAATAATCAAGCAGATTGGGTCTTCTTTTTAAAAGAAACAAGCATTTAATGTGAAAAAAGTTTTACCAGTGATCTTATAATCCAGTCGTCCACTTTCTCCGGTGTCCAGGTCTGTGGCTTTAATGGTGAACAGCTCCACGGGCTCTAGGTTCTCAGGTACCTCCAGACTGTAATGCTGCCGCCCGAAAGCAGGAGCATTATCATTCTCATCCAGCACTATGATGTGGACTTTAGCCTTGGCAAAGTTAGGGGGTATGCCACCATCTTTTGCATACACTATCACATACAAAAGATATAAAGAAGATTATTAAGTTTAGTATAAGTTTTGATAATATTATAAATTATAATTATTTAAATAATATTTTATAGTAGCATATAATAATATAATAGTTTTCAGGCCAGTGTTGTTATTGTTAACTAAAAACAAACTATATTAAAAATGTTTCTGTAATTGAAAATAAAATAAAATAAAATAAAATAGTAAAAACATTAGATGAACATTTTTAAAGTATTTTTAAAATAACAGTTTCAGTCATATTATGTGCAGATCTTGGCTGTGTTTATGTACCTGTTACAGTGTAGTGGTCCTGAAGTTCCCTATCTAGAACCTGAGTGACAGATATCACACCCGTCTCTGGATTAATTGCAAATCCATCCTCAGTCACACCACCGTAAGTCACTAAGCCATTAGTGCCTGCAACAAAAACAGAAATATATAATCAGTAATTCTGACCAGAATCGAATACTAGCTTACTACCTACTGAATACTGCACAGTAAACACGGCAAACTGCCTACTATGTTAAGTAGAAAGTGAAACCTTTCAAAGTATTTTTTGATTCTGCGTGACTGTGCAGATAAATATGGTTTTCCTACTGCTTACTGTAGCTATAATCATTAATAAACACGGTACTTCCTTGATAATAAATTCCAGCACAGGGCTACAACAACCATAATGAAATGACCCTTCACAATAGATAATGCTTTACAACGAACTCTGTTAGAGAGCTACATATGGCAAATTTATCTGTTCAATAAAATACCTTACTCACCTGTTGAGTAATAAAAAAATGCCATCTCCGCATTGCTTTTACAAGATTTTAAATCCCTCAGTTTTCACCATCTCAAGCCAAGCCAATGTTGATTCTTGATTTATTACGAGTTCTTTCATGTTCTCTTTTTGCCAGCAGACTCTCCTCTGTTCTGCATTTTGATGATGGATTGAAGAAGGATTGATGATGTATTTACTCATTATTTAAATTTTGTTCATTTTGGAAAAAAAAGTTAAATAGTGTACCTTAAAATTATTTATTTTTATTACAATATTTAAATATTCTTAGAATTTTTACAATATTTAAATATCTTTTGGCAGTCAAATCAATTATTTGTATGAGTAGTATATAAGAATGCTGTTCCAAACACAGCCTGTGACAATCAATCAAAGCCTCTTTCCTTTCATTCTAAGTTAGAAGGTGTACAAGAAGTTGTGAACAACCTGATTTGAATTAAAACAGAAGTGCAATGTCAAATGTCAAAAAATTCAGGTTCAAACCCTTTTCATCTTGGATTTAACACTGGTTTAATTAGTAGTTCCTTTTGCTGATTCAGCCACTGAGTTGTGGTCCACACAAGTTTTAAGCATGGACTAAAGACATACGGGTGCCAGATTGCGTGCAAAGTTAGCCAGCTTTGGCACGAGCACCTGCTTACTCAATTAATGCTTCCTGAAAAATGTCTTTACAATCTCTCTTTCATACTCTCTCACTAAACCCAGGAGGCTGAGAATGAGTCCCACATACTCTCCACAGGAAGCGTAAAAAAAAAACAACAAAAAAAAAAACACTGCCCTAACTGCAACTCAACATAACTGCTTTAACCAGATGGCAAAGTTTTTAGACACAGGTCATGAATATCTGAAAGGTTGAAATACCCTAAAGTGTAGCTGATTCTTTTCAGTAGTAAAGGAACATTTAACACATGGATTACTGCAGAATTTGATCAAAAATCACTTACCATGATCCCGGTCTGAAGCCGAGACCTTCAGTATGCTTGTTCCTGCTGGCTGGTTCTCTTTGATTTGGGCTTCAAACTTGCTGTGTTCAAACCACGGTGCTTCATCATTTACGTCAATAACCTGGATAGATAGAACTTGAGTGGTGGAATGTTGGGGTATCCCATGATCCTCAGCAACAATTGTGAGATTGTAATTTTCCTGCTCCTCACGATCCAGAGGTTTAAGGATAGAGAGGGAGCCTGGAGAAAAGGGAAAGAGAAAAACATCTGTAGATCTGCTGCACGCTTCACAGCATGGCCTCGTGCTCATATGCCCTGTGGCTAGAGGAGTGTGACTGAGGTCAGAGAGCTGTTCCGTTTTATACTATGCATATTTGTAATATTTCATTATGTACATGCCAGACACTAAGCTACCTGAATGTGGCTGGGCTATTCTGATGAGGTTGGGAGTTTATTCATGACTTAAAGTAGCCCACCACAACAAATAAGGCCAAGTGCCGTAGGTAATCACAGCGTGCTAATATACAGCCATATTGCACAGCTATGAGTGTGATATTGTGTTTATACAACAGTTCGATGGCACAAGTGAGTAAATAAATAAGAAACAACAGTGGAGTGTCTTTAAAAAATTTATTTTTTTGCAGAACTACTTCCTTCCGCCACGGATTCAAATCTCAAGTTGACAGTTTAACAGTTGTGACCAAGCCTTCGTAACTAATTCTAAAACGTCACTTTAGAACTAGTAACGAAGGAACGTTGAGTCACTTCATTGAAGCTTACTGTATTATGTAGAGTAGAGTATTATGGTATTATGAGAGAGATTGACTAAATGAGTGCATTACCTGCATCTGATATAGCATTCATTCTTCAGGTCGATGTACATAATATTATATCCATTATAAATATCAGTTTGAATGTCCACTGAGAAAAGCAATATTTTTGTCCTTTTAAAAGTTAAGGGGATTTCCCATGACTACTGACTCACTCATAAAGACAGTTTTGCCACCATCTAATGGACTAATAATGTAACTTTCACTGAAGTCCATATCGGGATCACTAATAGACCGTTTCTCAATACCAAATATTATTTATATAAAATAATATTTATTTAACAATAATATTCAAATGAACAACAATAGCCATTATAAAAGACAGTAGTAAATAAACACAAGCAAACAATTCAGTCAAATATACAAAAGCAGTGCTCTAGTACAGGATTTAAGTTAAATATAGCCTAAATGTATATAGCCTTTATTCATCCTGTTTTTCTTCTCAGTTTAGCTCCTGCACTCTCTATAAAGAATTTGAGAATGAAGCTTTTTGCTGACTTGCTGGTATGAAGACCAGGGAAGAAAGTTGTTGTCATGGATCCATTTTTGATCCTTTCCAGCTATACCTCTCTGCAATGCTGTCATCAGCAAGACCCCAAGCGAGGGTCACTCAGGATAAACACACCCCTGTGGTTGATATGGCAGCCTAACTGCTTGCTGACTGCGAAATATTATTGTGTGTTTGTGAGAAGTCTGTGTGCGGCCTCTTTTTTTTAATTTATAGTCCACCTAACACACTCTAGCTTTAAACACATCATTGAGATGTTTGAGCTGGCTTCTGCTTCTGAATACGGTAGCTCTGGTTTTGTGCTTAACGTCCATCTCTAGACCTCCTCCT
The DNA here is from genome assembly GCA_037101425.1 of Elopichthys bambusa. Lineage (NCBI taxonomy): Eukaryota > Metazoa > Chordata > Actinopteri > Cypriniformes > Xenocyprididae > Elopichthys > Elopichthys bambusa. The sequence goes on from CM074433.1 coordinate 33,819,787, forward strand.
TAAGGAGTCCAAACAGTGTGAAGACTTTCTCCTCAGTGTCTGGTTAATATCAGCTGTGACTTTATTGTGCGCTTTAACACAACTTTAATATATATAGTATATAGAATGCGCCTGATTTAGAACAGGAATTAAACACTAACTTACATCATAAACCATTTGACAATAATGGAAGGAAAATCGTCTACAGATGTTCAGTCGATTAGGTGACTTTGTCTATTTAATTTAATTTTGCGTGAGCTGTAAATGGTGGTATTCTTGGAGGTTGAGAGGAATTTCAAACTAATACATTCTTATTTCCAATGCCAAATCAAAGAGGTGCGGTCGATGGGCCAAAATAAAACTGTACTCCCACGAAATAAGCCTTCAAGAAAATCTGTTCTGCTAAACTACTTCTGGCTTTGAGCGAATGGCCCAGTAAAACAGTGTGGTGTGAGAAGGAGATGTCTTTCAAATAGAGAGAAGTAATGATTCCTACCACTGTTCGGGCTGAGGCTGAATCGTCCTGCTGTGTTTCCTGACTGGACCCTGTAGGATACTCGTCCATTTTCGCCTTGATCTGCATCCCGGGCCATAACATAGAGCAGCACAAAGCCCACCGGCTGATCCTCCATTACACTAACAGCAGTTGGGGAACTGAAGACTGGAGCATTGTCGTTCTCATCGGTGACAAAAACGCGTGCCGTCACCGAGCCCCAGAGTCTCTGATTGGGGTCCGAGGCTGAATCCGTGGCATGAACCACCAGGAACAGGCTGGAGGTCTCCTCATGGTCCAGCTCTCGACCCAGTTTCAAGACTCCTGTGACAGGATCTAGACTGAAGAGATCTGGGTTGTCAGGCCACCGCTGTTGGATAGAATAACGTACCTCACTGTTGGGGCCACTACCATCTTTATCAGTAGCTTGGAAGGTATAAACGGAGGAACCGGCTTGTATGTTCTCAGGAATAACAATAGTGACTGGATCTTCTGGAAACTGTGGTGCGTGGTCATTACTATCCTGCACGTTTATTTCCAACTGAACCATGTGAGTACTTGGATAGGCCTTGGAGAAATCATCCACCTCGATTTGTAAAGTATACCGTGACCCTTTTTCATAGTCCAGCTCTCTAGCCAAGTAAACATCTCCTGTCAAACGGTCAACCATAAAGGTTCCTTCATGATCTGTGCCTCCCACTACAAGGTAAGTCACCTGACCATTTGAGGTCACTTCATGTTGGTCATGTGCTCTAACTGAGCCAATAACAGAGCCTGGCTTGGCTCCTTCCACTGAGTTGAGGGTCATGGATAGGGTGTTGGGCTTTGGAGGGGTCCTTGTGGAGCCAATAACCTACAGATTGAGAACACAAAGATTTTAGAAGACAGTTACATTATACTTTCAACTAGTATATTTTACAATATTCCTCCTGAACTATGAAGCACGTATACAGTATGTCACAATTTACAGTGCATGGGTGTTTTCTCATTGTTTTAGATGTCAACAGTACACACAATACTGAACGAATAAGATGGAATGACCCTTAAAGGTGCGTGATATCATTTCCCATGTCCTTGAAGTACAGTAAAGCTGGAAAATGGTTGACAGGTGAAGCCTTTCATACTAATATCCCCATGAAAAAAAAAGAACAGTACATGCATACCAGATCACAGGAAGGAAAGCAACAGAAGGATTGAAGTTGATCCATTTCTGGGCTCTCTCTTAGGTGCAAAGTACACTGGACTTTCAAAATAAAGCTGGTATTACTGATGGTATGTAAAATATTATCTTGAGATTGCTATGGTGCAAAGTTCTGTGGTGCGAGCGTATCGGCGTTAGCGCTACCGTGTTAGGGGACCGAAGTTTGCAGCTTTCCGTTTGATCATGGGGAACCACAGCTGGACCTCATCAGAGCCATCTGGGAACACTTGATTCAAAGGTGCATTCTCCCTCTGTCTCTCTCTCACTCCATTTCTCCCTCACTCTCATCTTCCCCATACAAACAGGGAGTACAGAAATTGCATGCAACCACACACTCTACAATTAGCCTCCAATTCCCTTTTTGAAATCACATCTGTAAAAGCACTAAAGATATTTCGCAACAAAAAAGAACCCGCAAGAATCATTTTGCAGAGAATAAACTAGAATCCGGATTATTTTACGTTGGAATAAAAAACGAAGAAAATTATCCTATTGTCAAAGATATAGTTTGACATGTCTGATTCACACAGTTCCATGCTGAGCGTTGGGATTAATACATGGTTTTGTGTTACAGTATGTTCCTCTGGAGCAGGAAGTAATCCTGGGAGTTTTGAGGTGTTTGTATAAAAAGGAACTGGCCTCTGGGTCACAACTCATTTCCCTACTTGAATATAGATACCACAGCTCAGGGGACTGTGAGCATGATGATAGTTTGGCACAGTGAAAGGTGACTTGCCCATATTGCTTCTCATGCAGCAAGATTTTAAAAAGGACCTATTATTTTTTTTTCTTGTTTTTTTTTACATTCTTAACTTTATTTAGCGTAATGTTGCTGTTTAATGAAAAATTCTTCAAAGTTACAAAGCACAAAGTCCACCCCAATAGTTATTCTTTACATCAGTGCGCAATGTTTCTGAACCCCCTGAAATGCCTCAATCGTAGTGTTGAGTTGTCTTCTGGAAACGTACACATCACAATATTCCTCATTTAAATAATTCCCGCTCAAGGCATACGCGAAAAAAGGGACGAGGCCTGGGTGAATTATTTTAGTAGTGTGTTGAAACTCAAGGTTATGGTATGGTATGCTTGCAAATGTTAACTGGAATTATGGTTTTGGGAATCTCTGATAGATCTTGCTACCATAGATGGCTATCGATGCTTTAGGGAAACAGTGTTTAGAGGTGCAGCAAAAATGAAACATGTTTCTGAACACATTTAAGCATGAAAACCTATTCTAGTAGACTCTAAAAACAAAATTAAGACTTTGTTAAAGGGTATAACATGGCCTCTGTAAGACTTTAAGACACCCTTAATAAAAATTAAGGGTAGACTTTAAAATTAAAAAATAAATAAAATAAAATAAAATAAAATAAAATAAAATAAAATAAAATAAAATAAAATAAAATAATAGTCTCACCTGTACAAGTAAGGCAGCTGAAGAGCTCTGAGATGGAGCTCCACGGTCTGAGGCAGTGACAGTGAAACTGTACTCTGCCTTTTCAGCTTGCCTCAGGGGGGAAGAGGAGCACAGCTCTCCAGTATTTGGGTTCAAGGAGAAACGTTCCGCTCTGGAGCCTTAAAAAGCAAGGACAAATGGAAGCATAAATATAGACAAATATGGTAGTATAATTAGCCATACAATACATCACATTGGGCACAAAGATAACTGTAAGGACATATGTTTACATTTTATAGTTTTACCATTTTGCAATAACATCCTCCGGCAATAATAATACCCAACACATAGGAAATATTCTAGACTCTTGTTTACCTGATAATGAGTAGAAAATAGTGCCATTCTCTCCCTCATCTGGGTCTTTGGCGTGAAGAGTTCCTAATAAAGAACCGGCAGGAAGACCCTCCTGAACCTGGAAAACATCAAGCGAGTTTTAAACAGCACAGCCTGGCTGCTTATTCTAGATACAAACAACTTCAAGAGTGGGAATGTATCCAAGGTCACATAAACAATTTTTGAAAGATATTATGTACAGACGTAATGACGTTTTTATGATGTGTAAACTGTGCTTTAATAAACACAAGCACCTATGTTATGACACACTGATTTAAGGCTTTGAATATAGTCTGTGCCAGTCTGTTTCTTGCCTGAATGAGAATCTCCCTGCCAGGCTGCGTGTGGCTGAACGTTGGCGCGTTGTCGTTCTCATCCAGCACCGTTATATGGGCTGTTCCGGTGGCACTACGTGGAGGGGTACCACTGTCCTGGACCACTACAATGAGCTGATAACTGGACTGGTGCTCACGATCCAAAGCTGCTCTGGTACTGATTTCACCTACACATGAAATTTGGGAGTTAGTCAGAATACTCTGATAAAGCTGAAATAAAATAAAATGAAATATAAATATTACATGACAAACTTAAACTTAAAAAAAAAAAACTTAAACTTGCCTTAACAACTAACTGAAACAAAAACGTTCAAGTACTAAGATTATTAAAACTAAAACTGAAATAAAACAAATGAAATCTAAATAGAAATACTAAAAAAGATTACCAAAAATTACTTAAACTAAAATTTAATTGAAAACTGAAAATATAAAAAAATTAATTCAAGATATTCATAAATTCATAAACACTCAAAACCCAAAAGTTTATGGTCAAAAATTAGAGTATAGAGTCTAGAACAGGGATTTTCAATCAGACCCAGGAGGTTCTCCCACAGTAGAAATCGCGTTCTGGGGGGGAGAAATGAGAACGCGGGGGCACCGCAATGCGACCGCAAAGGGCACTTACCGCAAAGGGTCTTACTTACTCGTAAGCTCATTTTTAGAAAACCCCTCATCTAGAAAATTTCTTAAATGTATAAATGACAAATGTCATTGAAGGGTCAGGATTGTGTTCCAGCTCACCAGTCTGTGAATTGATTTGGAAGTATCGGTCCATGTGAAGCAGTCTGTACGTAAGACGGCTATTGAGACCAGCATCACGGTCGGTAGCAGACACCCTCCCAAAACCAGTTCCCGCAGGCAAATTCTCCCTCACTGCCAAGAACACCCTCTCCTGAGAGAAACGAGGAGAGTTATCATTTTCATCCGTCACAGAAACCCTGACCGTCGCGCTGCCAGTCTTCCCCATCTGGCCACTTCCAGATGTGGCCAGCACAGTTAGCAGGTAGATATCCTTGGCCTCTCGATCCAAAGCGCTCTTAACAAACAGCCAACCACTGTCCGGGGCAATCCCAAATCCTGCTGCGTCCCCATCAGGCCGGAGTCGGTAAGCCAGTGTGGAAGATGGTGTGGAACCTCTGGATGACCCTCCATTTCCATTGGGATCTCTACTGAGTGCCCTGACCTGTAAGAAGTTGGTTTTGAGTGGCGTGTTCTCCTTCAGCTCCACGCGGTAGGTCATTGTATCAAACACAGGACCCTGGTCATTCTCTGCCTGGATGTGGACCACCAGGCTGAACGTAGCACTAAGCTGAGGTGCGCCGCTGTCTTTTGCGATCACTTGGAGGTCATAGCGAGGTACGCTGTCATATGACAGACTCCCAATTAGCCGGATCTCCCCACTGCTGCGCTCCACGCCAAAAGTGCGCTGCCCTCCGGCCGACATCAGGTCAAAGCTCAGCTGTCCATTAGGGCCCGAGTCGCGGTCCTCAGCCTGCACACGGTACACAACAGTACCCATTTTCGTGGCCTCTGGTAGGAGCAGAGACTCAGAGGATGATGGGAAAAATATGGGGGCATTATCATTCACATCTGCTATGGTGACACGAATGCGCGTCTCTCCAAAAGCTGGAGGGGATCCGCTTCGCGCTTGAATTTCCAAGTCGAAAAAGGGACGTGACTCATGGTCGAGAGGAAGGCTTGTTCTAAGTGCTCCAGTTTCCGGATCTACCATGAAATATCCATCTGGATCCCCTGTAGAGATAGTGTAGGTGACATCCTTAGAGACTCCTGGAGCAAGAGAGTAATGGGATAAGATAAGTAAGCAGTGATTTAGCAGAAGATTTAATCTAAAGTGACTTTGTAAACTTATTACAAGGACAATGTTTTTATGGAAACAGTGGTGATGATTCAGGGATCACCTCTTCAGTGATTCAACCTTTTGGTTACAAACCCAGATCTATTACTTTGGGGTCAGTCTCTTTTGCTCAAGGCTGCATTTATTTGAGTAAAAATGTATTCCTATGTAATTTATTCCTGTGATGACAAAGCTGAATTTTCAGCATCATTACTCCAGTCTTCAGTGTCACATGATCTCTCAGAAATCATTCTAATACGCTAATTTGGTGCTCACAAAATATTTCTTATTAATGTCCATGTTTAAAAACAGTTTATTATTTTTGTGGAACCACTTTTTTTTGTACTGATGAATAGAAAGTTTAGAAGAACAGCATTTATTTTCTTTTGTAACAATGTAAGTCTTTGCCATCACTTTTGATTAATTTAATGCAGAATAAAAGTAAATAAATAAATTAAAAATTAAATAATATATATATATATATTTTAAATTAAAATAAACAATTGTTTTTCAGGATTATTTGATGAATAGAAAGTTCAAAAGAACAGCATTTCTCTGAAATATAAAGCTTTTGTAACATTATCACTACCGTTCAAAAGTTTTTAATTTTTTAATGAAATTAAAGAAATTAATACTTTTATTCAGCATGAATGCATTAAATTGATCAAAAGTGACAGTATAGACATTTATAATGTTGCAAAAGCTTTATATTTCAGATAAATGCTGTTCTTTTGAACTTTCTATACATCAAATAATCCTGAATTTTTTTTTTTTGACACAACTGTTTTCAAAATTGATAATAATAATAAACGTTTCTTGAGCAGCAAATCGGCATATTAGATTGATTTCTGAAGGATCATGTGACACTGAAGACTGCAGTAATGATGCTGAAAATTCAGCTTTGCCAACACAGAAATAAATTGCATTTTAAAATATATTCAAATAGAAATGTTATTTTAAATTGTAAAAATATTTCACAATATTACTGTTTTTGCTGTATTTTGGATCAAATAAATGAAGCCTTGGTGAGCAGAAGAGACTTCTTTTAAAACAAATTAAAAATCTTGACCGGTAGTGTATCTCAAAATGAATGTCAGTTTTTCATAATGTACATTATAATGATGTGAAGCCTAAATTCACTTGTAGCATTTAAAACGATTTGGTTTTAGTTTTTTGTGTTTTACTTTACAATTTATTTAGACAAAATAGTATCACATTTTAATATCTGTCATAACGGAAATAATTATTGATTTATCAGTATCAGCCAGAATGTAATATCAGTGCATCCCTAGTACAGACAGATACTTCTTATAGAATCCTATTATTTTTCATTAAACATCCCAACGAAATGCCTGTGCTATCAGAAAATATACATCAACAAATACATTTCCAGCAACATGAGGTAGAGTGGAATCTGTGATGGATGTGACTGTTTAATGAGGTTCACACAGCAGCTGCTGCTCTATTTGCACAACTGGCTCAGCGAGAGTGAAAATATTCCCTATCAGGCTTTTCAGCACCCTTGACTGTCTCACAGACACCAGTTCATGGTTCAGAGAGCCACAGCAGTGAGGTTAGCAGAGCTATGTGAAAGTATGCAGCACCACATGGCTACTTAATTGAATTTATTTTTAGACAATGTGATGGTATTTCAAAGAAGGTGGAACATGGAAAATGCTGAAACTAACCATTCCTGCTGCTGGCTCTCAATACGCCAACCTCGGTACCCCGGAGCACATCCTCAGATACGGTGAAGAAGTACTGCGCTTGCTCGAACACTGGGGGCGCTACTGAGCCAGCCACAACGCTGATGTTCACTCTGGCATTGACAGGTGCTGTGAGACCACCTCCGTCCCGTGCTGTGATCACCATGGTGATGACAGAGTTGGCCTTTCCATGCAGCGAGCGTGACAGAGAGATCACACCTAACAGGAAAAAAAAATGCAATGAGAAGGGAATAAAATGAGATATAGGCTATGATCAGTCCTTAAGACTGTGAAAAAGAAATATGAGGATACAGATGAGCAAGTTCAGTCAGCCAATCTGACAAGCGATTGATTGTGGATACTGAAAAGGCAAAAAACTTTTATGGGAATTTAAATCAACTAAAAATCACTTTAAAAGTAAGAATACAACACAAAAGAATTATTAAAAAAAATGTCTTTTATGTTCCACGTAAGGAGTGAAGTCATTCAAAATCATGCTTTTCAAAGTCATATAGAATTGGCTGAATTATTCCTGAATTATATAAAAGTAATTTAATATATTCCATTTAACATAAATAATACAAATAATATCCAATATACATACATACATACATACATATACTGTATATACATTAGTGCTGTCAAATCGATTAATCACAATTAATCACATCGAACATAACAGTTTGTAAATATATATTAATATGTATATGTGTCACAGAGTCAAAGCCAGCACCCACCAACACCAACGCATTGTCACCAGATTGCCACGCTCCTCCCACTCGTTCACAGTTTCCCGAATACTAATCACCTGCACCTGCATCCCATCACCCAGGACACTATAAAGACTCTCACTTTCTTCACATCATTGTCTGGTCTCGTTATACGTACCTGGACTCCTTACCCGCTACTTACCTGCATCTTCTTCCTATCGTCTTCCTATCGTCTTTCATCTCCAACCGTCTGCTCCACGTTGATTCCTCTACCTGCATATACAAAGCTCTATTACCCTCAGCTAAGTAACTGTTCCAGAAGTGCAGTTCCAGTTACAGCCACCATCACCTACTTCTTCAATCACTTCCGGGAGGTGTTCGGACAAAGCACCGCCGATCTCTCTTTACACGACCAAATCTTCAGTTTACGCCAAGGTAATGAATCTGTGAGTATGTATGCCCTCCGACTTCGTACACTGGCGGCCGCTAGCGGCTGGAACGAAACGGCCCTGATAACCGCCTTTCACCAGGGCTTGAATCCTCACGTGAAACAGTTGGTCGTGTATGATGATACAATGGGGCTGGAAAACCTGATCCAAAAGACTATCCATGTTGCTCAGCGCTTTTCAGCATGTGCGCTCCACACACCCACTGCCAATCCTCTGGCCGCCACACCATCTGTCGTCCAGCACCTGAATTAATGCAGGTCGATTTCTATCGCCTGACTCGTGCGGAGCATCAACATCTCTGTCTGTACTGTGGGGGAGAGGACCATGTCATCGCTACTGATACTACTAGTGAGTACAATCCAACTGCCCGCTCGTATTGCACCTCTCACATGTCCTTAACTCTCACGTCTGTGTTTCAGCGCAAGCCCTTATCGACTCCGGCTCCGCAGGGAACTTCATCAGCAACCAGATTCTCCAGAAATTGAATGTACGTCGCAAATGCTGCCAACAGGATCTCCGTATTCAAACCATCCAAGGAAAACCGGTGGCCCGTGGTCACATCCAGCATTTCTCCTCCGCACTGACGCTCCGCATTGGCTGTCTTTACACGGAGGAGATCACATTTATGGTGCTGGAAGGGTCCACCGCGGACATCATCCTGGGACGCCCCTGGCTTACACAACATCAGCCGGACATCCAATGGAACATGGGTGAGATCCTCAAGTAGAGTGAAGAATGTTTTAAGAACTGTTTGTCTCCCATTAGAAAGTCTTCCTCGAATCTCCAATCTTCTTCTTCCGACTCCAACATCCTTCCTATCCTCTCTCTCTGAAAGTCCTGAAACTGACCTCAAAGTGGAAATTCCTCCTGAATACCCGGCGTTTCGGGATGTGTTCAGCAAGTGGTTGGCGATGCAACTACCACCTCACCGGCCATGGGACTGCGCTATTGACCTGCTGCCTGGGGCTACCCATTGTCCATCCTGGAACAGAAGGCCATGGAGTAGTACATTCAGGAGGCACTTAAACAGCGATTCATCTGACCCTCGACATCGGCACAGACACGGGAAGATGCAGGTAAGTACTGGGTAAGGAGTCCAGGTATGTATAACGAGACCAGACATTGATGTGAAGGGAGTGAGAGTCTTTATAGTGTCCTGGGTGATGGGATGCAGGTGCAGGTGATTAGTGTTCGAGAGACTGTGAATGAGTGGGAGGAGCGTGGCGATCTGGTGACGATGCGCTGGTGTTGGTGGGTGCTGGCTGTGACTCCGTGACAATATGTATATGTGTGTATATATATACTGTATATACACTGAAAAAAATTATAAACGCAACACGTTTTTGCCCCCATTTTTCATGAGCTGAACTCAAAGATCTAAGACTTTTTCTATGTACACAAATCTGTCTAAATCTGTGTTAATAAGCATTTTTCCTTTCCTTTTCCGAGATAATCCATCCACCTCACAGGTGTGGCATATCAAGATACTGATTAGACAGCATGATTATTGCATGGGTGTGCCTTAAGCTGGCCACAATAAAAGGCCACTCTAAAATGTGCAGTTTTATCACACAGCACAATGCCACAGATGTCGCAAGTTTTGAGGGAGCGTGCAATTGGCAGGCTGACTGCTGGAATGTCCACCAGAGCTGTTGCCCATGAATCGAATGTTCATTTCTCTACCATAAGCTGTCTCCAAAGGCGTTTCAGAGAATTTGGCAGTACATCCAACTGGCCATGTGTAACCGCACCAGCCCAGGACCTCCACATCCAGCATCTTCACCTCCAAGATTGTCTGAGACCAGCCACCCGCACAGCTGCTGCAACAATTGTTTTGCATAACCAAAGAATTTCTGCACAAACTGTTAGAAAACGTCTCAGGGAAGCTCATCTGCATGCTCATCGTCCTAATCGGCGTCTCAACCTGACTGCAGTTCGTCATCTTAACCAACTTGAGTGGGCAAATGCTCACATTCAATGGCATCTGGCACTTTGGATAGGTGTTCTCTTCACGGATGAATCCCGGTTTTCACTGTACAGGGCAGATGGCAGACAGCGTGTATAGCGTCGTGTGGGTGAGCGGTTTGTTGATGTCAATGTTGTGGATCGAGTGGCCCATGGTGGCGGTGGGGTTACGGTATGTGCAGGCGTATATTATGGACAACGAACACAGGTGCATTTTATTGATGGCATTTTGAATGCACAGAGATACCGTGACGAGATCCTGAGGCCCATTGTTGTGCCATTCATCCACGACCATCACCTCATGTTGCAGCATGATAATGCATGGCCCCATGTTGCATGGATCTGTACACAATTCCTGGAAGCTTAAAAACATCCCAGTTCTTTCATGGCCAGCATACTCACTGGACATTTCACCCATTGAACATGTTTGGGATGCTCTGGATCGGCGTATATGACAGCGTGTTCCAGTTCCTACCAATATTCAGAAACTTCACACAGCCATTGAAGAGGAGTGGACCAACATTTCACAGACTACAATTAACAGCCTGATCAACTCTATACGAAGGAGATGTGTTGCACTGCGTGAGGCAAATGGTGGTCACACCAGATACTGACTGGTTTTCAGACCCCCCCAATACAGTAAAACTGCACATTTTAGAGTGGCCTTTTATTGTGGCCAGCCTAAGGCACACCTGTGCAATAATCATGCTGTCTAATCAGCATCTTGATATGCCACACCTGTGAGGTAGATGGATTATCTCGGCAAAGGAAAGGTGCTCACTAACACAGATTTAGACAGATTTGTGAACAATATTTGAGAGAAATAGGCCTTTTGTGTGCATAGAAAAAGTCTTAGATCTTTGAGTTAAGCTCATGAAAAATGGGGGCAAAAACAAAAGTGTTGCGTTTATAATTTTGTTCAGTGTGTGTGTATATATGTATATATATATAAAATGTGTGTGTACACACTTACAGACTTTTATGCTAGATGCGATTAATAGCGTTTAATCGATTTGACAGCACTAAATTACGTGTGTGTGTAATAATAGTCTAATAAATGTCTAATAATATATTAAATTAATAATAAATATTCATTTAATTAATTGCAATTAATTTAATTAAAATACCTGTGTCCTTGTTGAGGGTAAAGAAATTGGATCCACCACCAGGGACAGTGTGATATGTCACTTTACCATTTGCACCAGCATCTGGGTCTTGGGCCGTTACCCTGACAACAGAGGTCCCGGGTGTGCTTTGCGTGCTCAAGCTGACGGCATAGTTCACAGGGTAGAATGTAGGTCTGTTGTCATTAATGTCCACCAGTGACACCTTCACATAGGCAGAGGACGCAAGGCCACCCTGCGGGAAAATAACAATTCATATTAATGACGATAACGACGAGAGGAATGCGGATAATGTCACACTACTATCTAATCGATCTTGATGATTTCTTGTGTGTAATAATGCAGAAGAATACTGCGCAGTGGGATATAATTGTCTTTCCAGGTTACAAGAGGCCAGTGAGCTGTAGTATGTACTGTAGTAGGCCTGCTCGCTCTTCACAGGGAGCATTTTATGGCTGCATTAATAATTGAAATGGGAAACAAAGCGGGCCACTGCTATCAGCTTATAAAGGGAAATAGTGTACGTGTGTGTATGTACAGAAATGTGCCCCTGAGACACTGCGGTTTATTGCCTTTTCATTTAGAGCGCTCATTATTGTTGTTACTGGCAACTGAGAGAGAAAAAACTGAGTGACTGGGCATCTAGGTGCTACACAACAGAACCAATGATCTTTTTTAATCAAACTTTATGCTTCTGCAGTGAGTTTTAAAAGGGTTTTCAACTCTTAAAGCTGCAGTAAATAATTTCCAAATGGATCAGGTTTCCCAAATAGTTAAAAAGCATATTAAATGTATTAATGACCAGCATTTTTCCAAGTGGTCTCACACTTTTGGACACTAACATACAATGTGTCCAAAACACAATTGAGGTTAAGCTCAATTGAAGGCACTTGTGGCATAATGTTGATTACCACAAAAATAACTGAATACTTGTAAATTACTTGTCACTCCTTTTCTTTAAAAAGGGTTGGGCTACAATGAGACCAGTGTTATTTTAGTATTATTTATAATATTTATTAATATCTTTTATATTTTTTTTTATGTTTTTAGTTTTCATTTTAGTTTAGGTTTTAGTAATTTTGTTTTGTGCTTTAGTCTTTTTTTTTTTTTTTATATTTCCATAAAGCTCCATATAAGTAATATATGTGACCCTGGACCACAAAACCATAAGGGTAAATTTTTTGAAATTGAGATTTATACATCATCTGAATAAATAAGCTTTCCGTTGATGTATGGTCTGTTAGGATAGGACAATATTTGGCCGAGATACAACTATTCGGAACTCTCGAATCTGAGGGTGCAAAAAAAAAAAAAAAAAAAAAAATTCAAAATATTGAGAAAATCATCTTTAAAATTGTCCAAACAAAGTCCTCAGCAATGCATATCCACTCACAAAAATTTTCAAAATATCTTCATGGAACATGATCTTTACTTACTATCCTTATGATTTTTGCCATTAAAAAAAAAAATGATAATTTTGACCCATACAATGTATTGTTGGCTATTGCTACAAATATACCCGTGTGCTTATGACTGGTTTTGTGGTCCAGGGTCACATATATATTCCATACAAGTAATTTTAGCACTTCAACTTAAGCTTTTTTCAGTTATTTGCCAAAACAACATTTCTAATTTTTGTGTAAGTTTTTAGAGTTTGTTTTTCATCTAATCAATCAATTGATAATAATTGATTAAAAAACAATATTTATTTTTTATTTTATTTTAACTTTATTTCAATTACTGAAAACAATTTGTAATAGTTTGTTATAACAACACTTAATGGGGCCAGACCGTAAATGTTAAAATAGTCAATGTTTAGCTAAAGTATAGCTAAAAGACGTAAACAATAAAAATATGATTTTAGTGTGAAAAAATGCTTTCTAACCTTTTGTCTAAAGTTATTCCTATTTTTACAATTTCAACATCTAAAATGACTGTAAGAATTATGAGAACAACTTCACAGCTCAAATAATACAAGCTTTAACAGAATAATGTTTTCATAAAATTATAAGCTTCACATTTCTGGCCTTAAACCCTCCAAAAATTGGCACAATTCACTTCCACTGTAAGTGTAAAATTATAATTTTTTTTTTTTTTTGTGGCATCTACATTATGCCATAAATATCAATTGCGCATAGCTTGAATTGAACCCAGAATACAGGTAAAAACTAATTCCCTCACCCCATCTGTTGCAGTGACAGTGAAGTCGAAACTGTCTGATCCTTCGTCTCGATCCAAAGCCACACTGGTGCAGATCTGTCCAGTCTCCTTATTGATGGTGAACTGGCTGGGTGGAGCACTAGCAGGCCCGGATCCAATTGAGTACGTGATGGCCCCAAATGACCCACCATCTGCATCATCTGCTTTTACCTGTGGAGCACAAACACAGAGAACGTTGTCAGAATTATGGTAGACTGACGTCATAAACCTTCGTCTCTACAGAGAGCAAGCACAACAAGATCAAATTCAGAGGTCTTAATATGTTTTCATTAAAATAATTAATCAATAATGCTGAGACTTCGGTATAGCCCCATTAAATAACCAAGACACTCCAGACATAAATCCCCATCCCTTTGTAATTTCTTTCTCTCTCTCTCCTCAAGCTGATTGTACCATGGATTTACTGCCAGCCGGTCTGTTCTTGGCCGCACCTGTCTCATCAATCTCTCACTGTGGAGTGGGAAAACAAGAGAAGGCAGAAAGAGAAGGAGGGAGAGCAGTAGGGATGAAAAGTGTCTCCCCGTATTCGATTCACATTCCCTGCCCTTGAATGTCGGGGTAAACGTCTAAAGAAAGAAGGCCACTCTTGCTGAGAGATGGAGACTCCAAGGAGTAATGAGGTGGAGGTATCTGGTTGAAGCTATTAGGCTTCTTGTAATGAAAGACGCCATAGGTGGAAAAATCTGGCCTTGTGTTCGGAAAGGGCTTTAGCCAATTTATGGTGGCATTAATGTGAGGACAGAAGCGTAGATTCATCAAATCCATACCATATGCAGCCATACAGTACTGAAAACACTGTATTCACAAGGGACAAATGTTATTGAGAGAATTTCAGATATTCTCAGGAGAATTTAGAGACTGTAGTTGCTGAAGGCTAGGAAAGGGAAAATGTCTTGGATCTCTTTCCTCTATGCTTCCACAAATCATAAAAGCCTTTGTTTGTCTGGGCATCTTGCCCTCTTTGTGCACTGGCTTTTGTACAGCACCTCAAATGATATGTTGGTGATATGACCAACTTAAAGGGTGGAAAGCAATCTGAAAATGTGTAAGAGACCGTCTGGATCGGGACAAACACAATTTTTATGATGCAAAAAAAGGAGTCAGGATTCAAAAGTAAGTATTTGTTAGTTTCTGAAAAATTAACTTTTTTTATTCAGCAAGGATGCATTAAATTGTCAAAAGTGACAGTAAAAACTTTTATACCGTTACAAAAGATTTATATTTCAAATAAATGCTGTTCTTACGATTCATTAGAGAGAGCTTGATTTTTAAAGAAGGAAACAAGGAAAAACATTTAACTGAAAACTGTCCATTAGCTGGAAACTTGTGAAAAATGTAATTTTTGAATCAGATAAGGTCAAGTTCATACTAACTAGAATGAACTAGACAAATAGGAAAAATCTGTTTCAATTTACGTATTCCTACCAAAATCTACTCCAACAGTTCATATTATAATCATTAAGAAGATATTAAGTAAAGGATAATATACATTCAGCTGGTCATTATCACAATATAAACCCAGACAGGGGGATCAGGAGACTCGTATCATCCTGAAGGGGTTTATTTTGCGATAATGACTGGCTAACTGTGTGTTATCCTCCTTATTACACAGCTCATACTTATCAAATACTGTAAGTAAATAAATGGAATGAATACATTTTCATGATGACATTTTTTTCATTACGTAGAAGAAAAAGACTACAGAATGATACACGAGACATATGATGGTCATTATACAAAAAAATATTTAACAGCAACTGACCAATCAGAATCAAGCATTCCAGAGGGCTGTGAAATGAAGAATTATAGTTTATGAATATTGCTATTTTGAAGCTAGTAAATCAGTTCATAATACATAATACAGCGAATAGTTAAAAGAAACCACAATCACATTTTTACACACAACACCACAGATAATCTTCTTATTGTCACGGCCATATAACTGCAGCTGTACAGCTGATTCGCATTACAGTCCTGACATGGTAAAAACAGAAGAGAGAAGTCGTACAAAACTTAAGCATCTCAGGCTCTCACTCAACAGGGCTCCTGCTACCGGAAAGGTTGAGGTCACGAACCCTCAACTTTGCTTTATGCGGTGACCTCTCTCCCACCATGACACTCTCTGTAAACAAAATTACTCTGGTGGTCCACAAAACTTCCCATTCATCAACTTCATAACGACCTGTAGACCCTAGTGCCTGTAACACAACAAAGGGCTCCTTGCAAAACATTAAGGGGAAATGACCTTTGACTCTGCCGGGCCTGCAAATATTTAATACGGTTGGCTGTGGAAGATGTTTCATAACGTTGCTTGCTGCCATTTATGAGGACTGCAAAGACCTGTTTTTTTATGCAATCTAGAGGATGTGAAATCTGGCCAAAATGGCAAGGTCAGACAACTTTTCTTTATAGATCCTGATGTTTTTTTTCTCCATATCCATTCCAATAACAATATTTTGTAAAAACAGGATGTATAAAAGCCGCAAGATGATTGTCCTGTCTGGTTGCCAGCTGTTAAAAGCACAATTTACCAAAATATTCAGTATTGGAGGAAAAAATCTTATTCTGGTTATTATGAAAAATTATAAATTGCATAATATCTTGATTATCATGATTTTTGTTTTGTTTTGTTATACTGCCTTTAATTTGTAGATGTGAATACAAAAAAAAATAATAATTAAGATGTGAATAATTGTAGATGTTAATACAAAAAATAAAAAATAAACTCAGTGCACTCAAAAAAATCATTCTCATTACTAAAAATAAATTGTAATGTATATTGTAAAATATATATACCATGATATAGTTGTCATACTGCCCATAATTTAAACAAATCAATTTTAAATACAAAAATCCTCATTACAATATTGCAAAAAAAAAGTCCAAATAAAACCCAATGCAATGTAAAAATCTCATTTTATTTTATTTCATTTTAAATCTCATTTTATTACTATAAATAATATGAATTATATGTTTATATCAAGATATAGTTCTTATATAGTACTACCTTTAATTTAAATAAACATATATACAAAATAAAAAAAACTCTTATTTTACTATATTGAAAAATCTTGAATTCTATATTGAATGCATATTTCTATAAATAATATAAACTGAAAATATGTCATGATAGTTTTTGTTGTACTGACTTTTAAATAAACTGATTTAAAAACACAGTATTACAGTATTGAGAATAATAGGAATTATAAAAAAGTCAAAAAGTGAAACATCTGGATGCTTTACGGTAACAAGAATGGACCTCCCCCCCTCTCCCCCTTTTTTTTCCATTACAGTTGCATCTCCGCTTGATATTGGCATGGAAGAGTAAGTTACTTTTAAAATCTGATATGGGAAAACTGCATCTTGAGGTTCAATTATTAAATCAAAATCAAAACACCTGCTCAGAGAATGCTGTCCACATTTCACAATGCATTCCCATGTGTATTTTATGTACCGTTTTGGAAGGCTGTAGCAGTGGTGTTCTGGTATGACAGGAATGACTCATGTGAGCAGCGATAGACCAACAGGTGAATTTCTATAACGGCTGACGTGTCCTGCAGAGCCCGACGGTGATGAAGCCAGATCTCGACCCAAATGAGACCACCACTGCTCACATTCTGCTCTGCAGTGGTCAATTCTTTTCCATCTGTTTTTACCATTATCGCTGTTATTTCCTGTTGGGATTACGTGTGTTGAAATACTATCTTTCTGACAAATCAAAGCCCCACCTTTGCCTGTGTTCTTGGGATATTTGGGTAAAGTGGCTGGGATTAAGCACCTGCGATAATGATTCGTCTTGGGACACTGTGGTAGCCAGACCTTGCTCTCAGGGTGCTGATAGAAACAAGCCTAGCCCACCTGGTGAGCATGACCTCTACACCACCCCCATTTTCCAGAATAGACTAGAATAGTCGATCATTTATACTGTATTAAAAAAAAAGAAAAAAGAAATCCAATAAGATTCAAGGCAGCTATGGATGATTTGATCAGGTGTACGGGGTAATGGGGCATGAAGGTCTAGAGCGTTCAACTCAATGTGTGTGTTTGTGAGGTTAGGAGGGTAAAAGAAACCTTCTCCAATAAGCACGGCGCAGGTGAGAAAAGCATTAAGCATTAATCATTTATATTATTTATTATTTATTTATTGTGTATATGATACAAAGTAATTAAATTTATGTACAATATTGTATGTTTGTATAATAATAAATAATAAAATAAACAAATAATAATTTATATATATACACATATATACACACACATATACAAACAATATATATTGTTCATTTCATTTTTGTAGTAAATAATTAAATAATAAACAAATTTTATATATATATAAACAAAATATTATACAAATGTATGTATTTATATATATATATATATATATATATATATATATATATATATATATATATATAAATATAAATTATACATAATAATCAGCCAAACATTCTCAGGATAGAGAAAAAGGTCAGCAAGTTTGCAGACTGAAAGTGGGCCGCCAACATTTTATGCTCACTCATCAATGCCAATTAAATGTAAAGCTGTATAGTATTTCTGCACAGTATACTATTTCTGCACACGTGCAAGAATCCATCTTCCATTCTGGCATCAATCAATCTGACAGTCCTGACAGAATTCCCATCTGCATCACTCCATCCCTTATTCATCAATAAATTAAACGACAGACACTGAGGGTTGTCACAAGAAACAAATCACTAACTCGCCATGCTTTTCACAGCAGATCAATAGCGTCGAGACACATTCAGCCCACGACAAGCAACTAGAACTTTCAAACACCACTTAGTTTTTCTGGTATTACCAAACTTTACAGTTAAATCAGAGACTTGTGCAAAAGTATTTCAATAATTCACTCTGGATGAAGCCGTGCTCTGCCGTAGAGACTCATCCATTCCCTATCCAGAGCTACGCATGGGACAAACGCTCCCGGAAAATAGGACTTAACACCATATGCCGTAATTCATGGCTTTCTTGGGTTGCAGGCCTCTCAGGAGGCTGAACTCGGCCATAACTAACCAGATGAACTCTGATTAGAGGAGAAAAACTGTAATTGAAGGGTACTGTATGATGTGGTACAGTAGATGTTTTCCCTTAAAATATATCAAAAACTGCCACAATAAATCATGTGTCATGAAACAGCAGATTCATATTAGTTCATATTAATCTTGACATACATAACTGAATTTATCACAGCAACTAATGTGCAATGTCTTCTTTCGCCTGATGTCCCCACTGCACTCCATAGAAAAATAACATCCAGGACAAGGACAAAGTACAAAACACATACAGCAGAATGTGTGTGGAGGACATTTATTTAGATTTCTTTTTCAAACGCTCTCAGCAACTTCACAAGCATTAAACAAGATCTATATATATATATATATATATATATATATATATATATATATATATACATATATAATACCACTGTTGAGTGATTGCATTATACTGTACATGGTCAAACCCGTTTGAACTTCCTAAATTCCAGTAGTTTTTTTCAGATATTTCAAGCTGACAAATGTCTATGTACGTAAATTTTACATAGCAAACAACACAACAAAACTGAGATCTCCCCAGGGTCACTGCATTTTTACAAGTGAAATAAATGGTTTGTTATTACATTGCTTACAGTCTCAAACATATGGTCTAAATTATTAATCTTTGAGTTTATCTTTTGCTAGCATCCAATGTCAAGAGGCTGATGCTGTAATTTATCTGCATTTTTAACATGAAACATTTTTTCCTTTTTTAAACACTGAAGGCATCAGTTTCAAATGCACATGAACCCACTGACCCAAACACAGGCTCATATAAACAATTTCAGATAAGACAACAGATCTATTACAGGTCACTGCTTGTCCAACAGACAAATTTGTGTTATTTTTACAAGGCTCAGCAAACTTATAGAGTTTCTCGCTAATGCACACAACCTTGATATCTGTAATTTAAGATCACCTGGTTAATCTCCGATTTCTCCTTTCGTTCCCAAGGGAATCTGCCTCTTTAAAAATCGCAGGGGTTAGAATAAGTCAAAGAAATGGAGGAAATCCACTACTACAATGTCTCAGGTCTATATCAAGATAAGCAGCAGTGCTTTGGATGTGATTAATTGAGAGCTAATCTCTAGATGTCCTTTCCTTCACCGTGACCTTTCTGCCGATCCTTTTTAAAGAGGTTGTGAGTGGCAGTACGTTTGATTCAAGATGAAATCATTTCCAAGCACTCTCATGTATATGTCACAGTTTAAATCTAACACCTGTGTATCTAGACCTATGCTTAAAGAGAACTACATTTAAGGATCTCTGTATTGAGTTTGAGCATTTGTGAAGCACAAAAGCAAATTATTTATTTATTTAAAGGGATAGTTCAGCCAAAAAATGAAAGTTCTGTCGTTATTTACTCATTATCATTTTGCTTTAAACCTGTATTGTATTGATATAATCCTGTAGATATTGCTATATTGAACTGTTTTTGTCCATACAGTGACAATCAGCGGGGTCCAAAATAACATTGGACTCATTGACTTTCAATGTATAGACAAAAACAATTGAAACATTCCTAAAGGATTAGTTTACTTTCAAATTAAAATTTCCTGATAATTTACTCAACCCTACGTCATCCAAGATGTCCATGTCCGTCTTCCGCATTCCTCAAAAAGCTTACGCTGTATGTCCTACACCTTCCCTATTCAAATTACGGAATGAACGCGGTGCCAATTATGTTTTTTTTTGTACTGTAAATTAAATAGGGAAGGTGTAGGACATGAAGAATACGGAAGAAGGTCTGGCGGAAGCACTTGCGAAGCGATCATGTGTGTTTATAAAGCATATACATTTTTATTTTTTTTTAGAAAATGAAGCTACACTGAAACTGTAATTCTGACCTTAAACCGTTTGGGGTCTACTGAAGTCCACTATAAGGAGAAAAATCCTGGAATGTTTTCATCAAAAACCTTGATTTCTTTTTGACTGAAGAAAGAAGGACATGGACATCTTGGATGACATGGGGGTGAGTAAACTATCAGGAAATTTTCATTTGAAAGTGAACTAATCCTTTAAAAATCTTCTTCTAGGGAGAAAGTCACAGAGTCTACAAAAATGGTCTACTTTGCAGAATTTACAGTTTTAGACATTATTGATCTTTAAATCAATATTTAAATATATTTACAAAAGGTAATGATTAAACATACATCTGCCAAGTTTTTCTCTCCCTTCAGGGGAGGGTCTGGACTATGTAAATATGGATTGGATTGGTAATTTAAATATTTTAAATAGTCCGTTCCCTTGGCAACATGAATAATGGATTAAGATCAATACAGCTCATAAATCAAAACCCTAACTCTTCCTATTCAACATATCATTTACTACCACAGAGAGAATGTAAAAACAAACTAACCATCACTAGTCTTATTAATTAAAGGGAGCCTTTAACTGCCATATGGTGTTATGAAGGCCAGAAAGAACCAGACCACTCAACTGTCAATAAAATAAAATAAAATAAAATAAAATAATAAAATAAAATAAAATAAAATAAAATAAAATAAAATAAAATAAAATAATAAAATAAAATAAAATAAAATAAAATAAAATAAAATAAAATAAAATAAAATAAAATAAAATAAAATAAAATAAAATAAATATTTCCTATTCCTTTTATATTATTAACCACCAAAGAGAATATTAAAACCAGACAAACCACCAGTAGTCTTATTCATTAATGGGAGCCTTTCGGAGACATTGTGTTATGAAGGCCAGACAGAACCAGAACCTCCCACACTATGGCAAATGGCAGTTCAAAGAGGAAGTTGGTCTGGCACTCATATGCTACTGCTAAAACATGAGGTCTATTGTAAGAAGTGGTAAAAGCGAGGTGGTTATATTGGAGCAAATCTGTAGCTGTTCTTTGATCCAGACATGAGTCAGCAGACCATACTGTTCATTAATGCTTTACTGGTAAATAGCTGACTGCAACGCACATGGATTATTCATTGATTGGTACAAGTGGACTTTTGATCATTACTTTCTAATAACGCTATGCACATGATTCACTCTTTTAAGGCTAATGGTACTTATTAGAATAAATACCCATCAAAAATGTTTTACATTCCCAGACCAATATAAGAAATGTACTGCAGTGATGGTGTTTTCTTAATCGGACAGTTTTGGGGTAATAATGATACTAAAATATGTAAAAGCAACAAGGTTTTTATTTACACCAACTGTTTGGTTACTCTGCAAAATTTCTTTTATGATGAGAAATACAATCATTGTGCCATTAGAACCCACTGCAAGTACTGTACTATATGCTATATAATGCAATAGAACCTATATTTTATGATCTTTGATGGTTTAATGTGAGGAATATTCTACATTTGTGTGACCACAGAGTTATGGAGAAGGAAGAAAACATTAATATTCTAACAAATCCATACAAATCATTAAAACCTACTTTTGCTTTTGCAACTTGTCAAGTGTTAACTTAGAACCCAAAAATGTCTAAAATATGCAGGGTTTCTAAAATATGCTGAGTAAGCTGGGGAATTAGGAATACAAAAGCATAAACCCAGAGACAAACCAAATAAGAATGAGAAATGCTTCCAGACTCTTTTATGAATGAAAATTCATTACTTCCAGAACACATTGCCATTCAAATTTAATTTCCATGTATAAAGACAGCTGTAATTAAGCAGGACAGTGATGGACCAGGGACAATCCAGAACATTCTCTAAACTGGCAACAGATGAGAGCAGACAGATTCCAACCACTTCTCTTTCTCAATGGGTCTATGTTTCAACAACTGCAAACCACATTGGCGAACTCCACTCAGTGCTGTTTGTGTAACATGCTGCACCTTTAAGAAAATTTATGGGCAAGAGCATCTCGCTTCGAGGCCCTGAGCTATGCATCACTACACAGAATATAAAAGGCTGTATTTTAGTGGTTTACAATGAAGGAAGGGTACAGTGTGGATGTTTTTCCTCCCAATAGCTTTTGCAAGATGCCACAAGAGTCTTATTTTCCTTTTACAAGTTTGTGGGATCTGGCCTGGGTCTTCGTTTCAGACTTGTGTATGCTTTTGAAGTGTATGCAATGCTTGTTGGTTGCTTCCAATTTGTATTTCATGGCAGAAGTATGTACACAGACGAGAAAAGCACAAACATGTTATACATAATTCATTCCTCTACCTTGGCAACTGAGATTTGGAAACGGTCGTGAGCTCTGTTTTGGGGGCAATGTACTCATTGGAACATCACAGGGTATTTTACAAGATATTTTCTGCCTGTTTCCAACTTTCTGGCAAAGTCAGAATGCATTGGAAGAAAACACTTGATTTTTCCTCTTATACGTTCACTTGTCTTTTGTATGAATTGTTAACAATGTATCCTAAAATGCACCCGAGCACATCTACCTTATCCCAGGCATTGTAAAGTGGATTCATGTAATTGTTCTGATGGAGCCTGGGGACCAATCCTGTTAAATGTAGGCTGATTAGCATCCCCGCTAGGCCTCTAATGAATGTGAGAGAGGCAAGAGCCCAGATCTGGCTAGGGTTTCCTCATCGGGTCTGGCCAGGGACAGCACGCACACCCATCTATACAAACACACTGATTACAGCACTTCTACACTTCATTACCACTTATTCAAGAGATCAAATCTATCATTATAAACTGATCAGACATTTATAATGTTACAAAAGATATATATTTCAAACAAATACTGTTCTTTGGAACTTTCTATTCATGAAACAAAACCCTGAAACAAATGTATCATAGTTTCCACAAAAATATTAAGCAGCACAACTGTTTTCAACATTGATAATAATAATAATAAATGATTCTTGAGCTCCAAATCAGCATATTGTAACACTGAAGACTGATAAAAATCACAGGAATAAATTACATTTTACAATGCATTAAAACAGAAAACAGTTATTTTAAATTGTAAAAATATTTCACAATATTATCGTTTTTACTATATATTATTTGATTAACCAAAACCATTAAAAAACATACTCACCCAACTTTTGAACAATAGCGTATGCTGAACACGTCATTTCACTGACGAAACAACCAAACTGTCAATAGTAGCTTAACTAAACTAAGCTAACTAGAAAGGTACCTATATTTAAACACTAGTTTAGTGTGTTCCTGCAACAACATTCTTATCAAGCAGCCATTGTGATTTTAGGGTTAAAGTTCTGATAGGTTGATATAAATGTCTCGATGACAATATGGATGTTGATCTACTGTAGGAACATGTTCTACTGGGATTAAAAAACCTAGTTCAATGAAAACATTGCTTAAACTTGAAGCACACGGTAGTTTATAATCATTTCCTGCCCATAATATGAGTACAAGCCCATTGATTTATTGATATTACCTCAGTGATTCTGACAAAGTGCAGGCCAGAAACTAGAAGAACGCTGCCTCCTCCTTCCATACATCCCCCAACCCCTGACCTTGAATGGCACAAACTCACATCTCAACACTCTTACACTAAGTGATCCCAGCCCTAAGGAAGAGGGAATGAGGATGGAGGGGAAAAAACAAGGGAGAGGGAAGGAAAGAATGGAAGAAACATGGCATCATTATCCCAACTTCCCCACTCTCCATCTCCTCTCGGATGGTGTGGTCTTGATTACACAGCCGCCCAAAACCCAAACATTAGAGCAGCATAAACTGACTCTAATATATAACCTACAAAGCCTTTCAATGCAGTCACCACTGTGACAGCAGTATCTCAGTCATACACCTCACAACAGCTCTTTTGGATGGGGGAGGATGGGTCGAGTAAGAGCAGAAGGGAGGGTAAGAAAGGGGGCGGAGCTAAAACACAACATCCTCTCGGGTCTGGGGGAGTTCAGTGGATAAGCATGAGCTGTCAAAGCCCCATAAACATGGGCAGACAAACTGTGCTCTCCCCCAAAACACGGACCTGTGCTCCATACGGTATCACTTTAACTTAAACGCACAGAGCACCAGGAGTCTTTAAGCTTATTGAGTTATTAAGGTATGCAGGCATCAGGTAAATCATTCTGAACCCCAAGAGAAGAAATGAAAAAAGTTTATGTGGATGTCAGTTTTTTTGTAGCATTACAGCATCTGTAAGACTTTTTGGCCTTTATTTGCAGGACTGTAGAGAGCAAGTGCATTATCTTCTGGACCACAACTCTTCTTAAAGGGACAGTTCACACAAAAATAAAAATCATCATTTACTCACCTTCATGTCATTTCAAATCTGTATGACTTTCTTTTCTTCTGTGGAACACACACACACACACACACACACACAAAAAGAAGAAAAAAAAATATATTTTGAAGAATTTTACACTGTTTTTATCCATACAGTGAAAGTCAATGAACAAATAATATTCGACCCCATTGACTTTCATTGTATGGACAAAATATGCTAAAACATTTTTCAAATGTCTCAATTTTTATGTGTTCCACAAAAGAAATATAATACAGGTTTGGAATGACATGAGGGAAAATAAATGATGATTTTTTTTTTTTTTTTTTTACCACCTACTGTAACCTGTTTATAATCTCTTTTACTATCCCTTTAAAAGAGATTATAAACAAAACCAAGAGCTTGGCAAATTTGGTGACCTTGAGGTTCCAGACACCCAGACTATAACAGCAAGATTTGTCATTGTTATAAAAAATTTCTGCCACAGGGTAAATCGCCAGCATCATGACATACTCGCCTGTAAGTTAACAAATTACATACAAGTATCTATGAAGCCACTTTGTGAGAGGAAGTACGCTGACAGCCACATTTGGCATTGATTACGGCAGAGTCCTGCTTTTCCTGTCACAAATTTCAACCATGGCTGACAAACAGTTGATCAGACATGGTTTAGATTTCAGCATATGTCCTCAAACATGAAAAACATGGGTTGGATGACACAAAGCTGAATTCTATTATCACACTATGTTTTCTTTTCTAACTGTCCACTGTGTGAATTGCCATTTTTCGACCCGTTTTACTTCCGCAATGTGATGTATTTCTAAACAACATGGAATATTCAAAAAGAAAAACAAAAGTAGGATTGACTGTATCCATCGGGAGTTTACTGAATCATGAAAGGTTAGCAGAATAGAGTCAGACTGAATGCGAGTTTGCTAAAATAATGGCTAAATAGACTGTCGTTCAAAAGTTTGGGGTCAGTATGATTTTTTTTAAATAATACTTTTTTTTTTAAAACAAGCATGCATTAAACTGACCAAAATTGGTTTCACAATGTTACAAAAGCACTACTGTTTTCAACATTGATAATAATAAGAAATGTTTCTTGAGCACCAAATCAGCATATCAGAATGATTTATGAAGGATCATGTGACACTGAAGACTGGAGTAAGGATACTGAAAATCAGCTTTGCCATTACAGGAATAAATTAAATTACACATTACAAAATATATTAAAATTGAAAACACTTATTTTAAATTATATTAATATTTCACAATACTACTGTACTATATCAAATAAATGTAGCTTTGGTGAGAATAAAAGTTTCTTTCAAACACACAAATAAATAAATAAATATATAAATCTTACTGACCCCAAACTTTTGAATGGCAGTGTATATATTGATTAAATGTTATGAAAGCAAACAGGGCTTTTGATTTCACATTGATTTTGAGTTTTATTTTTTAAAGTTTATTTTTTTAAATTATAAATCTGTTGCTAATTTGATCAGATGATTTATCCTGCCATGTCTAATTAACTTTACTAACTAACTTTACACACTCCACCTGCAGAGGTACACACACTGCCTCCGGTCATGCCTCCGGACCCTTCAAGGGTCAAGGTCATAGGTCAGCAAAATGTCATCCAGTTCTTTGTCAGGCGCCATGTCGACCCCTGACCCCTGGCTGCTCAGCTGCAAACGCAATCCTTTCACTACATCTAAAATGAGCAGTTCATTTGGACTGTGACAAATGCCACATAGCCAGACAATGAGAGACCACCTGTTATCTTTAAATAAAACACATACACAAACTTCTGTGGCCTCCGTTCATCTCTTTTCATAGGAGCAAATAAATTCAATTAGGAAGGGGGATATCCTGAGGCATGATGTCACTTGCTTTAGTCAAAGGGTCAGGGGTTCTGCCTGACCTCATTAAACTGTGGATAGCTGTAACATGTTGGCTTCATCTCCATATATACAAACTCACACTTGCTTTCTAAGTTTGGGATGACACATTAAACCGATTTCAGTGCCATGTGAGTTCAGATTATGGTTCATTCGAGCACTGCAATGGAAACTGTGTGAAAAGTTAAAAGCAGGAGAGAATTATGGGAACACAATGTTGGTGACAAACCCTAAAGCATCTGATCAGAGCCTGGATTTCAATCACATGAATAATAATCACAATGAATATAATAAAGTCTTAAAAAAAAAAAAAAAAAAGCTTTTCTCCCTACTTTTCCTGATTCCATTATGAATCTTTTTAGCAAATGAGTCATGTTCATTCCATTTGTCTGAACAAGAGAAGGCATGATGTTTGGTCAGGTTGTGAGTCTTATTCAAAACAAGAACAGAAAGAGGGTGAACAAATTACGAATGGGCAAAAAATGTAACAAAGATGTTATTGAAAGTATGTATTTATGCTATTATTGTGGCATTTTTTAGTCATGCCTAAACGTTGGAGGGAAAATTGAGGGAAAAAAATAGATTTATTTTAATGTTAAAAGATGCTAAACACTCTTTCTGCAGGTTTTTTTTTTTTTTTTTTTTTTTAATTAGCTGATTGAAGGATTCAACAGCAAAAAATTAATAAATACATAAAAAATTCTGGTGATGTAACCTGAAGAAAGGGATGATTGCATGATTCAGTGAATACATTTTAGTGAACTGACTGCAAAGATTCAAATTACTGGGATGAATCAATTAAACATGATCTGTTAAGCATGATCTGTTAAACTAGACATGTTTCTGAATGTTCAGTGCCAAACATTTCCAGAAGCAACGTTTCAGAAACAAATGAAAACCTACAGGATAGTCATCGAGAAATCTAAACAATAATGCTAACAATAACTATTTCCCAACTACATGTTACTGAATGTAGGGAAAAAAAGACTTTTGGAAGAGTCAAATTTAAGCTCCATGCGAAAAAAACAAACAACTGAGGCCTGAAATCAATTACCCGAACCCAGAGAACACAGACCAAAGTATAGAGTGAGCAGGTCAGTTCTACATCGTTTTCCTATCTCATGTAGCTAATGACTCAAGTCTTATCACCACCCCATGGCGGGGGCCCATGAAAGATGGAAATCATTTAAAACCACATCCCTTGACCTTGTTCCCATAGTATCACCACAGAAAAGAAAAATGTCTACCGACCAACTTTTGAGATTCATACCCACTTCGTTCCTGGAATTCCTCTCGGTTTTCTACTACATCAACAGAACTTTAAGTTTCCAGAAGTCATGGGACCACCTACTGTAACCTGGGAGGTCAGTTCAAGGGCTGGTCATTGAGTTGTAAGTGTGTCTGAGAGGTTTCCAGGCATTGTGGGTTTTTTCTCTGCTCCTTGACTGTGACATAAATTACTTTAATAAGTCTCAATATGAAACTCGATTTCACAACTAAAGCTCTGCTTTTGCGAAATGCCCTTTGATGTGGGCTTACAACGTAGCGACCTACTGCACAGACCATCTTAATGATACAATAATGAACAATTCAGAATTAATATAAATGTAAAAATTGTATATAAAATATAAAGTACTTCAAACTACGTAGGGTTGAGCAAGATAGCTAAAATCACATTATGAAATAAATGTTTTTCTCCAAAACACATTGGCCACAATTACTGGCACCCCTAGAATTTTTGTAAATTATCTAATATAAGTAAAATATCTCTGAAGTATATTCCCGTTCATATTTACATTTTTTAGCACACCAGGGTGATCATGAACATGATATTGTCCAGCCATGACTTCCACCAACATGGAGCTGGGAATCTGAAGGATCTGGAGAGATTCTCCATGAAGAAATGGTCTCTGATCTCTTGTCACGTGTTCTCCAAACTCATCAGGCATTATAGGTGAAGACTGTTATCTTGGCAAAAGGAGGTTGCAAAAAGTATTGAATAAAAGGGTGCCAATAATTGTGGCCAATGTGTTTTGGAGAAAAACATTTATTTCATAATGTGATTTTCCCCCCACTTTCAATTATTTTCCTTATTATTTCAATGAAAGGTTCGATTTTTGCTAATTTTATTAATTAAAGATCAAAATGATAAACAATGCAGATTTATTTTTACAGTCATCTTTGATCACATTTATCAAGGGTGCCAATAATTCTGACCAGCACTGTGTGTGTGTATATATATATATATATATATATATATATATATATATATATATATATATATATATATATATATATATATTATACATTATATAATCTAATTTAATGATTTTTTTTTTCAAAATGTTAAAACAACATTCAGTTACAAAATGCCACACAGAGACTTTGTTGAACATTTCTGAGTCATTATGCAACTTAACTGTTGAACTGATTCACTAAAACTGACAGATTGAACTTATTCATGGAAATGAATCAAATTTAGCTGTTTGTGATATTAACAATCCTTATATTCACAATGTTGATTAATTTGAATAAATCACAAACATATAATCATTGCTAGCATATTGATAAAGTTCTGTATATAAAGCCTAGCTCAAATTTCAACATTATTTTGTATTTCTACAGTTAGTAGTATAGTAAAGGAAGTTAAATATCACATAGTATGAATCCATACTTTAACAAGGTTGAGAGAAAGGTCACAGGCACAAATGCTGCTCAAGATTTACTTATACGATGCAAATTTAGAGAGAGCAGGAAAGAAAGAGAGAAAGACAGAGAAAGGGGGAAAACAGAAGAAAAAAGGTGATTAGAAGGCTAAAATGGGGGGAAGGGAGAGAAAAAGCACCTCCCTTGAGAGTTCTGCTTAGTGTTAAGGCCTTGAAAAACACTTCAGCAGAACCCCTCCAATCTGTCTAATGGAAGCCATATTGAATTAGGCCGGTGTGAACACATGCAGCAGATTGTAGAAGGTGACTCACACACATTTTTATGACCACAGAAATCACAGTAAATGCCAGCCAATTGATAGCTGACAACTGTGTAAGCCGCCAAAATCCAAGGTTAAAGTCACATATTGCTCTCAGTCAACCAATAACTAGATTTTGTTTTTGTAAAGGCGCAGTATAGTTCGCTTAACCTGATTTACACTGCACTGACCGATCAAGACCTTTGTGAGTGTGGAAATAGAAGCACTGTTTACTTATTCTGGACTTATTAAGGCAACCAAGCTTATTGATCATAATATATAATAACACATGGTTTAAAGGGTTAAAATCCCAGTCAGGGTCCCAAAGGAGTTGTGTGAATATGAATCAACAATCAGGACCCCGGGGAACATTATCTGGAGGACATGAATTAATGGAGGAAAGACTGTTTGAGGAGCAAAAAGAAAAGGAGAGAAACAGATGAAGTTATGGGAGATCTCTTGAAACAATGACAAACAATAAGACATCCCTTTTTAGACTACTGAAGGTCTGTGTTTTAATGTATAACGCTGATTGTGGAACAAGGCATCATTTATTTAAACTATCTTGTACCAGAAAGGAGATACAGAGAGAGTTATGGAATCAGAGATGGTACGGCGAGAGAAAACCAGCTGCAGTTTATTCAGACCACATTCCAAGCAGGTCAAGGTTCCCCATAGGATAGAAGAATAACAACAAATTAGATCTCTAATATCTCAGTTGTTTCTCAGTGACAGCAATGAGATAAAATGGAGAGTAAATGGAGAGTTTTACTTTAGTCCCAAGAATTTTCTCCTGAGAAACAGGCCTCAGTAATCTCACGTCTTCTCACGAGGTTCAGAAAAGATCTCGACTATGTCTCATAAGCCCTGGTAAATACCACTAAATCAGTTCTGGAATGAGCACGTACAAGGTCATAAAGCGCTGACTAATCATAAAGCTCTGTCAGATCTGTTTACAGAAGCTCTGCTGCTTTTAATTGTATTTCTATGTAAATATGCGCTAGATCTGGGGCCAGTTCAAAAGCAATCTGATCGGATTTCGGCTATCGGATTGGATCAAATCTTGAAAATGGGTTTTTCAAAAGAAAAAATGGATTTTGAAATCAGATTAGATCACAAAATCCAATCTTGGTTTTGATCTGGATCAAATCATCAGTTTGTGCTGTTCAAAACTTTTTAGTAAGATTGGAATACCTTTGATCCAAAAAATCAGGATTGTACTAATCCCAGCAGAACGGTGGATTTCAGGAACAAAAATGTAATAAAACTTAAAATAAAATACAACATTTGTATCATGTAATATGCACACACATTTTTTACTGTTAAAGTAATAAATTAGAAGTGGACATTATACCTATTAAGCCTTTACAGTAAAGTAAAAAAGAGATTTTGGCGTCATAAATTAATCCCCAAACAGTAAATACCAAACAAAAATATATTTAATTTGAAGTGTTTTTATCACTGTTTGTAAACACAATCATAAAATAAAATGAACCAGCCAAAAGTTCTTTGCGAACAAACACAAGGTTTCTCGGGTAAACGCTATGCGAAAGTTTTCTGAGAGAACCACCAATATAATGGGTATCCCTAATGCTATACACAACATTATAGCTATATACTGTTACTGTATGTCAACTATTGATTCATTTACATCTATTTTTAGGAGAAACCTTTGATACTGAAAACTGAATTAAATCCCCTGAGCCATGAGCGAATAACCTTTGGGCAGCAAAATCACTCTCTCTCTACACTCAGTCGATTTTATAGCATAATTGAACTCATTTACTCTCTGGCTATAAATTATAATTAGATCTGAGTATTTAGACCCCCAGCCCCTCCAAATGCACACATGTTCACCAATCAATCCCCACCTCCTCACACATGCGCCTCTTATATGCTCCAAAGGGGGGTTTGGGGGAGAATTCAAACTTTTAAAGCACCTGTTACCACAAGGGTGCCCTGTTGTTGTTGAGAAAAGATTTCCGAGGAGCTTAGCAGGGGCACACAAAACCAAAATAAAGCTGTCAGCAAATCCCTGCTGCCCGGACGTAACCGTTACATCCTCGCTTGTCTAGGACGTACCAGCCTAGTCACAGCCTCTGGACACGGATGGACGCGATCAAAGCAAACCACGATGGTTTACACCACATGCTCAGCAGATAATTAAGTCTCTCCCTTGTGGAAAACGGGTCATAAATTATCAGAGTGGTACAGCACTTCCTGCGCACCCATATGCATCCATAACAAAACTTACAAGACGTACACACATATAAAGCATTCGCAGGCACAGACGCACACCCTCCCACACACACAAACATCCTCCAGACAGCACACCAGCTTGGTCCCACTTGCACTCTATTTTCTTCACTTTTGGCTACCTAACGCTCTGGGAATGGCCAAGAAAAACACGACGGCTGAGCGCGAGATAGCGCACGGGTCAAAGGTCATGAGGCTCCAGCTGGGACGTAGAGAGTTGGGCCGAGAGCGGAGCGAGTGAGATGAGTAACATGCATGCTACAAGCGCACGTGTGTTTGTATGTGCGTGCGGGTGCAGAAAACGTCCGAGGGAACGTTAAATCAGGACCTTGTCCTCGCAGAATTGCTCAACCTTAAAGCGGACTGATTCAAGGACTGGTGCCTGCATATTAGGAGGAGTAATTCAAGCAAAATAAATGGCGTAATTCTCAAATATGACGCATTTTGAAGCCCTCTGATTTGTTTTTGTTAAAATGGTCTTCTCTCTATGCAAATGGTTATTAGAAATCAGGACCAGAGAGGAAGCTTTTATCTGATTAGTGTTTGACATGAATCTAATTGGAAACGTCCCCTGAGGACCAAACCACGAAATGATGCCTCGACTGCCAACTCTTGTTACTAAAAAAAAAAAAAAAAAATGGGTTTGCAGCAAATGTCAGAACAACCACAAAGAAATTAAGGCATTTATATACATTACAGATGTTTCATTTTTCAACACTTATGATAAATCCACATACACACACAGGTTTGTTTTTGTGAATTGTGGGGACAATCCATAGGCATAATGGTTTTTATGCTGTACAAACCGTATTTTCTATCGCCCTACACCAACCCTACATCTAAACCTACCCATCACAGGAAACTGCACATTTTTACTTTCTCAAAAAAACTATATAAAAAAAGCCTTTTGAAAAATGTGGACATGGGGTAATGTCCTCATAAGTCACCCTCTCCTTGTAATACCTATGCCATACCCATGTCATTATATAAATTTGTGTCCTGATATGTCACAAAAACACGCACACACACACGCACACACATATATATATATATATATATATGATTATATAATATATAATAAATAAGTAATTTTTTCACAAACATTATTTTGTGTGTATTATATAAATTATTTTACAAACCAAATGAACTGTCTGTATTTAAAAAAATATATATCCAGAAAGGAAATTTTTATTTTTTAGATTTTCTGCATCACTGAAATGAAATTTTTTTGTACAATTAGTGCTTAATTGTCCATTGTATATTACTTCAATACCAAGTCGATACTGAAATTTAAAAAATGTGAATCTTTGAGGATTCATAAACACCTATGATTGGCCACTGTGTTCACGTGCTCATCAGATACTGTATGTCTGTGATTGTCTTCAATGATCAATGCATGAAAGCGTCTGAAAGCGTATGGAAGTGTTTGAACGCGTTTTGA
The DNA here is from genome assembly GCA_037101425.1 of Elopichthys bambusa. Lineage (NCBI taxonomy): Eukaryota > Metazoa > Chordata > Actinopteri > Cypriniformes > Xenocyprididae > Elopichthys > Elopichthys bambusa. The sequence goes on from CM074433.1 coordinate 33,853,389, forward strand.
AAGCAAGAGCGGGAGCGTTTGAAAGCAGGCATCTATCAGTGGACCAGTCCGCTGAAAGAAGTCTACTTTCAAATGCTCTCTTGTGTATCTGTGCAAGAGCTTGGTGAAGAGCGTCAAAGATGTCTATTTACAACATGTGTTTGTAGCCAATCACAGACATATATTTTGAGCCTGTGAACACAATGGCTGTTTGCGAATCCGCTCAACAGCACTCAGTCACATTTTTTAAATTTCAGTATCGACTTGGTATCGAAGTTGATACTTTTGACAACACTATTGTACATTATCCCTTAATTGGGCTTCATTTGCTTAAAAATATAATTTAGTTATTTTTCTTTACATAATGGGATTTTTTATCATGAAAGTTTTCATTATATTCACCAAAGAAGGAAAATGGAAGTTGGAGTGGAGAGAAGAGCTCTTAAATTCTCCAGCTGTAGACCGTCTATAAAGTCAGTGTCTCATAAAAGAGAAGAGGAGCATGACATCATCATGACCTCAATTACAAGAGATGCCTTTGAGGCTCTCACACTGTCTGTTTTCTTACATTTATGATTAACTCAAAAGATACTATCTCAGTACATCACACCCACAATTCTGAACCAATAAATCCCTCATAGATTTTAAATATCCTTATGGCATTTAACTGCCATATTTGTGGTATGACAGGCATGAATAATTCACACTACAAGTCCTATTGTTTCAATTTTGCAGTCGTATAGCAGTCCCCTGCTCTCATCAGGGTTAGTACTACCCCTGTCCGTTCCACTGAAAATTAAACCCTCTTCAAGTGTTTCTTCATATGGTTCTGTCCAGAATTTTTGCACAGCGAGCAGAACTAAATTACCTCAGAATTAATCCTTTCCCAAAACTTGCTTTATGAGTCCCATTATAACAAAACACATCTGTTACAACACCGCAAACAGAGCCAGCCATCACATCAAACCCTGTAGACAAAACACGGACCCCCTCTGCAATCGCCTCCCGGGATGGGACCCATTCTGGGTGGATGTTCGTTTTTCGCACCTGCTGGTTCCCCACAGCACCACCACAGCCGGTTTAACTGAACTTGTTACTGACATACACAGAGGAGATGACGTGTTATTGAGGTAGGAGATGTGCATGGATTGACACTCACACACATTCCCACACATGGGATGCAAACAAGGAGTTAAGGAATATGTTTTGGAAAAATTTGAGAGAGTAGAGCTGTTCTGTGTGCCAATATAAGCCGAGGAGGATGAGATTATCTTTAAATCACTGTGCCTTTGGGCCTCTGAACTGCCAGCAAAATAAAAGACTTCAAGTCAGGGTGCAAAGCTCTCATCATCACATGATATGTGCGGTCAAACAGGGCTAGCAGGAAGGTGATTAGCTGATCAAAGCCCCCTAAAGTGGATTTTAGTTTCAGGGTGGGCTCTGAACAGATCAGTCGGACCTTTAAGTGCAATGCGTTAGTATTTAGGAGGGCTGTCTGGAGGTGTTCACCACTATGTGCATTTGGAGAATGCCTAAAAAATAAATAGATTAAATGCTAATAAATGCTATAAAGGTATTGTTTAGTTCATGTTAACTAAAGTAGTTAACTAATGAAACCTTTTTGTAAAGTGTTACCATATACAAACACTATATTGCCAAAAGTATTGGGACACCCCTCCAAATCATTGAATTCAGGTGTTCCAATCACTTTCATGGCCACAGGTGTATACAATCAAGCACCTGGGCATGCAGACTGATTCGACAAAATTCAAGCGGTACCGTGATTGCACATAGTTGTGTCTTGTTTTAATAAACAAAAAAATAATAATTCTATGAAAAAGTTTTTATATCTTCTAAACAAGATATATAATCTTGTTTAGAATGATGTATAAATATTTTCATTAGAAATCAATGTAAAAATTACGACTAAGAAAATTTTAAAAGATCTTTTTTGTAGTTCACAGCAACAATGTCCTTTGCTACACAATTTTTATAAACATACTCCCTCTGCTGTCCAAGAGAATAAATCATTTATTACGAAGTGCTCATATCCAATGACATACATATTGCATTTTGTTTCATATTTCTTAAATCTCGCTGCAAAACAAAATTAATAGTAGTAAAAAGGCATTATTGGTCTTTAAGCCCAGCATCTGCACTTACAGGTCAAATACTCTGCCAATATAGGCCAAGAAAACAGCTTGATAAGAATTGGCTCTGATGGTATTGTTCCAAAACTGCCTGTTATGACTGTTTGGCTCTGAGTTCCGCCTGTGAAAACAAAGCTACTGTCAATGGGAACAGCTCTGCATCTCCTTAATATTTTGCTTAACAGCAAAAGACAAAGCAGCATGTTTCAAATGGATGCTTCCTTCCAAGAGCCTCTGCTCTGTACATTCTGTGAACCTCTTTTCCTGTCCCAGGAAAACACCCGGATTGAGTATTCCGCCTGCCCCTTCATTGACTCCCAAGCAGCACGTATTTCCATGACCCCGTGGGAGTGTCTGTGTGTGTTTGGTCAGCATATTTGTGTGAATCGTGTCTAGGTATTTACCTCACGTTCATGAATTCCACTTGAATGATTTCATTCATAATCAAGCTAATGTATATTTCTCTTCAGATTCAGGATGAAACTCTCAAGTTGTCCTCCCCAGTACATTCCCAAACAAAACCCTCTACGGTCTGTCATGCTGTAATGCAGAAACCAACTCTCTGAAACACCGGCTCTGAAAATTTCCTGACCTCTACAAGGACATTCTATACATTCTCTCTTTGACTCCTGCCTGCCATCTCTCTTTTTCCTACCGAGTCCCCAGATAAGAGACAGAGATCCTATAATCAAGCTTAGCTGGCAGTCTATTGCGGGGTCATGTTCAGCTCAGCACAGCACTGGTTTGAGATAAAAAGCAGAGAAAAAGAACTCGTGATGAGACACCCTTATGTTGTTTCTTTAGCTTGAGCAAAGTCTGATCACAGCTCCATACAGTTCTGACTTAGGAGGAGCTGATTTCACTTTGCAACATATTATGATTGGAAATTTGAATTCTTTGATAACACTACAAGGTTCAAGTTGCTAACATTAGCTAACTGACAGCTATCATGAACTAACAATTAACAACCATTTTTAATAGCATTTATGAATCTACATTAATGTTAAACTAATCCAAATGAATTGAGCGGTTTAGTGCAAATTTTCTGAAGAGACATGATAGCTTTATATGATGAACAGATTTAATTTAGGCTTTATATAAACATTGATCAACGAACATAAACAGAAGCTCAACCGAACCTGCTTGACATGTGAGAACAAACCTCTTGTGGACGCTCAAACGTGCTGCGTAACATGTGAGAATGAACCTCATTGATTCTCGCACATCAAGCAAACATGCTTGAGCTTCTGTTTACCACAAAGATGTGTGAGTTGATGAATTTTAAATGTGAATAAAAGCCTAAATTAAATCTCTTCAAAATATTTGGACTAAACCACTCAATTCACATGCATTAGTTTTACAATCTCTTTATGAACTTTTTAAAAGGTTAAAATGGTAGTTGCATAGCTGTCAATGGAGGGACAGAAAGCTCTCAGATTTCATTAAAAAGATATTAATTTGTGTTCCAAAGATGAACAAAAGTCTAACGGGTTTGGAACGACATGGGAGTGAGCATGACAGAAATTTTATTTTTGGATGAACTATCCCTTTAATATCTTTTTTTTATTCCTGTTATATTTTTGTCAACAAAACCTTTAAATCAGTTGTCATGATTTATTTTTTAAAGTGCTTTTGTTATTGTTGTTATTGTTGTTAAAATGCACACCTTAAGTAACACTAACATAAAAAGATGCTTACTACATCTAACTGCAGGCTAATGGAAGCGTCTCTCCCAATAATTTCTTTTTCACTAGCAAATCAGCTATGTACACATGTGCAAGGATTACTAATTTAAATCAAGGAGTTACCCAGAACCCCAAAGCTTTCTGAAATTGAAGATGCATAGCTTAGCTTCATACCAACCAGTTACAGGGTCTGACCTGCTGACCTCTGAAGCAGGGAGACAATAATCATGCATGTTTAACAATGACAGACCATGAGGGGATCGAAGACACCACCATCCCTTTGAAGACAACAAATGTGAGCACATTCCACTATTTAATTCATTGATCTCAATATCAAACGCCCAAAACAATAAATCTCGACAATATTTTAACTCTGAAGGACACTTTCAGCCAGTTCTCACGTCGCTACAGTCAAATAAAACAATGTTGAGGAAATAGCTGCCAACTTCTGTGAACTTCACAACTTTTACATTTACTGAAGTGGATGTGAGATTGAGGAGACTGACGTTTATGGATGGGGTGGGGTGGGGTGGGTGGGTGGAAGGGCTTCAACATCTCTCTCCAGAGAGATGGGCTAGCATAGGATGAAGAAACAACACAGCCTTGTAAATTTCTACCTTAAACACTTGGTTCCCTGCAGGCCTATTCTAAATCAGGCCGTCAGATTGGGTTAGCCACCAAATCCAAAACGCACAATGGCCTCTATGTGCACGAGGTTAGTTAATACCCCAGCCATCTTCTCTCTCTAAACATGCACGCAGACATATACTACCACACTTTTTTCTCATTAGTCTTTTGCACATATCGACACGGCTCAGCCCATAAACAGTGTCTGCAATTAAATACAACTATCAAACAAATCAGGATTTTTCATAACCCAGAATGGCTAATAACATTATAGTGGCTTCTTAAATATCATGTTAGTTGGATTGCTAAAGCTAACTATAGCTGCGGAACTACCAATCTTTTAAAAAATGTTAGTGAATAAAAAAGTCATTATTGACTGAAAATCTTAAACTATGCTGTAGTTCTTATATCTCATTTGCATTTTTGTATATTCAAATAAAATTCAAATGCAATTGGCCATATTAGAACCAATACCATTCAGCACAAATGACGTTGAACCTGGCTTGATGTGTCTTCATGAAGTATATTTGAATATATGCATAAGGCAAGAGGACAAGATTTCTATCAAATAATAGCTTAAATTTTCTTCACAAAATTGTATTTAATTGTTGGTGTTCTACCAAATATTTTCCACAAAGCACTATGGGAATAATTCTCTCATAATGAGGCACAATATTCTTGCCAGGCCCAGTTCGTTATCAACTCAGCAACCTTTGTGTTGTAGATGAACAGTCAAGGTATAAACAGATCAACACAGCAAGTTTGTTTAAGCTCATGTGTAGCCTTGGCCAAGCAACTCCCTGACCTCTCCTTATCCGAGACAGAATCACAGACTTAAGTTATTCATCATTCTCTCATGGAACAACAAACAAATCCATGGTGCAGTTTTGTAAAAGACCGAAAAAAAAAAAAATCTACCCTACAAACGTCACTTGAACAACTTGGAGCGAACAACTTAACAGGTTTGCTATACCTCATTGTGTTTCTAACATGTAGGCAGAATATTGCTAAGTTCATTTAGTGGCAACAACTAATATTCATCAAGCTTATATTTGCTAGATCTTGCTAGAACTATCCCATTCATTGGTTAGTCAAAAAATTAGACAAGAAAGTATTATTGGAGTACGTTTTACCCGAAAACACTATTTCAGTCTTTCAAAATGTCACATTTAAAGGGTTAGTTCACCAAAAAATTAAAATTCTGTCACTGTTCTATATGTGTTCATCTTCAGAACACAAATGAAGATTTTTTTAATGACACCTGATAGCTTTCTGTCCCACCATTAACAGACTAAGCAACTACCACTTTCGTGCGTGTTGTGTTGACACGAGAGCAAATGGTAAAGACTTATGGGTTTGGGACGACATGAGGGTGATAATTAATGACAGAATTTTAATTTTTGGGTGAACTAACCCTTCAATACAATGAGTTACTTCAGGAATCTTTGTAATTATTTTAAGAAATTTCTAAGCACATTTTTTTTTCCAGTATTGGGAGTGCTTTTGAACACCGCTCGTAACAGACTACAGAACAGTTTAGCGATTTGTTGTGTTGGCACATGCAAAAAGTTTGAGGGCAGCACAGGATGAGTGCAACAGTGCCAGTTTTTCCACCCAGTTGTTAAGTGTGTGACTGCCCATGTGTGTCAGAGTTTCACTTATCACTCTTGCATGTTTTACCAGGACCTGTGGAGTGCGATTGTGAGAGCCCTGGAGAAATGTGGGGCCGCCAGGCGACATTCTCCCATTTCCGTCTCAGCAAAGTATATCTCTACCTCTTCTACCACCTCTCTCTTCCTGCCTGTCCAACAAAATATATACACACATACCTCCCTTCCAGGTCAACATAAGCAGAATTAGACAATGCACTGAAAACAGTCTGAGATGTTTGTTCATTCTGATGTTTTTCCTTGGTGAGATATTAACCTGTTAGCATTCCACTGTACTGCTTGTGGTACACATACCATTTAAAAGAGACCTTAGGAATGCTAAGGGCTTAAATTACATGGTCATTTCATCCCAAATAAGAGGCTTTTATCTTTTATCAAGAAAACCACGCATAATAATATTAAAATAAAAATGTTAAACATTAAATTACAACTGTTACAACTAAAAATTTACATATAGGTGTGAATTCACCCATGAGATTAGCTTTTTAAAAGTGCTATGTGGAAACATTGGAAACACCAGTAATTCAGAAAAACCTGTGGTACCTCACAAATTATTAAGAAGGGAAAAAATGAAGTCTCCAACCTTGGAGGAAATTCTGTAATAAACCAGGAAAAGGTGTCTATTGTTGGTGGAGAGAGAACGGAAGCTTTGCTAATGCGATACTGGCTTCATTTGCAGCACCAAGACTGTTTTCTTTCCTTTACGTTTCTTCAGGGCTCTAATCATCCTGAGAAGATATTAACTTTGCACGTATATCTTCTCCAACATCTATTTTTAATAACCGGTAGGTTATACTATCTCATAATGCAATGGGCTTCCCTTTTTTTTCTTTCATATTTTCCCCTGGCAGCAAAGAACAGCTGCTGTTCTGTAAGAACAAACAGCACAGATGGCAAAATCATTGTTGTAAGGCAGTTAATATAGCTGACATTACGTTTGGCTCCCTACAAATATCAATTTAACAATGCGGAAACACTGAGCTCATGTGTTGCGAACACAATAAACTTCAGAGGCAAAGACGCGTTACCTGAGTGGCAAACTGTCAACGATTGTTGCCACACACACAAAAAAAAGTATCATAAAACAGAAGAAACAATGTGTCCAGACGTCAGTTTTCCTCATAACTCAGTATTATAAGAGCATAATAAATATCAGCATTTCGTAGTTTGATGCTATAAAAATAATCACAACATGCCAACCATGGCTCAATATGGTTGAGATTACTGTGTCAAAGCTTTATTTGCCTAAAAACCTCAGGGTGTGTTCACACTTGTAGTTTGGGTCTCTTGGTTCTCTCTGGACCAAAAAGAAAATTATATATTTAGTCCTGGTTTGCTTAGTGTTCACACTGTCATTTTTAACTTTGAATCTAAAGATACAAAACAAACAAAAAAAGCTTTTATGAAGTGGATTTTGTGACAGAACTTAACGAACATCCAAAACAATGCTGTGTGTTGGGCTAAACATGCTTGCTGTATGTGTGTACATACTGTAGAACAAGCTGAGAACTCACAAAGAGCTTATAAAATGTGTAAAGGAGTCAAAACAGTGCTGGGAATTCATCCGTTACACATACAAACAAAGATCTGCCGCAAGGAAATGGGGGTTCTGATGCCTTTACCAAACTGTAATGGGCAACGTATCTTTGAGCATTATGTCCTTTTCAGGGTTGCATCTTGTGACATCACATTCTGTTTTTGGCTCGTTTAGATGTTTTTGGCCCATGTTGCTTTTGTATTTCAGTCAAACCGCACCGTAAAAAAGGTGGGTCTCGGTCCACTTGTTTGTTGTGCACCAGGGTTCAGATGGCAGCGATCACACTTATTCAAATGAACCACACTAGCACAGCAAACGCACCAGAGTTTGTTTTAATCAAATCAAAGCTGCCAAGTATGAACTCACCCTAAAACAGATGCTAACAGAGGTTTTTATGCTTACTTTTAAGCTAAATGTTTTCTGATTGAAGATTTGTTGGATTTTTACGATCAACACTGTCATGTTTGAGTAAACGTACATGCTAACAAACAACCTATGGCTTTTCCATACTCCCAGAGTAAATGAAAGAAAATGCAAGGCTAATGTATCTTTTAAGACTATATTAAATGTGTCTTGATCCACAATGGTCTTTTCATATCTAATTTCACACATAATTACATTCACAAAGTAGACGTGAATCTTTACTTAAATCGTGTAAATTATTTTACAATCTGCATCTTCAGACTATGGCATGAAAGCAACATGTAATCGGTGTAAGTACAGTGTTTTGTGTGGGTGAAGGGACATTTTATACGGCACGGCTGTTCTCCTCTGGGTTTGGCATATTATGGTTTCTTCCATGCGAGCTTGCCAAATGCTTAGGCTATTACTACTATGAATGGGCGTCACTTTGATTGGATAAGCCACTAGGATAGATGCGAATGAGTCAGAGATGATTATTAAACACCAGAAAATCAAAAAACAAGTTAAATGTAATGAAGAATTAAAAATCCATGTCATTTTGATTTTTTGATGGGGTGTAAATATGATATTGAGGACTGTGCTTATGTGTCAGTGTTGGCCAGAGCCTGTGTGATGATTGACAGTAATGATTTCAGTAACTTGTTTTGACTACATCCATGTGAGGAGGCTGGCAATAAAACCACATCGCTTTGAATGACAGGAAATGTCTCTGAACATCAAATAACAGACATGAGACTACAAACAAACAAAGAATGCTGTCTGCATGTTTGAATGTAACAAAAAAAAGTAATAAATTACCATCTACAGTGAAATCTAAATCTATCAAAACTTAATTTACCTCAACATTTCTCAATGTATTGTGTAGTAACTGCCATGTGTCATAAAATGTTAAATATGTCTATAATTGATGCAACATGTAGCATAGCAGTCCACTGACCATGTTTTAACAGCAGTGAGTGTTGACTTTAAACGCATTTTTGCAACTGTGAATACCAAAAACTTCATAACTTTACATAGAATATAACTTGAAGTATGGAAAGTGATTTTGTAGGTTGACTATAAAAAGAGGCATTACAATAATCAGTAAAGCCACAATAAAAAACAATAATAATATTATCATAAAATTATTATTATTATTTACTACCATTTGAGGTATTTTTTTTGTAAGAAATTAATAATTTTATTCAGCAAGAATACAATAAATTGATCAAAAGTGACAGTAAAGACATTTATAATGTTCCAAAAGTCAAATTTCAAATTTGTAACTTTTTAATCATCAAAGAATGCTGTTGTGCAATGGTTTTAAACATAAAAGAAATGTTTATTGAGCAAATCAGCATATTAAAATGATGTCTGAAGGATCATGTGACACTGAAGACTGGAGGAATGATGCTGAAAATTCACCTTTGCCATCACAAGAATAAATTATATTGTGTAATATATTAAAACAGAAAACAGTTATTTTAAATTGTAATATTTCACAATATTACTGTGTGCTATATGAACGCTATAGGTGTGTTAGAATAGGTGTATAGGTGTGCCTTTAGCCTTGTAGTACCCACATATACACATAATTGGAAATACATCACTTTGCATAAGTAAAATGTGTTGCGAAATGGATTTCACAAATTTTCTTTGAATTTTGTGTTCAACAGAAGTTTTCGGCTTTCAAAAACAGGAAAAGCACCATTGTTTCTTAAAGCCTAATTACCTTAACAGCCTCATTGTTCCTTTCCACTTGGGTTTGAGTTTGTGCACTTGATTCAAATCACTGAACCGAGCACTGAGTAGAGATGATCCAAAGGCGATAATTTCAGTGCTGCGTCTATGCCGGCTGCAGTGCTGTTAGCACTAAAAAGCAGACAGGAGACCAAAAAAAAAAGACAGAAAAGCCTTTGATACTGAGGTAATTTTAGGTAATGGCTTCCAGAATGTGAGTTTAAGGTCACTGGAATGTTACAGAGAGATCTTCCAGTACTAGTACAGCCTTTCAATGTGACCTTAGGGTTCCCTTTACAGCACCTCAACAACTAATTTCTCTCTTTACACTGCAGAGGTTGAAATGTGCTGGGTCATCAACCGACATAAGAGCAATAGGAAAAGAATCTGGCACACTTTATCAGTGGGGGCGATGTGAAATTGTAGTAAAAGCAAAACTGATATGAGTGCGGCATTCCTATACCTGTGGTGTCAAGATGCCTACGGAGCCTGTTGATGTTTAAATGCATCTATCAGTGTGAAGGATTGAACTCTAGAATGCCATTACAAAGGAAGATCGTTTCACACAGCATGACACATTCCAATCAATCACGTTAACTGAGGGTCAGCACTATTGGATTCATCAGTTGCCGGAGAGCAGAACGAATGCAGCAGTTAAGCCATGAATCCTGCAGCACACTTGACCTTTTCACCCTCGGTCGGAGTGCAATCTCATACCTAATCACCAGCACATGGGGTTCGTGCACCTCAAGAAAGTTTTAGGCACACAGGTATGAGAGGTTAATGCAACCGGCTTGATGAGGAACATGCTTGTTTTTGTGTCATAGAAATCTCAAGAAAACATGTCCAGATCATGTTTTGCATTGTAACATGATTTTCATGACAATTAAGCACATTTCCTCTCCAAATTCTCATTGCAAAACTCAATAAATTAGAATATCATGAAAAAGTTTTTTTCTCTTTTCTGTAATTTAATTTAAAGAGTAAAACTTATATATATTCTAGATTTATTAGACAAAGTAAAATATTTTCAGACTTTGTTTTTCATTTTGATCAGATTGATGCTCATCAAAATAAGTATCAGTATCTCAAATGATTAGAATATTTAATTTCAAGTTCTATTAAATTACCATTCTCATGGTATAAATACTGGGTTTAGGTCAGTAATCCCAACAGTAGTCATGGGGAAATCTGCTGACTTGACAGTTGTCCAGAAGACGATCATCAAGACCCTCTACAATGAGAGTAAGCCACAGAGGGTCATTGCTGAAAGAGCTGGCTGTTCGCAGAGTGCTGTGCCAAAGCATATTCATGGAAAGTTGACTGGAAGGAAAAAGTGTGGTAGGAAAAGGTGTACAAGTGAAAGGAATGACCACAGGCTTGAGAAGATTGTCAGGCAAAACCGATTTAAGAACTTAGGAGAGCTTCAAAAGGAGTGGACTGAAGCTGGAGTCAGTGCATCAAGAGCCACCGCACACAGACGTCTTCAGGAAATGGGCTACAACTGTCACATTCCACGTACCAAGCCACTTCTGAACCAAAGACAACGTCAGAAGCGTCTTACCTGGGCTAAGGAGAAAAAGAACTGGACTGTTGCCCAGTGGTCCAAAGTCCTCTTTTCAGATGAAAGTAAATTTTGCATTTCATTTGGAAATCAAGGTCCCATAGTCTGGAGGAAGAGTGGAGAGGCACAGAAACCATGTTGCTTGAAGTCCAGTGTGAAGTTTCCACAGTCAGTGATGATTTGGGCTGCCATGTCATCTGCTGGTGTTGGTCCACTGTGTTTTCTGAAGTCCACAGTCAACGCAGCCATCTACCAGGAAATTTTAGAGCACTTCATGCTTCCTTCTGCTGACAAGCTTTATGGAGATGCCGATTTCATTTTCCAGCAGGATTTGGCACCTGCCCACACTGCCAAAGGTACCAAAAGCTGGTTCAATGACCATGGTGTTACTGTGCTTGATTGCCAGCAAACTCGCCTGAATTGAACCCCATAGAAAATCGATGGGGTATTGTCAAGAGGAAGATAAGAGACACCAGACCCAACAATGCAGATGACCTGAAGACCGCTATCAAAGCAACCTGGGCTTCCATTACACCTGAGCAGTGCCACAGGCTGATTGCCTCCATGCCACGCCGCATTGATGCAGTAATACATGCAAAAGGAGGCCCAACCAAGTATTGAGTGCACAGAAATGAACATACTTTTCAGAAGCCTGACATTTTTGTTTAAAATATTCTTATTCTTATGAAGTATTCTAATTTATTAAGATAGTGAATTGGTGGGTTTTTGTTAAATGTGAGCCCAAATCATCACAATTAAAAGAACCAAAGACCTAAAGTACTTTAGTCTGTGTGCATTGAATTTATTTAATACACATTTGAGTTGAATTACTGAAATAAATTAACTTTTCCACAACATTCTAATTTATTGAGATGCACCTGTATATACATACACACACATATACACATACATATTTCTCGCTATTAACTATTAACTATGACTTTTGCCTCAATAAACTCACAATTACTACTTATTAATAGTTAGCAAGGTAGTTGTTAAAGGATTAGTTCACTTTTAAAATAAAAAAGAACTCACCCTCAAGCCATCCTAGGTGTATTTGACTTTCTTCTTTCTGATGAACATAATCGGAGTTATATTAATAAATATCCTGACGCATCAGAGCTTTATAATGGCAGTGAACGGGACTCAAGAAAGTGCATCCATCCATCATAAACATACTCCACACGGCTCCGGGGGGTTAATAAAGGCCTTCTGAAGCGAAGCAATGTGTTTATGTAAGAAAAATATCCATATTTAACAAGTTATATAGCTTCCGCCAGACCACCTTCTGTATTCAACTTAGGAAGAAAGTGTAATGCCTCTCGCAGTTCAAAATGCTTATGCTACGTCCTACGCTTTCTGTATTCAACTTACGGAAAAAGCGTAACTGATGTCACTGCACACTGGAGAGATCTTTAGAAAATATGGTATTGTTTTGCTTGTTGGTGTCATAACACAAATGTCCTGCCAGTTTTATAAATTCTGGTGACATGCCTTTTGCTCCAGTCCAATCCAAATCATTAAGCAGAATCACATTACAGTAACAAGCATTTTGGATGTACTCGGCTCACAGAGATACACAACAGAATCAGATCTGCATTAGATCATCATGGTCTTCCAATGAAATCACCTACTCACTCAAGTGTAGAAACAGACCGATGTGAAGGCAAAGCTCATTATAGCAATTTCTTAAAACACCTTTGCATTCCCAAGACACAAAATCTATGGCTTCCTGAATGTTGGCAGAAGAAGAGCAATTAATTATTGAAGCATTTGACTGAAACTGTACCCTGGGAGACCGTTACCCCCGGACAGGTTACCATGGACAGATACCGTCAGCAGCATTATGTGCTGCCTCAGTGATGCCCAAGCCTGACTGCACTGATAGTGGACAGATAAACCGGCAAAACGCAATGAAATTTCCCAAGAGGGAAGAGAATTTACGAGGCTAAACCATCAGAGTACTTTTCCAAACAGTTTACATACTTGCTTATCCAAGCATGATGTCAGCATCAAGATAGGTGCAACGATAAAGAGATTAATTTGTGTATTATACATCACAAGACTTTCTGCACATAAACATTCACACATGATGATTAATACATGCTTATAAATGAAGACGTGCACAGACTCAAGCACACACTAATCTCACCGATGAACGCGTGAGCAGACACAGGGCCTGCTGGGATGGTGTGTTGAAGAGTATGGTCTATTTGTTTAGCTCTTCGGGCTTCCATAGAGTCTGCAGTTTCGAGTATGTTTACCCTTCTGCTGATCTTATGTCCAGGCCTCCCCTTTGTGTAATAGTGTTGACATGGAGGGCGGGGAAATAACCTTCACATGGTAGAAAAAAACCCAAACCTGTGTTCTCAGAGGATTTAGGCTGTGATGAGACAAATAAAGTCAGTGCTTTGTGCTACAGGTAATGGCGCAAGTCATGCCGCAGCTGCCGCTGCAAACACATCTGGCTTCCTTCAAATGGGATTCTGGAGGTTAAAGGGTGGATGTGGCGAACCTTTGAAAACGAGTGATTGAATGTATGACATCAGCCTGTAATGTGGTCAATAAAGCCATAGATGGAAAATATAGACTGGTCAAAGCCATAATTTCCATAGTGTAACATTCATAACGGTTCTCTACATTTGACAATTTGTGGTTACTTTGTTTTCATGATGTTAAATGTGCCCTCAAATGGCTTTCCGAGCAAACACCTCAGTCCAAGCCCACCACCACAACACCAACGCAAACAACCCCCCAAAAAACAACAAACACTATCCTTGTGTTACCTCAAGAGGCTGATCAAGGATGTGTTTTAGAAGTGCATGGGCAGCACCCGAAGTGCTAAATCAATGACATCAGCACAGCACAGCTCTTCAGGTTTCTGCTGATGAGGTGCCTTCACAGAGGCAGTAAAATGAGAAAAAAGGAGTGACGGGAACATTCAAGTTCGAAAACGAGTCAGTGGACTGTGTATGTGTCCAAGAAGGGCTCTTTCCAAGAACAAAGAAGTTTAATCAATCACATGGTTTTTAATTTTCCTCCCAGGCCCCCGTCACACTCGCACAAGATGTCTGAGCTGTCAGCAGTCAAGGCCCGTCTCAAGGTGAGAAGCCAAATAGACAATGAGGTCGTCAACTTCAAACTGTGTTGAAGATTGAGAAATTAGTGTCATTAGCTAAGTCTCCATCCATGTTGTGAAAAAGAGGAATATATATAAAAAATTTTTTTTTTTAAATATATTAAATTCAATTAAATAGACCAGTGACATTATATCTCTAGCTGTTTATATATTAAAGTGTATCACTAGATGTTTCCATCCAAGTTGTGATAATAAAAACCCATCCAAGTTGAATAAAATAAAATAAAATAATAAAATAAAATAAAATATTTCGATCCCTTGTGTTTAAGAGAAAAAAAACAATTTCTAGGGAAATTGGTGCAAAAATTGTAAATAGCTGTGATTATTGAAAATGCCACTGTGGCTGTTTTATTAAATGTATTAAATTAGAAAACACTCTGAACTACATGTCTGCTGACAATTTGGCAGATGTTTAAATTGTTATTATTAAACTAAAAAGTATTATGTGAAAAGAAAGTGACTGCTGAATGATATGAGAATTGTTAAACTTAAGTATAGCTTTGTAGGCAATATGTGAAATGGTCAGTTACAATTTAGTGGTCATTTCTTATACAAAAAAAAAAAAAAATACTGACCAGCAGAATGTTGTGTCTGACAAGTTATAATTAAGTATAACAGCAATGTCATAAGTAATATTCTACATCTCAGCATTTGGGGTACAATGGCTCTCAAAGCCCGAAGTTAGCAAAGACGGAACGATTCTGCTTTTTTGATTGCTTTTGCTAATATTCTCACAGTGCATAATGTTAAAAACCAGCAGGAAGACATTCTTTCTATGCTAAAAGGCTGAAATGCATTCAGAGTAGCACTATAGACATCAAGGAACCCTTTTATGACCTTCCGCATTAATTAAATTAAATCATTTCATGTGGGCCATAAACGTCTTGATTCATTTTCAGGGACTGCCCGATGATGCCGGCATTCACATGCTCTCTGTCTCTCTCTACATCTGTTTATTTAATTTTTACTTTGTTCTGTTTTTGTTTTTTCTCCGCTCCACTCGCTTATGGCTCAGCTGTGGCATTCCAGTTTACATTAGTCACAAAGTTATGACAGCTGAGCCCGACACTGTTCTGTGTAAGACGCGTCCAAGATTCATGGGTCCCCGCTCAAAGAGCAAAACCTTCACTGTGGGATGATAATGATGCCATACAGAGGATGAAAGAGAAAGAGATGAGCGCTGCACATTAAAGAAACAAGAAAGCGATGTCAATCCACTACCCAAATCTTAGGTTTCAAAACAGAGATCACTTCCAGAGAGAATGTGAGCCCAGCCAAAACTGTTTGGCCTCCCCTCCACGTCGCACTTTGGCTAATTGGATGGGGTTGTGCTGAGAGAATGGTCCTTATTAGGATCAGCCATGTTAAAAGACATGTTAGCAGCAGGGAGTCATTTATGAATGGCATCTTCTGACCATGTAACTGTCATGCTAACTGAATGACTTTTTTTTTAGCAGAAAAAGGCCTTTGGTACTGATTTGTGGCTAGGTATTGTGATTGGTTCAAGTTAAACTGACTCTTTTGGCAGAGTTTTGCATTCCTGCGCTCACTTTCTGACCTTTAACCTTTGACCTTGAAACTGTGATTGTAATTCGATCAGCAGGCAGGAGCTTAGTTGCTATCTCTCGCCATTTGCCGACCCGAGAGGTGAAACACTTAACCCTAAATCAAACCCAAACCCCAGGTCATCGTTTTCGGGAGTTAATCTATTATTTTTCTTGATTAATTCTAATTTCTTTGCAATGATAAAGCCACAGGTCTCTGCCTATGTACCAGTACCTGACACATGGGAGCGAGAGTGTTTAGCACCCGGCGGACTTGTTTACAAAATCCAATTGTTGAAATCCAGGCTTGACAGATGGCCTTGGGTCTCCAATCAGCGCCTCGCGTGAGGAGAGCCTCAGATTGATAAAACAGACATGTAAAGATATTTACACATGTCTGCCAAGAGAGACCCTCTCTGGAGAAACAGGAGAGGGGCCCCCAAGTCCCCCCTCACCCCGTCCCCTGTTCCCTTTCGGTTTAACATGCGTTTCTCAAGCCCTCGCTCCGTTTAGCTGAGGAACAACAGTTAAAGGGTAGCAATTAAAACAATTTTCTCAAATATCCCAGAGAAAACAAATTAACCAATAGACCAGATGCATAAAGAGCATGTTGGAATGAGATCATTGTTGTTAATAATGCACATTTTCCCATTACGTGATGTTGCCAATGGAGAACTAATGGAAAATGTCCTTAGTTTTATTGAACAGAATGAGTTGTCGACATCCAATGGGCCAAATGGATCTACATTTCAGCGATTATGGATTTATAAACTCTACAATTATAAAAGAAGGCACTCAAATATCTCTACATTCATATTTGAATCTATCGTCATTAGTTTTGGCTCAGCAGACTGGGCAGACAGCAGGTGCACTAACACTAAATGTACCTCAAGTGTTCGCTGGAGGCAGGGACTACTCCACCTGGCGTGTGGGCGCTGGGTTTAAGTGGGTGACAGAATTTAGGCAGGGCAGGGTGACAGTTGTCCTGTTACAGGGAGGTAAAGTAAAAGCTGGTTGACCAAGAAGTCTTGCTGGTTAAGCTAGTCAAAGTCTAAAATATGTTGGTGACCATCAATCTTTTCTGCAGGGTGGTTAAGCTAACCATCTAAATGTATCTGTCACCAGCTGGTTTCAAGCAGCAGAAATCTGCTTAATATAAAAAAAATGATGCGATGCTCGCATGTCAAATCATTTAGTAAGACGCTTCACATGATGCACGGTCCGCATAAGCTGCAAGGTCAAAAACTAGCATGTGTATTTCATTACAGAAACCTCACATATGTCTAGAAATGGTTTAAACATAACGGGCGTATTAAAATGCATTCAACATCCAAAATAAAAAAATAAAATAAAATAAAACACTGTGCTGGGTTGCCACTTTCTGTCCATTGTAAAAGTGTAAAATCAATATCCTGTAGCAAAATGGGTTGAGAACCACAGCTTTACAGTAGAGGCAACAGGAATTGTAAATCACCACAAAAACTCTTTGAAATCAAATCAGATCTACACTGATGAAGCAATGAAGCAGGCAGGATCTCTTTTCGTGGAATACTTTAGCTCTAAGGTTACCTCTAAAAAAAAAAAAAAAAAAAAAAAAAAATGGTCACGCTCAGTTTTTTTCAGTCCTAATCAACCGTCATGGTATCCTCTTGTGTGAAAAAGAAATATCGGGAGAAAAAAAAAAGGAGAGAGAGAACAAGATAGACACTCCCTGTGGCGAAAGAAACTGACCACTCTCTCTGAGCAGGGTTCAGTTTAAAGAGGATAGTCCCTCTGGGAAGTAACTAGGCACAACATTTAGTCATTTCTCACCTTCACGCAGATCTCAAAGCTTTATTTCCACCACTGAAACAGCTGCCTGACTCATTCTCACTAGGAGGAATAATGGATGAGGAGGCCGGACAGAGGAGGAGTGGAGGAACTGATTAAAAGGAGTACCAGCAATGGTGTGCCAAAGAAACCATCACACCTGAAATTCCCTGACAGACAAAAAGAGACAAATGAACACTGTATGTGGAGCAAAAGAGAGATGTGGAGGGGAAAAAGTGAAAGAGGCCCATAGGATAAAGCTGTCAGGTAGAGTTATAACTTAAAGCCGGCTGCTAAATGTCTTGAGTAACACTGCCCAGATCTTGGGCACCTGGCCTCAGTCCAGTCTAACGGCCGGTTTTCCTTCTTTGCAGATTGCTGATGAAAAACTGGACTGATCGGAATCATTTCCCAAAAGAGGAAATCTGAGATTGCTATGCCATGCCGGAGGCAATAACTGGCATGACATGTTTCAGTTACCAACAGTGATGTGAAACTATTGTGGATCTGATATGAAACAAAATAAGCTTCTTTATGTGTGTGAGTGAATGATGGAGAAAGAGAAGTAACTGATCTGCTATATAACAAAATCCATATCCTCGCTGTTGGCACTATTTTGGACTGCTGACTTTTATTCCCACAATGTTGACTGACATGTAACGGAGTAATAGAGTAACTCAGCACTCTCTTCCCGATTCGGACCACCGTGGTCAATATGAGTTGCATGGTTAGAGAGATTCAAGAAATAATCCCAAAAAGGTCCTTGCCTAAAGACACAAAGTCTTCACTACATTAAGGATGCATTAAGGGAAACAGTTGCTCCATAAATACTCAGTTACTGCTTGGAAATGTTTCTCTTTTCCTACCTTGAAAATTGCGGTCTGTTCAGGCTGACTGAGCCAAACTCAACTCAACCAGAAAGTTTCGGATCAGTATGGATCTCTTCAATCTGTCTCCCTAAAACAACGCCAGTAAAACATCCACACCATGGAAAACAAGGGATAATGTTCTACACCATGGAAACATGTTTCCTTTTAAAACACACAAAGCATATCTAAATGAATGAAAAATAAAACATTAAAAACTAATATCAATAATTTTAAATGCTAGAAGAGATCCTAGCATCCCAACATTGTAATGTACAGTATGAACATGGATATTCATCTTGAGATTAGTTAAGATTATATTTAAAAGTGTTACATTTGTGTAATTTAGAGACTGAGAATGTTTCTGCTGGTGCACAAACAGGTACTGTAAGTTAAAACTCCAGATCCAACAGTTTCCTCCTAAATCAAACGCTGACCTGATAATGCCTAGCTGCCAAGCTTCTCTACATCGCCACAGTTTGACCTTAAAATAGTCCCAGACTCAAATCCCAGGACTCTGTTTTGGCAGCAAATACATACAGTGCTGTACTGCAAACCTTAAATATCCTTGCAGCATATGTTTCAAACATAAATTCCAACAAAAGCAAATATATTTTGCCTTTCACCCATCATGCCAAGAATTAGGCCAAATTAGATCACTGGAGACTAATGCACAGAAACATACATTTACACCTAACCGTCAGCAGGAGTTGAGACAAGAACTTTCTGGGGATGAGAACTTTCATTTTCCATAGATAAAGGAAGCTTTAAAGTGTCTGTGTGGACTCCTGAGCACCCATAGTGCTCCTGTGTCTGCTCTGCTGGGGTTTACTGGCGCTAAATCTCCCAATGCTGCTCTCTATGACTCATTTAAACCGGCTTTATTTAGACACTCCTCATTTCCTCCTGCTGAGGGGAGACATTCAGCATCCCACAATACCCTGGAGCATGCTGGTCTGCTCAAAACTGACATTTCCACGGCTAGCATCCTCACGGCCAGATGTGGAGTGGCATTAGTCGCTAAACCAAAACTATGAAGTACTGGATTAAACATAGGCAGTTGGAGAATGGTACATTCAGAAGGAGAAAGAGAGAAATAAAAGATGGGCAGACAAAGAGAGACAGAAAAGACAGACTGAAAAAAGAATAGATGAACAGACGGATGGATAGATGGACAGAAAGAAGGAAGGAAGGGTAGAAAAAGTAAGATAGGGAAGGGAAGAATGGACAGACAGAAAAAAGAAAGACAGATAGAAGGACATAAGAACAGTTAGAAAAAGACACACAAGCAGAGGAATAAACAGACGACCTATAAGAAATATAGTGGTAAGAAAAGACAGAAAAGACATCAGTGAGAAGGACAGATGGATAGATACAACAAGACAGAGAGACAGATGGACAGAAGGAAGTAAGCCAGCAAGAAAAAAAGTTTAGTTACAACACCCAGATGAATATTACTCCTAATCTTTAAACCCAGATCCTGGAAGGGAAAATGAAGGATGGAATTCTTTAAAGCGCACATTGTTACCGGCAGACAGGGCACATAAATTAAGATCTGCCACATATTAAAGCTTCACTCTATACATCACCCCACAAAACCAGAACAATCACTATTACGCCTTAAATGTTTCTCTTTTCAGTTCAACATAAAAACTAATTCAGCTTAAGAACAAAAAGAAGCCATTCCACTTAAGAGCCATTTTCACCAGTTGACATCAAGGGCACTATTGTGGAGTAACGCCCAGGGATCCAAGGATCCAATTCAATCTAAACTGCCGGAGCCCATGTCCATGAGACAAATGGGGAGTCTGATGTATAAAACATAAATTTGCCATGGACCTGGTTGTCTGTTAAGCAAATAAATAGAGAAGACTAATTACCTTGAAAAGAAGGTTGTGTGGCATTTTTCCATTCTAGGGGAACGTTTAGCTTGGGGCAGCCGCCCACCCTCTTAATATTTCAAAGACAGTTTAGGATGAATAATACTTGGTGGCATGTGAACAGCTTGCAAAAAGATTGTTACCATATGACAAGGGTCTTTTAACCATCAGCAGTCTTTAGACAAAGGTTACAATGTTTACATGATGAAAGTGGTCTCACCGAACATCCAGGTGTTCATCGTTCATACTGCACGGTTAGGGATTGAGCGACACTTGTGTGATGTTGGAGACGTTTCTCATCAGATTTCGCTCCGGAGACATTATGTGCTTAAGGGATGCTGAGATTGTCTTATTGCCTTAAAATAAATCACAAGTGCCCAGCGACATCAAAGAGCTAAAAAAGGGTGCAAATGGCTCTATAGACCTGACTTGTTTAGGCTGGAGATGGGAGAGGTTTGTGAGAAAAATATCACAAGGGTTCACAGCAGCCGGGAACAGTCCCGTTTTTTCCATTACTGTAGTTCTGCAAATAATAGGCGGTTCAAGGAAGAGGAGAAGGTTTGGAGGAGATTCAGAGAAAAACAGAACTTCTACTGTACATCAACACTGACGTGAGATGATGTGCCGATTTCTTGTTGACTAATGTTATCCAAAAAGTTATAATGGCTACGGATAAGGGAAATTTTGCATTTTGCTTCATCAAAGCTGCCTCCCCATACTCCAGGGAGCAAGGCTATTGTGTGACTCTACAATATTTCCCAAGTTCCTCAGCAGCCCTATCAATCATTTTACTAATGCTTGCTATATTATGTCAGTGGTCATATTACTACAACTTAAAAAGCTACAAACACTCAGGGACTCTGGTATGTAGAAGCTGCTCTGACTTGACCTCTAAATTCAGTTTGAAGTTCCCTACACTTAACCAGCAGAAGCCTAGTTTAGTTTCAGGGGTCAAAGGTCTAAAGGAGCTCAGGGTTAAACTCATTCTAACAACTCTGGACGCTGCTGTCGACACCTTTGTAAGACCAACAAGAAAATGCTGAATAAACAGTTCTGGGTACAAGAACTGGAGTCTTGATCTTATGGAGTTGCTCTAGTGACCTTACGGGAACACATTAAGGTGACCTTGGACTAAGTCTCAGTCTCAAAACTACAGCAAAACATATATTTTTAAAATCAACTTGCCCGAACAACTAGTCTTCTGGTAGCCCTGGATGATTAGGTTAGTTTTGGATTCAACTGACCACACTATATGTTAATATGCACCCATTTTCATCAATCTGAATGAATTAAATACAATTGCAGTTTCTGAAAATATGGTTTATATGTACCATAAACATTACAATCCAATTAAAATATTCATATTAATGTGCATTACATACAAACTTCTGTGGAAGTGCAGTGTCTGTCGTGTTAAACAAATGATGTAATAATTGGACTGAACATGCGCATCAAGCATTTTTAAAATACAATTGAAAAAATAGATTCAAGAGTTTATATGCCCAATTTTTCCTATTTACCTGATTATTTCAGATCTTCACCACCCCTTTCAATCAGATCAAAACTTCATAAGGATCAAACTCAGTTACTGATGGATTATTACACTGCATGTAAAGCAGGGAATGTTCTTGAATTCAAAAACAGCAGGACGGAGTGCAACGGAACAGTGCGGCCACCAAAGTGTTTTTTTAGCCAACTGAAAATGCTAGGTGCTCTGCTGAAAGCACCTATCTGTGAGCACTTGAGAGTGTTTCGGCAGCGCAGCGTTTTTTTTTCAGTTGAGACGCTTTGTTGCTATGGTACGAAATATCCACGGCACCACGGTTACTTGTAACTGATTTCGCAGATAATTTGTTTAAGACTAAAAATGTCGATACAATGTAGAGTACTTGCCATGTACAGTATGTTCGGAGGTCAGCAATATTAATTTCTCATCCATTTTGTTCCGTTCTCTGCTTGCTGATGTCACTGTACAGCAAGAATGTTGTGACAGTTGGTCGGTGTTGTATTTGTCCTGCCCCTCCTCCACTCTGATTGGACGGCTGGCTAAAAAGTGTCAGTGATGAGCGCAGCATTTTACCAAAGTCCCTTTCAAGGAAAGTCTGCTCACTCTGCGGCCACATTTGCAACGCCTCCGGGCAGCTATTTCGGGCATCCAAGACCAAGTCCCATCTATTTGAATGGGGGAATCCTGAAATCTCAAAAACTGCTTGGCAAACATACATTTCAACATACACATACATTTCAAATCAGCAACAAAATCTGACATGAACTGTCCCATACATGTTGTTTCTTATGCTCAAATAGTGTTTAAAAAAGCTTATTTTTCAGGCTAGACGAGCCAATGCGCATGTGCAGTCTTATATGCGCGAGTCTCAGGTTTCTATGGGATCCGGAGCATCTAACGGCAGCTGCAGTGACGCAATAACTTTATCAATGAGCAATTAGTTCTTTTACTTAGAAGGCGGGATGTATTCCACCATTTTGTGCATTGCAGTTTCTCTCATTTATAACTAATAGGAGTGAACAGTCTTTCTATATTTATAGTCTTTGGTTTTTACTCAAAGTTGAACATTCTTCAACTCGAGGCGACCGGTTTAAATATCGCTGAACGCTCAGCACTTGAACGTGAAAAAGATGCTCATCGCCTCGTTATGTACCTGGCATTTAAAAAACCAAAGCCGCTCCCATTGAAAACAATTGGAAAAGTAGCCTACGCTAGCCGCTGGAAAAAAAATGTTTAGGTGGACACATGCAGGACTCCTGAAATCACTAATCAACTGGTTGGTCATTGAAACCAGTAGGGACGAGTCGCTCATAATGCCTTTCCCTATTGGAAGCATAAAGTCTTGGTCTGGATCTGGTTGCACTGAAAAAAATAACAACAACAAATTTCTAATGATGCATTGTCAAATTGCGC
This sequence comes from Elopichthys bambusa, assembly GCA_037101425.1. Lineage (NCBI taxonomy): Eukaryota > Metazoa > Chordata > Actinopteri > Cypriniformes > Xenocyprididae > Elopichthys > Elopichthys bambusa. The sequence goes on from CM074433.1 coordinate 33,876,901, forward strand.
CTTTGTTCAACTCAATTATCTGCAGAGCCAGGAGGTTAGAAACCAAAGACAAATGAATGATTACACTGCACTCCCCTTCATTCTCTTTTCTTTCTTCTCCTCGCCACTCTTCCCGTCTCGTCTCCTCTTTTTCTCTCCCCTGCAGCGCAACAGTGACAAATGCATTTGCGAGAGAGATAAAAATGGCAGCCTGAAAAAAAATAATAAAAATAACCATGTGCAGATTTCTTCTACAGGGGAGGCCGGGAAAAAATTAATTCACTCAAAATCTACAATTTCAAACAGCTACACAAATATTTTCTCACCAAACACAATCCAGATGGTAGTGAGCTCCCAGTTTCACCTCTTAAGTTCCTTATTATATTGTTTGTGGTATAACAATGCATGTTCCTATTAGGAATGCTAATTTTTTTGATTACTGATAAGCATCAAAACAGCACTGTGGTCCAGACGGCATATCTCTGATCAGCATGAGGTGTTAGCTTCCTGCTCTGAGATCTCCATAGGAAGGAAGTGATTCCTTAACAGATGAGGTAATCCAGTTTGAAAATTACGGCACCATCTGACTTCACTGGCGTCCACCGCTCCATTTAGAATCAGCCTTGCTGTGATAGCGCCATTATTCAGATTAGAAAAAGCTAAAAGTCTGAAACCATTACGCATAGGTTGATAAAGACATCAAAGTCTGTAAGTTTTCCTATCGGGATTTAATACATGTTAGCAATCAACAAAGTTTCACATTCCCTTCTTTTTGAATTACTTCTAAGCTTGCCAGGCTCAAGCTTAGAAGTGTTTTTTAATGTATTTTATACCATTATGCATTTTAACCTAATTCATTTTATTATTAAATAATATTAATATAATATAAATAATATATACATACTTTTTATTTATAATTCTAGAAATAAACATTTACATAAAATATACATTTTTAATACATTTAAATTAAAGCACTAAATCATAAACATTATAACAGTATTAAAAATACATATTTAATTTAAATTTAGCTAAAGATTACATTTAATAGTGTTATATTTATATTATATATTATATTATAAAGATTACTTTAGGTGTACAATGACCATGCACAATTAAATATCCAATATCGGTACATACCGATAAATTAAAAGAAAAATCTGAATTATGATCCAATATGGTTTCAATATATTGCACATCCCTACTTAATGCAGTCAGAACAGATGAAAATTCAGCAAATAATTACAAGCTCCTGCATATTAACTGAAGCATCAGTGGCTGCTGTTTGAAGAACCAAACATTCAGATGAAAGTAAGGAAGTCGTGTTCTCCATCAGGAGACTGAATTTTCCCGTTACACCATCTCATGGACCATAACAGCATGTGTGTTTTAATTGGGTCGGTGTGAAAATATAAAAGAGACCAATCCTGTAAGAAATCCCCTCCGCCTGTTTGATCATTTTCCGCCCAGACAAAGGGCTTTGTATTAGATCACTTCACAGCTCTGAGACAGGGTGGGGTGGGAGAGATGTGGCGCTTTGCTCTCAGAATGATTGTTAACTCAAACTTCTTTGATTATGGAAAGTGGAGGGACTTACTGTAGAATCGCTCAGAGTGTCTACATACTTTCATTGTTTTTTGTGTTGCAGGTTGTGGTGGAGTGATTTGCTCTCTCTTTAGCTGTTCAAAAAGTTTGCATCTGTGTAGCAGGAGGTACAGTGATCCCTTTGTAGATTTCATACGGTGGAAAATAAGGCTGCCGAGGATTAAGACCAATTTCCCTTGTGGTAAATAAAAATGGGTTTATGGGTTCCTTTAGTTTGTCAAACAATTTCTACGGGTTTTGATTATGCCACAAGTAAGATCACAGAGTGGTGCTGATGTAAAGGAGCTGTTGCCTGAATAACCATTATGAACAATCAAAAACCTTCCAGGCGCCATGTGACATGACATTTTATAAACAATGAAAGAGCATGCATGCGCAAGTAGTGACATCCATACATATGCATAAACAGTTCCACAAATGAATTGTGGATTTGTCCAGATGGTGCTCTTGATAAAGGTCTATTAAAGATTTACAAATAACACCAATGCAGGTCAGTCCATCACCCTTCATTCCGACATCCTGTTTGTCCTAAGCTTGCATCAGTTTTCTTTCCCTACACCTGCCATCCCATGGGTGTCGGTTACTATAGTAACAGGGTTGCTAAACCTAGCTAATGGTCCTGTTTATCCTTTTTTATCCTCCCCTTTTTCTTTCTCCCAACCACTCAGTCATAACTGGTTGGTAGACAACAGACATCACCCCAGACGTTACACTCCACTACCCTTACAGATCAAAAATCCATGAGATCCACAGAGGAACAGATGTCTTCTTTTGTGTGTGCTGTCAAACAAAACCAACACCAAATCCAGAATAATTAACAAGGTACCCATTTACTCAATGGATATTATGCGAAGAAATGACAGCCAGCTTCAGTCAAACGGACAAAACACAATCATAGCTCTGATCATCAGGAGACACATTAGCAGCCTAAGGATGGCGAAGCACTGGCCTATTTTAATATGACCTTGATACAGTGAAAATGCATGCAGGAGACAAGTGTTAATGACTCTAGGGGTTGTCTATGGGCTATGAATGATGACCTGGGAGAATTGCATAAAGACATTACAGAAACATAGTTATTCAGATGTGAAGTTAGAGGTACTGGATAATAGTGGTTGCAATATGGGTTTAAATGACAGATACAGATATGTGGAGAGCAAGGGTGCAAATGGTAGTTAACTCTCTATAGCATGAATTTTTATTTTTGTGGGGGGAAAATATTTTTTTTTACCCCCCATATTTTTTGGGGGAGCTTGGATGTCCTTGATAATATATCCATCATAAAATGAGTTCTGAAAGATCATGTGACACTGAAGTAGTGTTGACTTCGGTACCAAGACGGTTATGAAATTTTAAAAAAATGTGACGCTTTGAGCGCTGTTTAACCATTGTGTTCACGCGCTCATCAGATATGTCTGATTGGCTACAATGATCAACGCTTCAAAAACATGTTGTAAACAGAAATCAATGATGCTCTTCACCAGGTGCTTACACAGATACACATGGGAGTGTTTGAAAGCAGGCGTCTATCACGCTCCCGCTTTCAAAACACTTTCAAATTCAAACTATTCTGTGTGCTTTCAAACGCTCCTGTGCGTTGATTATTGTAGCCAATCACAGACATATATGTTGAGCGCATGAACACAATGGCCAGTCAGAGGTGTTTACGAATCCGCTCAACAGCGCTCAAAGCTTCACATTTTTAAAATTTCAGTACCGACTTGACAACACTACACTGAAGATTGGAGTAAGGGCTGATGAAAATTCAGCTTTGCATAATAGAAATAAATTATATTTTTAAGTATATTAAAATAAAAAAAACCATTATATTAAATTGTAATAATATTTCACACTATTACACTTTTTTTCTGTATTTTTGATTAGATAAATGCAGGTTTGATGCACATAAAAAACATCTTTCAAATGTTAAAAAATAGTAACTTTTCCAAACCGGTAATGTGTATATATTAGTCCTATCGATTTTGATACTGTTTTAACCCAGCAGCAGAGTGCAAACAAGAAAAAAGCCGGAATGTTGCTCATATACATATATATCTGTTTATTTTATTAATCTGGATATGAAAGAAAACTTCCTTGATCGAATTGCTGGTACTGAAATATTCCACAGAGATTTCAAGCTGTCTTTTAGCTAATTATGAGTATGGCTCTTCTACAGTTATAGAAGCTTGATTTAACAAGATGATGATAATTAGACATGATAATTATCTAAGGCACAGTAACAATTAAGCAATAGTTTCACACCTACATAATCTCACCCACATACACTTTTGCATTGTAGCATCTGAATATATCGAACACACAATTGCTCAACATCTTCCAACCCTTCACTCATGCCAGGCCCCGTAACGTCTGGCTTCCCCACTGAGTGCTATCAACATTTGCTCTTCACCTACACTTCCAAAACAGTGTTTTATCAGGAAAACACAGGTCACAAGAATCATTTGGTTTATAAACATGGAATTGGATTGACAAGTTCCTCTAAATGAATGAACATGCATTTCCCCAGTACATCTTGTGTATTATTACTGTTTGTATATTGTTCTTTCGTATGTTGTATAGCGTTATGCATACCTGAAAGTTAGAAACTACTATATAATGTATTTCATCTAGGTGATGTTTAATATCAAATTACTCCTTGTTTAATGACTCACAATTTGGTGGACATCACAATACCATAGAATGTATTGTATGTTTGTTACATTTATCCAAGTATAAATGGACACAAACTTTCTAGTAAACTCCCCCATGCAAGTTAATTCACTTTCAAACAAAGGAAATCCCCCGCCAGAGAATTGCACCTTTCTCATTTGGTCAAGCCAAGATTTGAAGGTGTCGACTTTCTGGAGAAGTTAAATAGCTCTGAGCAGATCTGAGTTACTTTTTCTACTTTCTTCTGGTTCTTCTCTTTGTTCCTGTTGCTACAACGTGAGGGCCACCCGGCCCGAGCCGGGCTGGTAGGCCTCCATTTCACTCCAAGCCATGCACAACTGCAGCGACCACAAAAGAGTCAAATTAACAGTGCAAAGTTTGTCTTCATTTTCTTCATTCAGCGCAAAAGATATTGATTACAACTTCCAGGCCAGCAGACCGAACCATCAAGGATTTCTCCTGAGCCTGCAGATCCGGACAGCTAAGGCATTTGTGGCCACAGAAAAATATCCTCCTTGAAAAGTTGATAGACGATCAATACTGAGTGTTCGCTGGCCAAACAGATGAATTGACTGTAATATGAATTCAGCTACATTGAGTTAAGTTGATTAACTGATTCAAATATTTATAATTAATTATAACGAGTTATGATTAATTATTAATATTTCCCCTTTTGAGCTAATAAATATCGTTACAGCATGTAGACTCTCAGCCTGACACTTAAACATCCACACAAACCACATACAGCACCGCTTCAACCACGCAAAACAAACACACATCCAGTATGAGTTTGAGGGGAAATGAGTTCATGTAAATTAAATCAATACGTGTGTGTGTGCACCAAGGTACAATAACAAGACATCAGTCACAATTATGACTAATATCTATTGCAAAATAAAAGAATATAAATATCATTAAAAGAATATCCACACGCAAACCAGCCCAAAATGACTATGGAATTTAAATTTCAACACCATAAAATGACTATCTTGTGCAGAATTGCACGTTTAAATGTTTCACATTTGAGCCAAAGATCAATTTTCTTCTCAAAACGATCACTCAAACCAGGAGAGACAGATGATGGGCAGTGGAAAGGCGGCTTGTGTGTGAAGGAGCTCTGGAGGAAGGGACAGCTCTTTGTTCTAGTAGAGAGGAGATCTCTGGGGAGAGCTGGTGTTATTCTTTACCAGTGTGATACCAGCATGGCTCACTGCCCACAGACTGTCTGCTTCCATTTTACTCTCTTTTGTCATGTAATTCTCTGGTTTAGGCAATCCGATAAGAGTGTGTAGTTTATAAGATAGAGTACCCAAGAAAATGTGTTAGATGGTAGGGAGTGGTTTTGTTTCCCCATCGAAAGGCTATTTATTGTTGTGTGTGTGTGTGTGTGTTTGTGCACAAGTTTTACTTACAAAGGATCACACTTATAATTTATTAACCCACTTCTCAAGTCCTTGAGGGGAGCCCGGGCAGACATAAAGCAGACCTGCAGACACACGCTTAAAAAAGCATAAAACATAGAAATGTCTAAAAAAGGACAAAAGGGACCATTGCCAACCAGACCATCAGCCCAAAGCAAATTACTACCCCTACACACAAACCGACACACACACACACACACAATCACACCACAGACATACACCACCTCCCTCCTCCTTGCCGTCGGATTGTCATGGTAACCATGACTACTGGCACAATTCCTTGCTAATAACTCACACCACATGCTGACATCTCCCTCCTTTCTCTCTCTCTCTCTCTCTCTCTCACACACACATACATACATACTGTACATATATATAATAGATTTACAAAGAAAAAAGCCTAATAAAAGGATTTATATCAGTAAATTCTTGAAAAGAAAACTTTAAATAGCTTGGCATGAACTTTTATTACTATTTCTTATGAGCATAATCGTTAGATCTTAATAAATTAGATAATTTGACATTTGTATGAAGGTTTGTTCAGATTTTAAAATGTCATGTGGAGCGACTCTCCAGAAAACAATGATATTTATGTATTAATAATTCAAGATTGTTATTTTTACAAAAATATATACTTTTTACCTTAACATTTTTGAAAATAATTCAGATGTGTACACTCACATGTATTCAGTGTGGAGCGAATTTTTTTGTTTTAACAAGGACACTCTTAAATGTCAGTGACCAAAAAAATCTGAACTGCGAGTAAAAGCCTCCCTGATGAACTGATTTATCGTTATTTGTTGTTGTAGAGCACACATCCAACTATGCCGATAATGGGGTTGTAATTTATGGGTGTAAGTACATGTACGAACTGTACAAAAGTGTAAACAGCCAACCAAAACAAAACTCCCAGATCAACTTCTCTCATAAACAGTTCCCTCTAACTGCATCATTGCTCTTCTACTTGCTTCTACTCATAAGAGCTCTTATAAGACGAGTACACTCTCAAACAGTTCAGTCACAACCATCTGGCAGTCGGTGTAGATTCAGGGTTATCCAGGGACACATTGCTGCTATTTTTCAGCACCTGGAACTGAATGATCGGTGTTTGATTCCTGTATATGAATTGATTAGTTGGAAAAAATCCAATAAGGGCACAGCCTCTCCGCAAGGCAGCTGAGAGCTTTTATTGAACATTCGAGAGTCCAGAGATCTTATCAGATGTTTCTGTTTGATCAGCGCTGGCCCATTTACCCAATCTTTAAGAGAAAAGGAGCAAAAGAAACATCTCCACCTCATTATGAGGGGTGCAGGACTCTTTATTAGAAGTCAATGATCTCTGCTTGCAGGTGGAGCAGGTTGAGCCAGATGATCCGGTCAAGTTCTACTGCAATCACGGAGCACCCTCATATCCGCTTTCTCCGTGTAAGCAACGAAAGCACTGCATTCCAGGGGTAAACTCATCCCGAGGCAAAACACTTGAGCTCAGAGCAGTGCATGCTACTAGAGCAATGATGAATGGTTCAGCGCAGCAAAGACGGCCATTGAACTAGGGTCAAAATCATCACCTGGAGTGTAGAGGACAATCGTTATCACCACAGGACTGCAGCTGGCGGAATGTCTTTCCACAGAATGGGACCATGTTAATGGACAATTCCAAGTTCAGTACAAGCTCAATCAAAAGCAGTTGTGGGATAATGTTGTGTTGCTCACCAATTAATTTCGACTTTCCCCTCTATTCTTAAAAAAAAAAAAGAAGCAGCAGCAAAAATCTTGGTTGGGGAATGGGGAATTTGTACATATTAAAATACTCAGTATTTTAAATATACTGTACAGCCACAAGATGCAAACAATATATATGTTATCATGATATTAGTGAGGACAAAAACACTTACTAACCTTTGTCTAAAGTTATGTCCAATTTTACAACTTTGATACCAAGATAACGTAACCCTGAAACCCTAAAACTATGAGAATGCCCAAAAAAATGACAGAAAAAAACTTACATTTTTTGTATTTTATTAAATCAAAAATGTAGTAAAAACTGCTATAAAATATTATTAAAATAAAAAACAGTTTTTTATGTTAATATATATATATTACATAAGGAATAAGAGTTTTCAAGATCATTACTCCAGTCTTCAGTGTCACATGATCCTTCAGAAATCATTTTAATATGCTGGTTCTCACAAAACAAACTTCTTAATATTATCAGTCTGGAAATCAGTTGTGCTGCTTAATACTTTTGTGTTTTTCAGGATTCTTTGATGAATGGAAAGTTCAAAAGAACAGCATTTATTTGAAATATTTTTTGTAATGTGAAAGACTTTACTGTCACAACTGATCAATTCAATGTGTCCTTGCTAAATAAAAGTGTTAATTTCTTTAAATGAATCAGATTCAAGATCCAAGATACAGTCCTGAACTGACATGCATGCACAAAACACATGACATATGAACGTAAACACAAAGGTTACTGAAGTCAGCATTTACACTTGTAAAGTGTAATAAGATGTGCCGCTGAAGTCAGTGAAATGTGAGCAGGCGATAAGGAGGATGCAGACGAAGATGAGGAAAAAGAGAGCAACCTTTTTCTTGTACAGTTTTTCTTCAGGTTTTACTTGTATAGAGCTGTCACCGTAATACTTATGAGCTCACCATAACCACTGACTAACTTTGCTGCCGTCTTCCATATTCAAAAAACTATGCATGTAAAATCTCTGGAGTGATGTTTATCAGCACAGAATTGATGAATGTCAATTTAGAGTGACATAAAAGTCGTATGAATTTGATATGACTGTTCAGACTGAGGTCGCATTGGAAAACACCAGACAGTCGCCCAAATCAGAATCAAAAAGATCAGATTCCATGTGGTTTGTGCTGTTATAAAAATAAAAAAAAATCAGATCTGAGTCACATATGAGAAAAAAAATGGATTTGGGCCACTTTTGTCTGCAGTGTGAACATAGACTTAATAGTTGCAAGAGGGCTTAAGACTTGCCACGAGAATCAAGGGCTCCATCTGAAAAAGCATTATGAATTCAAATGAACGTCTCTTTTCTTTCCAGGCTGTGAGTGACTGTAGACATAAAGCCTGGTCCACACAGACCAAACGCAGCTACTGGAACTCACTCCCCTATTCACTGTAATACTTTTAAGCGTCCCACACAAGTTTGATCAAGCTGACAGAGACCGTGAGGTCGACAATCTTATTTTTCCAGGCTCTGCAGCCCAAGGTATTTTCAATAGGCCTACAGAGGCCGTCCTTTCTTGATCTGAAACAAACGTGGACTGGAAAAGAAAGGACCATGCCAACTGAAAAACGCTTTGAACAGTAGGATAAGAAACACATTGTAACATTTGTGTCACACCGCTCTGAGAGAGTAAACTTAATACGGTACGCACAAAACTAGGACAACTATGCAAGAAGTCCAAAAACTTTATTGGTCACAGAAGGATTAAAAAGCCATTTTAGCCAGAATAAAAATACTTCAACCTCAAATCAGCTGAAGGAGACAAGTAAAATAAGGATTGAATAAGCAATGAACTTTACAAAAGATCATTTGGATAGTCATTGCAAGTAATTCAGTACTTAAGAGTTGATCTAGCTTGAATACAAGACCTTGATTATGAGTCACTCTGAGCAAGTATGACAGCTTGAGGGGAATAAAACAGGGCCAATGTGTGAATTCTGAGTGGAAGCACCTCCATATCTTTCTCTTCGGCTTGCAGAGTCTGTTCCACGAAGTTAAATCTCGCAGAACCACGCTCGGATGCCAACTCAAACAAGTTTACCCAAACCCTGCCAAGGGTAGATGAATCAACTCAGCGTGAGGTTTGGAAAAATGCAGTAAGCTCCTTTTCCCATCAAACAGAAACCTCAGGTTAATGTACAGCCTCTTAAACGTAATGCAAACAAACCTTAAAAATACTGACAGGGCATTATGTAATGGCAACACATGGAGGGAAATGACAGTCCTGCGAAAGAGGGTGAAGGCCAGAGGCTTCGATGAGTAACAGAACGTGGCGAGATCTCACAAAGGCCAGCTGGCAGAGCATCAACCGTGCAGGATGGAGGTCAGAGAAGAGACCACCAGGGTGACGGCAAGATTACTGGGTGTGTTGGAGGGATAATCTAGGTGCCTGACAGTCTGCAAAAGCAAGGATGGGTTAGAAAGACCACAATTAATGGCACCGTGTGTGTATATGTGCCCCATTTATTGGCACATCAGCTTATAAAGGCAGTTGTTCAGAAACTTGAAGGTGGAGCAAGCAAAAGCAGAAGAGATTACCGCCACCATGCTGTGGTTCAAGGTCCGCAGGCTTTAATGGACTGTTCGCCGCAACGTGTTCATTAAATCAATGCAGCAGGTATTATTACTGGCTGCGTCTGGTGCGCACAGTAGCTTTGTAATTAAATTTCATTTAACGGAGCTCTTTGATGGGAAAAGCTTAAAAAAGGGAGGGAGAGACCTGCTTATTTTGGAGAATGGACACCATAGATTGAACTGTAGTCTGAAATAAAAAGTAAAGTTTGAGAGGAAAGGAGTGACGCATGGCAAAAAAAAAAAAAAAAAAAAAGTGAATTTAAGTATTGTATATGTGAAATAAAAGCAGAAGAGTACAATTACCCATCTCTAGTCACCTCTCCTAATTTGCCCTTTCACTAAACTATAATAGCTTTTATTCAAGCCTCATTAGGCTCTTTGACTGTATGCAATTTTGCCTCTGTGCAGCACAGCATTGATATCTACATTAGCTCAGCAGGTATGAACTACAGAAGCTAGCAGGGGGGGAAGAGATTGAGGAGTGTTTGTTGAAGATATTCTTAAAGGGTTAGTTCACCCAAAAATGAAAATTCTGTCATTAATTACGTTCCAAACCCATAAGGCTTTCATTCATCTTAGGAACACAACCGAAGATCTTTTTTAATGAAATCTGAGAGCTTTCTTTCCCTCCATAGACAGCTACACAACTACCACTTTGACGCTTCAAAAAGTTCATAAAGATATTATAGAACTAATCCATATGAATTGAGCAGTTTAGTCCAAATTTTCTGAAGAGAACTGATTACTTTATGTGTGAACAAACCTCATTGATTCTTGCGGAAGCTCCGAACATGCTGAGTAACACGAGAACCTGTTCCCCAGGTAGCTTCCTCTACAAGAACCTCATTGGTTCTCAAATGTCAAGCAAGCATGCTTGAGCTTGCTTCCGTTTATCATAACTGATGTGTAAGGTGATGAATGTTTATGTGAATAAAAGCCTAAATTCAATCTGTTCATCATTTAAAGCGATCATATCTCTTTAGAAAATTTGGACTAAACCACCCAATTTATGGATTAGTTTTACGATCTCTTTATTGTGTCTTAGGGTTTGGAACGACATGAAGGTGAGTAATAAATGATAAAAGAATTTTAATTTTTGGTGAACTAACACTTTAAACTAAGGGACAGTTGATTAAAAAAAAATTAAGATTTGTCATTTATTTAAAAAAAAAAAAAAATCTTCTGTGTTCTGCAGAAATTAAAAAAAAACATACAGGGGTGAGTTTCCCATACAACGACGTAACTCGCTGCTTCACTACCATAGTACGATGCATCGTTGAACAAATAAACTAGGTAGTCACGACTGTTTCCCAAAACTGTACTGTCGCAAACTTGTAGTTTAGCCACGTTGGTGAATGATGTCACGCAGGTGGTGAGAAATAACTTCTTTAAATTAATCCATTTGAGATCGAATTAATGCTAGATTTGCTGTAAATTATGAACATGGCTTTTAACTCAAGAGCTGTCGTTCCAACCACACAAGTTTGCAGTTTGTGAATGTTCGTTTGAACAATGGTTTCTGGGAACACCAAATCATTGAACTATGTTAGTAACGACGGAACTTGCGATGATACTTGGCTAACGATGCTTTTGGGAAACGCACCCCGGGTTTGGAACGACATAAGAGTGAGAAAATTATGGCAGAATTTTCATTTTTGGGTGAACTATACCTTTATTAACATTTTGACTTTCTTACAAGCTTCTAGTGTTTTGAAGTCTCAATGAAATACTTTCTTATCACAGCTGTATGGTGAGCCCAGTGAAACTGACATTACAACGTATTAAAAAAGAGCTTTTCACAGTCTTAAAACCCATTATATTTTTCTCATTCATTTTCTCCATAGGGATTCTTACAATTTTTACAAATCTCAAAAGGTGCAAGACTGTGTACTTAACATCTTTCATGAGGCAATGAACTACACATAAAGCACTGCGAATGATGCAATCAAATAAAAAAATGGTAACACTTTAGTTTAGGGTACAATTCTCATTATTAACTAGTTGCTTATTAGCATGCATATTACTAGGATATTGGCTGTTTATTACTTATAAAGCAAACATTAATGCCTTATTCTGCATGAAAATATTCTACCACCCTTAATCCTACCCAGTACCTAAACTCAACAACTACCTTGCAATCAATTAATAAGCAGTGTATTGATTAATTAGGTTAAGTTTATTGAGGCAAAAGTTGTAGTTAATAGTTAGTTAATAGTGAGAACTGGACTCTAAACTAAGTACAGTACAGTATAAAAACTAATAGTTTATTGCAAAATAGTCAAATATATATGCTGAATTTAGCATTGCTTCATGAGGGAACTTAGTTTAAAGCAAAATCTGCAGGATGTTTCTCTTCATTTTGCCTATAAGCAATGAATGTATAATTATGATAAAATAAAATTGTTTTCTCCCACACTAAACCATATCCACAGAGGCAGAGTTACAGCCCACTAAGCCAAGAAACATTATTAGGATTAAATTCTGCTTTTATTAAAGTTTTAAATTGTATATTTAAATTATTCTTACTTGATGAATTATCATCATTCGCCTCATCTGATATGCTTTGGGCGCCCCTGACGCTTTGAAAAATGCTGCTTTGAAATCTCCTTTTGACCACAAAGAATTATACATGTGAGACATAACGAGGCCAAGACACAACAGTGGAAAAATTGCGGTTGTCTAGATTTCAGATTTTGTGACATGAACTATTGTAATACTGAGGAAATGAACAATGGAAAAATATGAGTGTTTAAACAGATTTACATTGTTGAGATGCTAAACAAACTTGTGTATCCTGTTACTGCTGTGTTTGTTTGTTCTCACAGATGACAGCTTTATGTCTTGACTGAAGCTGAATTTCTCGATTATAATGTAATATCTTATGAGAATATTCCAGATCGTATCTAACCATCTACAGATAAAGACCAGATGTGATTCATGATGGGCCATCTCTGCTTTTCAACTTTATCTCTTATTATATCAAATATGACACTCTGGGAAAATTATCCCCAATGCTGACCTCACCGCCCAAAGGAATCATCACCTCTAAAGCCATCAACCACCTGCTGTCCCATGAAGCAACTCTCCAAAAGCAACGTTCTGGACCCTAAGGATTCATACATGGTAATATTCATCTCAACACATCATGAAATTCAATTAGCTGATCTTAAACAGCACCACTGCCCCCAGAAACCTCTAAGCTTGCCAGTCTCAACACTATGTCACCAGATACAGCCACAGCTGCTCTGCTTTACTCTGAGACAACAGCAGTGGACATCAGGCTAGCAAACGAGCGAAGGTCGAACAGCCACATGAGTGTTAGTGTGAAAAATATGGAGAGAAATGAAAGAATGGTGAGGAAATCAAACGGAACTGAAGATAAAGGAATAACATAGGCATGAGAAGACTGGAAATTAGGAGTGCATAGCTCTCTGGAATATTTGATTTTGAAGGGGTTTTTTTTAATGATCACTAAACTCTACACAATTTTATCTAAATAAATTTAAAAAAATGTGTTAAATGTTAAATTTGTGTTTAAAAGTGAATTTAAAGGGGTGGTATAATACTACTTTTACAAGATGAAAAATAAGTCTCTGATGTCCCCAGAATGTGTATGTGAAGTTATAGCTTAAAAAACCCTACAGATCATTTTTATTGCATGTTAAATTTGTTACTTTTTGAGGGTGAGCAAAAACGCTCCGTTTTTATGTGTCCCTTTAAATGCAAATGAGCTGCTGCTCTTAAAAGGGTGCGGGGTTTCAGGACCTTGTGTTAGCACTTAGTGTTAGCAGCGCCGATTACCTCACAAAGACTCACTGAAAATGTCAGAAACTGTTCAGCCTTTTATGTTCAAAACTGAGTCGGACAGTGATAGAGACATTCAAGAAGAAGTGACAACATTTTAAATGCAACAGGATGCTTCTGAACAGTTAGTTGATGAATTTATGTAGCTGATATGGAGTTAACTATCTTAAAGTCATTGATTAGCATATTCTGTCATGATAATCTATAAATCGCTCGTGTGGGAACTGTTATAAGATGCTTACAGAGCCAGAGAGTATATGCTGCAAGAAGATAGAACAGGTATAGTTTAGTTTAATTACGGTTATAACTTTTCATGTTGTCATCTTGGTTTTATGACATGCTATTTCATTTGTGTTACGTACTGTAATGCAGTAACATGTCCTCACCCCCTTTGTTGCGTGTTCTCGGGGACAGGGTTTATGTAAATTCTAAGGTCAGTGATGTCACCAACCCAGGAAGAATCTCGTTGTAGTCCCTACCAGCCATTTGTTGTAGTCCTTAAACAGAGAATTCTTTAAAAGACAATATCTCCGTTTGCATTGAACTTTCAGCACTGTAACTTTGCAGATACTGTTTATATATCTTGGGAGCATGCACAATTAAATATCTATAAAGAAAACTCTAATAGCCGATAACCAATATGATACCGATATCATTGATATCATCTGCTGAATGCTGCTGCAATTGACCAATCAGAATCAAGCATTCCAAAGAGCTGCATAATAAACAGGATAATGCAAGTATTTGACTAAAAGGAGGGCGAAGAGAACCAACATATTACATAATACAATGCAATGCTGGAAAAACAGAGTAGAGAAAATGAAGAAAAGACTGAAGCCACAGGCCATATGGGGTGAGAATTCAAACAAATGAGGCATACTGCCACCCCATGTTCATAAGATTGAGATTTCAACCCATATTTGAGATTAATAACATTTATAAAACTTGTGAAGTGTTTTATTAATTACTTTACTAATTGTTGTGCCTTAATGGAAAGCGGTTTATTGAGCATGAAAAAGGGGGATTTATCGAGCGTTCGGGCAACTCACATGAGTATTCAATAAATTTATCACCATTTACCGACTACAAAGAGGGATTGTGTGCTCTACTGCCAAATGACACAGACTATGTGTAGGTAGTCACAGTCTGGATCCTGTTTCCGTTGGGGCACTTTATAATGTGACCCCACCAGGGGGCCGGTCTTATGTTACAGGAAGCTGTTCTCCAGGTAGCTTCCTCTACAAGCATCAGTCCAGATGTGCTCCAATGCCCGGTTTATTAAATGTGATTAGTCTTTAGGACAAAATACCATTTAACACCACGGTGCGTACAATTGCTTCAACAGGTGAAGAAAAGCGTTTTCTACAGTTTAATGTGGGGATTGTAACACTAGCTGCACCTGTGAACATAAACACGCCACCCTGCCAAAAAGAAATACATAGCACACAATAAATCCATATGATACAAATGAATTGTTTTAAGCACTGTCCAGAGCTGTCCAGTCAAACATGACCGTGAGCTGCCAAGGCACGATTCAGGAAAAGACCTTTTGCGCTTTGAGAAGAGCATACAAACACTATGGTTTCTCTCAAATGTGAAAATAATCAAGGCACATACTGAAAGAATGATATGCCCTTGATGACACTTAGAGATTTGTTTGTCTATATTTTGTCCTGAGTGGGTGTAAGTCCATTTCTCTCTCATTTGTTCTGAATTAAAGTTATATGTTCCAGACCACCATATAAGAGACACTTTAAATGCATCAGACCAAACAGTGAGAGATTTATTATCAGATGTGAACAGGAGGGAATTGATCTCCGATCTTAGTAATGGGTGGACAATGTACACCAGCTTGGGATCAGTTTCTTACACTTATGAACTGTACAATGGAAACAAAATCTGCTCTGAGATCAGCATAAAAGCTTAAGTGTAACAGGGTACACTTAAAGCCCAACGGTTGATACATGAGTGCGTAGGGTGGAGAGACCGCTGTCCAGTACATACAGAAGGGTCATTCTTATCCAAACATGCTATAACTGGGACTGTCCCAAACAGGGTTTGGTTTGGGCGCCCTACTCACGAAATCTGTTGGATCACCAGAACAATGAACAGAAAACTAGAGCAGACTGCTTCCATGAGAAATTACTCTCGGGAGAAGAAAGGAAACCGAAATATAAATAAAAGGCAGTTTTCTCTTTCAGCAGTGTGTAAATAATATATCATTCTATTCTATAGATAAGCTTAGTTAAACAGGCATGTTTTTGGAGGAAATGACAGGACTAGCAGTGAGTGTTTGTGTTTGGGGGATAGTGGTTGAAATTTAAACTATTAAAAATATACATTCATCAATTCAATCTGTCATTCAAGACTACTAATCAATGTCTTAAAATTCCTATAGACAAATACATGTTTATTCTGAGGTGTAATAAAAATGTATATTATGTAACAGCAGTTTATTGTCATATAAACACTGATTAAACACAAATCCCTTCTCTGTAAAGGGCAAATTCACTAAAAAATAATGCATTTATTGATATATGCAGTCTGTGATGTTTTAGTGTGCGATTTGATATCTCAGAAAAGATTGTGCAAACTCTAAACACAATTCCCCATTTAGAATATAACAATATTATCTATTATTATCTATAATAAAAAGCTACAGCCATGATCAATAGGAAAAAGTACACAAACATCTCTATTAAATAAAATTTGGTTTAACATGACTATTACTGTGCCAGGCAAATAGAGCTAAGTTTTGTGAACAAGGTACAATGTATTATGAGCCTAATTTATAGTGCTGTGACAATACATCGATTCTCTATTCTCGATACATGATTCTGGATCGATTCTGATATTTTCTCTATCGAATCGATTCTGAGCTTAGTTTTAACAGCAGATGGCGCTCTAGGATAGTTTTTAAACGCACACTCAAATGCTCACAAAGAAGAGTACTGGACAGCGCTCGTGCATTCGGCTGAGTCATGTAAGTGGTTAAATATGCTTGCACCTCCGCTCAGAATGTTTCTATGACGCAAGATTAATGTAAACACAGCCCACTGTGAACACCCTTGTAATTCGCATCAACCTTTTTAAACTTTATGAATGATAATTTTAAGTTAAGTGGTGTGTGTAAAGGAACTGGAAGCAAGCAAGCAGTGTACAGATGTTTCTAAAGCACGAAGTGCCATCTGCTGTTAAAAACTAAGCTCAGAATCGTTTTAAGAGAGAATCGTGATACATCAGAAAATATCAGAATCCCTCCAGATTCTTTGTATCGAGAATCAATGTATTGTCCCAGCCCTACTAATTTACACAAAAAGGAGAAGTTTTTGCGCTCAAGAACGGTAGAGTTATTTTAGTGCATTTAGTGCCTTGTTAAACTGGACTGTAGGTGGTTAACAAATAAGATGTACGTTTTTGTGGAAAATAGCATCACTGTTTTGTGATTCGCCCCTCGGTCTTATTAATAAATTACACACATTTCTGTCTACTCTGAAGTTCCAAACTGTATGAAAATAGGAATGGACAAATAGTGATTTACAAAAATACCAAAAGTTTTCAATGTCTAGTGCAGAAAACACTAAGGCAAGCCAAGTCCAGTCTCTTAGTGGATCAGAACCAGTGACCACAGCCAGTTTGTTGGTATACATGCCAAAGTGTGAGGCCTGGTGCCATAAGGACTGCTGCTGCGAGTTCTGGATAAAAAATAACACCCATCCTAGTGTCCTAACTTGGTCCAGTGAGATCAAAGGGAAATATGCTGGAATGAAAGTTATTACAAGGGTACTGAAAAAACTGTGCTGCTGTGTGTCCTAAAATGAGTTAAAAGAATGTTGACTAATAATGAGAAAAGATTCTTTCAACAGAAAAACCATTGCATTTTTTATTGTCATTTGTGTTGAGTGACTAAAATAGATAATGCTTCGAGAAATTTAAACAACTCTCTGCTAAACTTGCATATCTTCTGGTTTCACAGAATTCTTTCTAATAACCCGTTCATTCCAAGATTCACCGATGAGTATATTGTTCACTTCCAGCTTCCTTTTTATTCCTGACTTTATGCATCCCTCTATGTGTGTGGCAAAGCCTCTTTCTCTCTCTTTGTCTCTCTGTTCATCTCTTTCACTCCCTCTCCTACTTCTTCTTCATAATGCAAACCCACATACCAAATTCCCCCAAACACTGACCAGCGACTCTTTCCAAATATACGTTAAATGAACCAGCAACAATGTGGAATTCCAGTATTTATCTAAAAAGTTTGTTCTGGAGGGTATTTTTTAACAGATGCTTCTGTTGGAAACGGACATTACGGAGGTCCTTTGAAGTCTAGAATTGCTTATTATTGGGCGGAAAAAAAACTGAAGAAAAAAACATGCCCCAATTTTCATTTCTTTTCCACAGGGGTAACAACAGCTTGAGAACACAGTTGGCCCAGTTGCCACATGGTGACAACAATTATCACGGCAAGAGACTTAAATCAACATTTCAAAAGAACAACAAAGCACAATTTTACCATCTGCCAAGTAGCTCTTTCTGCAATTCTCTATGAGAGGACAGCATCTGCTAATCATATGTCATAATTACAAATTGTCTTGGTGAGTAAAATTACAAGTTTTCATTGCTTCACAACTACCATGGATCTTTTCAGCAAGATAAAACACCCAAAACAAATATGTACAATACTTCTAAATCTTGTTTCAAAACATATCGAATTGTATGTAAAATGGCTCTTTCTGCTTTAGTCAAAAAAAAAAAAGGACATTATAATTGAAATATATCCAAATCAATCACAATCAAATTGAATTGGAATCAAATCTTCAGCTTGTGAATCAGAATTTAATTGAATCATATAATTAAATTATAATCAATAGGTATGAATACCCAGCCCAAATGAAATGTTACATTTAGTACTGCAAAACCTGAAAAAAATCATGGCCAAAACAATTATAGAGATTCAAATCACAGAAACAATCACATGATCAAATCACAGAAATAATACAAGTGAAGCAGGTGAATAAGGTACAAAACATAAAAGGAAAACATGATCATTCCTACCTCAAGGAAGCAGGTCCCTGCTGATGTGTTCTCCTTGATAGAAACATTGTAGAAGCTGCTTCCAAACACTGGCTCATTATCGTTACTATCCTGGAGGGCTATTTCTACCAGAGCAGTGGAGGATAACGGGGGTCGTCCTCCATCAGTGGCCACTACTTTGATACTTGGCTTTGGGTCTGTCTCATAATCCAGCTTGGTTGCAGTGGTTATGATACCTGTGACAGGGTCAATAGTGAACCAACTGGCGTGCGTTTTCTTGTCTGGTAGGATACTATAGCGGACATCACCATTGGGACCTTGGTCTTTGTCCCTCGCGGTCACTTGCAGCACAAAGCTACCTGGGTAGACAACTTCTGGTATGGTCTGCTTATATGCCTGTTGGTCAAAGAGAGGCGGGTTGTCATTTACATCGGTGACGTGAATCGTAAACGAGGACTCTGCACGAAGCGGCGGGGTTCCAGAATCAGTAGCCATGACACGAAGCTCATAAGAATCTCTCTCTTCCCGATCCAGAATCTGGTCCACGTAGATGAGGTAGATAATGCTGTCTTTAGTGGTCAGGGCAAATTTCCCATCACCTCCCTCAAGAGACACATTGACATTAGAATACTCGCCATAATCAGGGTCTGAGACCGAGATTCTTGCAACGTATTGGCCCGGCTGAGCACCTTCAGAGATTTGGGGTGAGCCATCCTCACTGAGAAAAATTATGGTCATGGTTGGCTGGTTATCATTGTAGTCTCGAACGTGGATTGTGACAAAGGCATTGGTGATCTCTGGATGGCTCGCATTATCTCTGGCTTGCACTACCAGCTCATGAACCTTCTTCACCTCGTAGTCTAGAGGCTTATGGAGTGTAATGATCCCAGAGCGAGGGTCGATGACAAAGTAGCGATCCGGGTCGCTCTGCCTTCGGTTTATCTCATACAATACAAGGCCGTTGTCTCCTTCATCAGCATCAGATGCAAAAACTTGCAGGATGTTGCTGCCCTGAGGAAGGCTCTCAGAGATGATGGCATTGTAACGACTCTGGTTGAAAATCGGAGCGTGATCATTGATATCCTGCACCAAGACGTCAAGACTCATCTGTCCAGTCTTCCTTGGAGATCCACCATCAAAGGCCTCCAACACCAAGGAGTAGGAGGACCTCTTTTCTCGGTCCAAGACTCCATTGACCACCAAGTCAAGGTAAAGGACTTTGTTTGCAGCTCTTTTGGTCTCGAGTCGGAACACTTGTCCTACATTGCCTTCTTTGATCTGATATCCTTGTACGGTAAGCTGATCCTTATCCGCATCAGTGGCTGGCTCAAGAGAGAACTTGGTTCCCACCGCTGTTTGCTCTGGGATCTTCAAAGAGGCTTTCTTCTTGGGGAATGCGGGGGCATGGTCATTGATATCATTTACAGTGATGGAGACCTTGACTGTGACCCCTGTCATAGTGACAGCTATAAAACTGTAATGGTCTCTTTCCTCTCGGTCAAGTCGCCTGGCAGTCTTGATGATGCCTGTGGTTTCATCGATGTGGAGATCACTACCAATGCCGGTGCCTTCGTGATCAGAGATGAAGTATAGAGAGGCTGTAACTCCAGGTTGCAAACCAGCGCTAATGTCGCCCACTATCGTCCCTGCAGGTTGCTCCTCATCTAATTGAAGCTCTAAAATACCTGCTGTGCCCTCTCCGCCGACCATTACTGTTAACAGTTCCACTACTACGCAAAGCACCAAAAGCATCCTTAGCCTCCAGAATACCCACATCCAGAACTGTCCACACGTGTTTTTCCCAAAGCCATTAAACAGAGTCATCGTGCCAAGGTTTCTTCACACCTGCAAAACAGGAGAGGAGGAGATTGTCACAATCACATTAACATAGCACTGCACAATATTATGACATAAATCCCAATCCAGGTCAATGGAATGCATGAGAAAGGGGTGTGTTTGCTTCAAAAAGGAGAGGCTTCCCAGCAGTCAAGGCAGTAAAAACGTATGCAGCTTTGATAAGTTGTACATGATCTTAATCATGCACTATACCTTTTCAAAATATATTCCCCATGGCTCCAACAAGCCTTATCTCTGATGCTGTCAGATTAAATGCTTAATAACTTAGTGTATAAAACATCAAAAAATAAACCTGTTATAATCAAGACATCTCTTGTAAGGCATCTCTTTTACATAAAAAAACAATAAATCCTAATTTGCTTTCTTATTATGAATGGTAAATATATGTTCTTTCCATTTATATTAAGATGAGAGGGTACCATCAGATAGATTATAGCAGATGACCCACTTGTACATATACAAACAAGATAAACTGTAACACTAAAAATGGTGGCTGTAGTTCTGCTTTCGCATTTGTTTACTCATACGCCCATTAGCTGGATCAGACTTTTTTTAATATGATAACCTAAAAAGCACAATTTATGATACCATTGTTGTCATATTTTATTCCTGATTTGAGATGTTGTTGGAATGTAATATAACAACTTTATTTGCATAACTGTACAGTAAATGGCTTCCCAGGATGTTACGAATATGGCCGCCTATAGTGAACTGACTTGCGCTTTGGTACCAACAGTAAAGACATGTGGCATAGAATCATTCATATTTGCAAGGGTGGTCACCAGATTGCAGGAAAAGCCTCTTTTGCTTGACACTATAATCCAACACATTGAAAAATGTTTAGTTGGGATATTGACATAATATTCTTTGAGTACATTTATTCATTTAGCAGGTTATTCTTCATCCATTGAGTACAGTCAATTCAAACCAAAACCAGACAAAAAAAGCATTAAAGTTGATTTTTAAGAAACTTTTTTTTAAAAATGTAAAGCCATATTAAAGAGTAAAACTTAGCCACTAATTTTGAGCAGACAGAAAGACATTACTCAGACAGAAAGGCCAGACAGGAGTTTGGAGCATGTGTTTGGAAAGCTTCTCTTCTTTTGTCATATGTGTGAAGGCTGAATCCTCTGTGAAGCAATCTGCTACAGATGGTCAGACTTGGGATGATATTTTATACGCCACTGAAGAAGTGTACTAGCACAATTAGAAAATTATACTACTTTGGCTGGAATCACAAAAAACCTCAGGAGTCTTTGCACTTGCGCTGAGTAGAGTATCTCTTGGTAAAGTCTGTATTATCCAAACCTCAATGCATAATGATGGCAAATCATCACTGCGGGCTGTTGTGGTCTCTATACATAAGTGGATTACAAATGCAATTTGTCCTTGTCAGTTCTGTTTAAGAGTTCTCCAGTGAGATGCACAGAACTCACTGAAGGACGAAAAGAAATATTGAATCTGGACTTCAGTGTCATTTTTTAACAAGGAAGAAGCCCTCCAGATAAAACCACATGAATGTTTTCTTTCAATACATGGCTTTTTGAGCAGACTCCCTCTAGTGGCCACAATGAGTCAAAAGGTTTATGAAAGAGGTAGAAGATTTAAAAGTAATGCTTTTTACCTTTGTGTATTACAAATATTAACACTACACAGACAAATATCTACTGTCTGAACCATTTTTCCTATGTGTATGACACATCCGAGTGGTTTTGTGCTTCAAATGGTAGGCATTTACAAACAATTAACCTTACAAACACAGTTGACTGGCAGGGCTCCATGCGGTCTGTCCTAATCAACTATCCGAGACCTTCACTAACATGTGATTTCCGATACGGTCTTAGCCTGACATGTATAACTAACAAACAAATCACATGTCCAAGGACATCTAGGACAAAGACAGCAATGACCATCACATGAGTGATCTGAAACACAAATCTTGTTTGAGACCCACAGATTAAATCGAAACAATTTAAGTGATCATTATAAGACAAAAAACTGTTGTATCTGGGGTTAAAAATCTCAAACCTACAATTCTAGGATCAGGAGACCCCCTATAGGTATTTTTGTGAAGTTTGGTGGGCCCAATGTTCAGTCTAATGAAAGTAGCAGAGATTGTGGGGCACTTGGGGGCCACTTTGAGCCAATTTAAACAGATTCTGAGATCATGAGACACAATGTGTCTCATTCTTATATTTAACGGCTTATTAAAATACATAGCATAAAAAGGTTGTCGAGGGGGCTGGTGGAGCTGACGGTTTCTCCATCACGATCTCTCCGAATAAACAGAGGCCAGACTGAGTGATTGACATAGGCGTCTGAGGAAAACCTGTGGGGGGCCGGCTGTCCTATTCAACGTTTCTGCAGAAGCAGAGAGCCAAAGCTTACCGCCATGTTAGACCACAGAGATTTGAGAATCTTCCTCAAGACATTCAAACTTACATCTTAAAACTAACTTGATAGCCTAATTACTTTTGTTAGAAGCATTAGAACACTCAAACTGTGAGTGATTACATTCATGCTATGAAAATGATGCAGAAACCATTGCAGGGTAGGATATATCAGTTTAAGAAACTTGGCTCTATTTGAGGGACGAATGAGAAATCTTCCACCAAAACCCATGCTTATGATGGGTCTGAAATGACTGAATATGGATGAGCAGTTGCCACAGTTTCCGCAGGCTAAATGGGTATGGAATTCACTCCCGCTCAGTTTTCAGTATTTAGACAACCACAGTGCCAGACCTCCTTGGGTTTTCTGCTTTTAGCCGTCCAGCTGTCGTCAAGAGGCTGGAGTTGGTTGGTTTAACGGTGAAGGTGGCAGGCGGGTCTTAGTAAAAGATCCCGACTGATACGAGAATGGCTTAGTTGGTTTTTATGGCAGTTGAGCTACACTAAGACTGGGAAAGCAGGTGACAGATGAGCAAAGAAGGATCAGGTCACTGAGCATCCTTTAAATAAAATGCAAGGAATAATTAAAGATGCTAATGCTTTATAATATTGCAACAAAGTCCAAGTAATTCAGTCAAATAAATATAGGGGTTACTTTGGACGAAAACATATTTCCTTATTGAACTAATTGGGAGGAGGAAAAAACAATGCTAAATGCACAAATGCAATGTTTAATATACAATCAATAAAATGGGAGGAGAAAAGCTTCAAATATTTGGTCATAAAATGTAATGTAAAATCCTAAACCAAAATCAGTTGAGATCCACTGATTGAGACTATTTGTGTGCCTGGTATGAAACTGCTCTAGACTTGTAACGCTCTATATCTCAAAGAAAACTCAATTCTCTACAAAGATAGCCATTCATACAGTACATTTACAAACCCCTAAAGATATGAGGTCCAATAAAAACCCTTATCAGCGTGCTTTACCAGTGACTCACTCACTGAGCTCATGGTAGCCAACACACGCTTTTTAGCTGTCATCTGTACTGGGTTTGAATAAAGGCAGAGATTACACTTCTGAGGGCAATTACTACTAATTTCTTCAGCGTGTAAAGACCCTCAATGCACTTAAACAAAACAGCTTAAGACATCAAGAGTAAGTTCAAGGTTGAAACCAATGCCAACTCTAAATCTCTTATAGAGAATTTGCCATTGGTTCAAAGGAGGTTTACCAGCCCCAAGAAAACATAAATCTCTCAGTTAACACACAAACATTGGCTGAGGAAAGATCTCATGACTAAAAACAACCTCAATCATCAGGTGAGTGAATGAAAAGTTTGTCCCCCAGTTTGGACAACAATGACGTAATCCTAAGGAACTGGTGTAATATAGCTTACTGGACATTTCTCTCCACACAAGCACACACTAGTTTGGTTTTTTATGGTCTCTCTGTGGCACAGGTTTAATAGGATATGTGGTTTCCTGAGAAAGTAACTGGAAATATGGAGTTTGTCACTGTGGCAAAATAGCGAGGAAGAAATGTTTCCAAATTTCCTTCTCCAATCAGAGGCAAGTCCAGAAAAAACAAGGCTTAGGCTAAAGCAGTGACCCCACAAGTACTTATGCTAGCCACCCCAGAAACACAGGTTTCCTTCATCATCAGTAAAAGTTACTTAATTTTCAGTGTTTTTATTTTATATATATAGAATTTTAAGCAGTGTAATTACATATTACAATAATTTATTATTGTATATATTGTATATATGAGATTATTAATTTATATATGAGATAATACATAATTTAAATAAACTCTTATTTATTAATTATTTTATTTATTTTATTAGTATTTAATTTATTATGGATGGATGGATGGGATCGAATAATAAAAATAAAAACAAATGCATAGTTTTATAATAAAATATATGTACTACATAAAAAAGGTTAACCGTTAAGAAGAATTTCCAGATGTACACAGGTCAGGTCATACACCCTAAGACTACTCTGCATGTTCGCATGTTCAGACCTTCATATTCACCAACCAAAAACAAAGCACACCGTCATACACAAAAACAGGAGTGCATTTCCCAAAAGCATTTTTAGCCAACTATGGTCGCAAGTTACGCTGAATTGTGTTGGTAATGACGGAACTTTTGACCATAGTTGGTTTCGGGAAACGCTCCCCAGGTTTGTTAAAAGTCCAACTTGTCTTAAAGTGACCATGTAATCATAATTGACATTTCTAATTTTTACAGATTTATTATAAATGATTTATACGTGCCATCTGTTCTCTTCATGACGTATGTCTCGGCAGAGTGTGGGGCTATATATCCTCCACAACTGACGACAAAAAAGCTATTTCACTGGGATATATGTCATAAGTAAAAAAAAAAAAAAAAAAAAATTTACATTAAATTGTTATTTACCTTTTCCCTGAGTGATTTGCCATGTTTAAATTAAAAAAAAAGTAATCAGATTTGCCTGCCAAGCACACTGTGTGCTCTAAAAAAGAGAAAGCTGCAGTGAATGAAAAAAAAACAACCTGCGGTCTCCCTGTTATGATCGGGGTCGGGTGTACAGCATGCTCTTTCTCGAGGAATGGGATGTAACAGGAAAAGAGAGACTGTGAGAGAGACAAGTTCCCTGAATTATTAATAAGCAGTGACGTACTTTTTAACAAACGTTGAACATTGAGATGCCACATATCAGGTTCCCATGTCTCCCAGGTTACATACAGCACACTGTCTCACTATACACACTAAACTGGGTATTAGACTACTTGTGATAAAACGTCTCTAGTATCTAATTGCTTCATATGTTAAATTCTCTGAAAAAAAAAAAAAAAAGAAAAAAGGCTTTTCTTTTTAACTGGTTTAACATTTAGACACATATTAGTTAAATCACTGTAACACAGTACTGTATACAGTATGTATCGCCACAGAACATTTTACATTCACATTAAATTAAATATTAAATAAAAATAAATATTTATGAATAAATACATATTTGAATATTTACAATTTGATGTGTAATTTATTTTAATTCAATGTTTAACATTTGTGAATAATTTAAAAAAATCATTCAGATGATAAAGAAATGCAGAATAAAAAAAAATCATTAATTTTTTAAATATTCTGTATACTTGGATGGAATATTTTAATACTAGATTTAATGACATACTAAAAATGTGTCAATTTCATGAGAAATTAGGTGACCAATACGAACTACCAAAATATTTTACTTCTTAGACGTTAATGGGGTAGTTAATGCTAAAATGTATAGAACAGATGTTTGTCTAAATTAGAATTACAGAGGGCCTACACCCAAAGCAACCACTACCGGCACCGTGGTACCTTTCTATTAAGGAAAAGGAACTGTGCCTCAGTAGAATTGCACACGGACTTGTCCAAATTCGGACCTTATCTACAAACATGCATGTTTCCAGTCCATTTGACAGTGCTGATGCTTGAGAACAACTACCATTACTGGCCATGAGAAGTAAAACACAGCACAAAGCCACAGTGCCACCATGCAGAAGTTTGCTACCCTGAATAAATATGCTGTCAAGGGCTTTTAGACAGCATTGAACACTCCATTGGAGTATTGTGAATGAAGCTCTCAATGATTCAGTGACATTATTGCTGAGTAAATGAGCAGCTCAGGTGAGAGCAGAGCAAAGCATTCAGAGCATTTTGAGTGCCTCTGTGGATCTCACTAGCCTGGTTTGGCTTATTATCAGTATTTAAATATAAAGCACACAAATAAGAGCAAAGACGAATAGTTGCACATTGAAAGGGTATATAGCAACCTCAGTCAAGAAGAGTGGATCACCACTTGGTCAAATGACTTAGCAAGAACATGCTTCATAGATGGAAAAAAGAAACCTTTCCCAGGAGAAAAGCCGCTGGAGCACTTAGATATAATGGCTTGGCTCTAACCAAAGTGCCAGGGAGCCTAGTCCAAAATCCAACAATAGAAACCATTAGGTAAGCTAATTAAAAACAGAACATTTAGCAGACACAAAGTGTTTTAAATAGTTTTGTTACCTATCTTGGAGTGTAAGAACAGCAAGTAAATATAAAAGAAAAAAAGGTCTTGTTTTTATATCTCCCCAGGCTCGTTGTAAAAAGTGCTTGTGGTGACATTTCAGCAAAATTATGCTTCCTGCATGTTTCGTGACACTTTCACACAAGTGAAATGTCCAGTGAGTGACATTTCAAAAGCATGTTCAGTTTCATTTTAAACAGATGAATGTGAACCTGGCAACATTTTATTATGTTGGTTGTTGTACACATTGTGGCAGTTTGGAAATGCATGGTGAGTACTGCTAAAAGGTTAATGCTCAATCGCATTTGAAAATAACTTAACACCTACACTAAATCAAACTGATAGTGTTAACTAAAAGCAAAAGTGAGATAAAAACAAATCTACTGAAGTAACCATGCCATTTTAACTTGCTTCTACAAGTCTTAGAGCTTTTTAATCGTGACTCCTTTCTCATGGGACTTGTAACTGACCACATCGCAAGCGCATTGTTGTACTAGGTGAGCTACTGAGCAAGTTTACTAAGTCAGAAAAGCCATACAAATGAAGCTGGTTATGTGATGCAAACATACTGCTTCTTTTTTTATTTGTATAGCTGTTCAAATTGTTGCTCTAAATGAGGCCAATATCAGAATCAGAATCCAGTGTGAATCAATCATGATCCTGGACTGAACCACATGCGCAAAAGAATGATAAAAAAAGACATCATGCAGCACACTGTCATACGGAAGTAAACACGGATGACATTAAAATAAACGATTTCGCGTTCATTTATAGCGTGAATTTATGCACAGGAAATATAAAAAACAGAGGCTGTGAAAAAAAGAGCAGGCCCTCATATACAAGCCCTCATTTTTGCTTGTATATAGAGTTGTCATTGTAATACTTATGAGTTCTGACACATCACTGACCTTCCACTGACTACCTTTTGCAACTGTCTTTTGATAACTTTGGGTATGTAAAATCTTTGAAGTGACTCCCATGAGCGCAGAATTGTGACGAACGTTGAACTAAAGTGACGTGGCATGAATTCTGATTTTACTGTCGCATTGTAAAACATCTGATCCACATATGGAAGTGGTCCAAATCGGAATTGGTAAGATCAGGTTTTATGTGGTTTGTTGCTATTCACACTGTTATAAGAAAAACAGATCTGAGTCACATAAGACCAAAAAATCAGATTTGGGCCACATTTACCTGCAGTTGGAATGTAGCCATACTGTGCAAGGAACTGCATGAAAATAAGTCTTTATTAGTTGATAATCTGCCCTTGTAATCATAATTGGTGTGAAAACGAATAAAAGTTGTTGGCGTTTTACTTCCTCTAGACTAGAGTTCATTTCAGATGGAAACTGCAGTGAACTATATGTTTTAGAAGTTTTGCAAAAAATGTAGGTAGAGGCGTGTATTTCCAACGAGCCAAGGTTGAATATTTGTCGTCAATTCAATGGAGGGAGGAGGGAGAGTCATTCTGTGGCACATCCAAGAATAACTTCAAAAATTAAATGTTTTCATACTTTGGTTTTTTTGGGGGGGGTTTTTTTTTTTTTTTGGTTTTTCAGATATGGCAAGTGCATAAAATCACACACAAACAGTTTTCTCCAAAGAACAATTCTTGAATGATTATAAGACTTCAATTAAGAGCATAAGAAAAGAGAAATGGATATACACCCTTGAGATCTTACATCTAGACAGGGAAATCACTCAGCAAAGGGGCTATTTCTCCCCTTTCCGACTTCAGTGTTTGCAGGAAACAGATTAATCGTGGTTTCCCTTAGACCAACAAAGAGTTCAGACCTTACTTCTAATCTTAGAGTTTCAATATCTTTAAAAAAAAAAAAAAAAAAAAAAAAAAGGGTGGCAAATACACATTCATATTAAAAAGAAATCATTCAATGAAATACAAAGTACATAAGCTGCACAAATAATCCTCAAGCAATAAGTGGTCATGTGTGGTTTCAAATCCCCTCCTACTGAAACACACACCCTATTCTCTTGGCTTATTCTAATTAAATCAAGCAGCTCCTCTCCCCCCATGTGTTGCCTCTGATCAGTTTCCAAGTGTTGATGGGCAACAGTATGAACAGATTCCCCCTTACTGGGTATGTCTTTCTTTTACTGCCTTATAACGTGTCTCACGCTGAGGCAGCACATGTGCCCTGCGCTCCTGACATCAGCTATGATCTGATGAAGGAAAAGAGGTTCCAGAACAGTCATGGTCACTTTTGTACTTTATTTGGTACTGATAAAAAATAATATTAAGATATTAAAAATAGACCTGGATTATTTTTAAGTATATTTCAACCAAACCTGTGATTTGTAAAAGACAGGAATCACAGATATCAGATCACTTAGCCTACTTATTATGGCAAAATATGTACTAAGATTTTGTGAGATTACTAAGAAATTGTGTCTGCAATGTTGCTCATTAAAATGCTTCTCAAACTGCCAAACAAACGTAAGAATAACCAAGCTCATAATTGTACTTTTCCAATATTTGGAAAAGAGTATTGTGCAAGAACAGCGATTATGAAATTCGAATGCTTTAATAATAAAGACAGACTTCCGGTGACCACCGCCGAGCTGTCCGTGTACACTACAGAGATGTTTTGAAATTATAAGCGCTAATAATGTGCATCACTGTTCAAAATCCCGGCCAATTGAGAGCTTGCGTCCAATCATGACTAACAGTCAATCATGCTTGTGTTCGTGTTGTAGAAGCTACTAAGCTTTACCAAAGTAAAGCTTTATTTCTAAGCTTTACTAAAGTTTGTATACAGCGCGCAAGGTTTATGTGCATGCTCCAAGTCTTATTCTCCATTTTTAGTGTATCTCAGTGGCAGAATTACAGCGCCACATACTGATTTGGCATGTATACTACATCGTTTTGAGTCGGTTTCAGTGGTTTTGTGTGTATGCAGATATTTCTTGAGATGAGGGGAAAAAAAGATTGGATAGGAAAAGCTCTGGCTTCGTGTGGATGTGGCCTTAGATAGCCTAATTTTTGTTCCGCTAAAGCAGGATTTAGGCCCTGTACACTAGTGCGTATCATTTTAAAATGGCATTTTAAAATGAAATGATCCTTGTCTACACTGGCATTTCCACACCGTGGAAACGATCTCCGTCTACACGACCGAAAACTCATGTCACATGACCGTTCATGCACACTGGGTTGCGCGTACAAGTGTAAACAGCTGCATGTAGGCAGCTGCAGTATTAAAAAAAAAATGCAGAGTTTAACTGCACAATGGCTGTTAACAATGACAAAGCCAGCATAGATTGCAGTTCAGTCTCCATGTTATTGTTTACACGGTCGTCAAAGATACGCAAAATTTACACTGAAATGCAACCCCAGCGTTTTCCAACTAAAACGAGGTCTGTAGCATTTTCAAAAAATCTCCATTTTCGAGGTTCGAAAACGCCGGCATAGTGTAGACGACAGGCGTAACCGTAGCAAAAGTTATGCGTTTAAAACGAAAACGCACTAGTGAAACTGGGCCTTACTGTTGCAACAAGTAACACACATAGTAGCGTTTGGTTAACGAATCAGTTCAGTGAATGATTCATGTACTCACTCATAATATTAGAAAAAGAAAAAAAACGCTTGCTGCCACCTACAGGCATATGGATATAATCTCCAGAAAGGTCACTGAAAAATCCCCACCACTAATGCATATACATACAAAGAGTGATGAGACAGAATACAGAACTGGGACTTTTCACTGTTTGTATCACTGTATTATGTATGATGATGAAAAGTCCCAGTTCTGTATTCTCTCTCATCACTCTTTAAGCACTGCATAAATAGAGGGATTTAAAGCAGTGCAGTCTTGAAGCAATCACCACAGAACTCAACAGTGAGGTCCCATAGCAAAACTGGAAAGTTCTTACACATATACACATCTGCAGTCACATAGCATCTACTTCCCTGTACTTGTGGAGTGCACACAACCCCTCAGTGCTACTTCTGTCAGTTCCACCACCGTTACAGTCTTTCACACATGAGTGAGTGAACTGCTCTCTTCTCTTTTAACTTTACGCTCATGATACTTAATTACAGCCTGTGCAGTTTGAATGAGAGACTTAAATAATAGGCATGCTCTGATGCCGTGAGGTGCGTGCAGTTACGTTGCGTGCAGGCACATACTATAGCTACGCGTCCGGTAGCCGCAGTCGACGATGAAAGAGAGCAAAAAAACTGGTAATCCTACAAAAACTCAAACATATGTCTCTTGTTAAAAAAAAAAAAGGGAGTCTGTTTTCGGAGAATGCACGCCTCGCCGCTCAAGAAGAAGCCGATCTCCGCTTGTTCGTTTACTGAGAACGGTTCGGTTTACGTGCGAGGAATAGATAGTGGCTCAGACCGTATACTTGGTTGAGTGAAGGTAAGAAAACATCTTTTAACGTGGACGTTAGTTGAAACACCGGCTGACAGAGTGTGAATTAGGAAGTGACTTTCAGATTCAACTATTTTTTAACTAGCCTAATTGCTATATGTAACTTTTGAAGCTCAATATTTTGAAGTTTGACTCGCACAAATTCAAGACCTAAGAATTGTTTATTTTAGGCTATAGCATATATAGCCTGCGATATGTTAAAGTGATTAATTACAGCAGGCCTAATTGTTTTGCAGCAAAAACGCCTACTGTACTATTTATCAACACCTTTGTTGATGACATTTTTGCTGATGGAAACACGATTTTTGTTGTTAATGAAAAGTAGTTTGAAAAGCCACTGACACCTTCCTTGTGGAGAAGGCTATGTAAAAAATATAACAGTTACAGTAAGACCCCACAGCCACTAGCATAACCACTAAACTACCCACCCCCTATTGCATCCTGCCTGCGGGAATACACCTGAACAGAACATGAATTCTCAACTTGTTAATTAACTAAACATTAAGTAGGTCTAGATCATTTTACTGATTTGGGTTAGCTTCTTAAATTGTTCGAGGCGATATCTTATGAGTTACGTGTCGGTCCATTTAGGAAACATTAATTTTCCTGCTTAACTCATCCAAGCTGAATGCTTTAACCAGCTGACATGAAATACGCGGACGAATACAGTCACTTCATCGGGGTAAAAGAGAATGAATGAAGCCACACTCTTGCAAACACAAAGAAGCGATTGGTTTTGCTCATACAGATATGTAAATGAGTGAAATGATCAATAAAAATGTGGCTAAATCGTGCAGAACCCCAACGTTTTCTCTTGAGCAAATGCTTGAGGTGTCAGAATTAGTGTTAAGAAGACTGTCTTTTAAGTCATAGTTAAAGATAGGGTAACGACAATGATTCTTACATTCATCTGAACGAGCTCCGCCGCTGTCTGAGAGCATCCGTTGTCTCACTCAAATCCAATTTGTATGCAGATGTATCCAGCCCGTTCCCAGTCGCAAACGGATCCTTTTTAAGATAAATACATTAGCATTAAATCCATGGGAAAGAGATTCAATTCTCAAGCAGATACTCCTTGCTTTCACCGGCAAATAATAGCCTAGCCTCTCAGGTGTGAGCGGGTCCGCATTCACTATTCCATTCACCAAACGGGATCAGAATGTCGTACGATCGCCTCTGTGTCTTAGTTACGCGCACCTCCGTATAACGGTCACCTCAGCATCCAACGCTGCATGGACTGGACGCTCTGTGGATACACCGCACCTCCGCGAGTGAAATCCGACACCCACATCAGGCCCGGCCTCTCCTAATTTGGGTTGCTAATATATTCGACACGTGGGGAGCGGTACAAAAGGGGGAGCACTGGAAAAAAAAAGAGGAAAAGACTAGACTAGTTCCTGTAGACTGTAGTGCCACCATGCTCTACCTTGGAGAAGTGGTTTCAAGACAAAGACCAGATTCAAGACCTTCTTCCAATGTAGTTTCATGGTGTACCTATGTAACTTATATTTTTGCATATAGGCTGTATTTTGCATACATGCCTTCGTAAATATAAATGATATATGAATATTAAATATTATAAATTGTATAGGCTATAAAATATTTAAAATGTATAATTTATATGACTTAATAGTTATTTAATTATTCATTGGTAGCTAGCTATAAATAATTACATTTTTTAATTATATATATATATATATATATATACACACACACACACACACATACACACACACTCACGCGCTTCAGTGTGTGGCGGAAAAGCAGAGGCTGACAATCATACGAGCCAAAACGGCCAGAAAAAATTCCATGCTATGAAGGTGCGAATTACAGGGTGCCTAAATTACTTGTAAATATGAATATACACATTTCTATAGCTCTGCCTCTGATTTATTTTAAAGTGTCATTTGGCCGCCGGCGCATACTAAAATGGGTCATATGATGAGTATTTAAAGCTGCAGTCCATAACTTTTTTTGGTTAAAAATTATCCAAAATCAATTTTTGAGCAAGTACATATCCAGCCAGTGTTCAAAACTATCTCCTTATCTTAGCTCGATTCACAATGGTAAGCTTGTAATAATGTTTTATAATAAGAGCGACCTGGTGGATTTCCGCTGGAAATTCGAGCATGCAGCAGTTCGTCTTTGCGTCATTATGTCACAACTGTAAACAGAAAGGAGTCCAGGCTATAGTCTCTCCAGATCCTTCAGATTCCCAGCTTCTTCTCTTCAGTTCACTCCACTCATTTTTTATAGTATTCAGGTCAGGGGACTGGGATGGCCATTGCGGAAGCTTGGTTTTGTGTTCAGTGACCAAGAACATTTGAAAAGTAACTGACACTACTGGAACTTCAAACGGGACGGGTTATATGGTCAGATGAAACAAACAAACAAAAAAAGCTTTTTGGCAGCAAACAATTAAGATGGGTTTGGTGCACACAGGGATAATAAAGTACCACATGTGTAAAATTAAATACACTGCTGTATCTTTAATGTTGTGGGCTTAATTTTCTGCCAGAGATCCTGGACATCTTGTTCAGATATGGATTCTAGATAAAAAATCAAAACCTGACTGCCTCTGCTAGAAATCCACTAATGGGCCATGGTTGGATCTTCCAACAGGACAGCGATCCAAAAACAAACATCAAAATCAAAACAAAAATCGGTCACTGAGCACAAAACCAAGCTTCTGCAATGGCCGTCCCAGTCCCCTGACCTGAACACTATAGAAAACTGAAGACAAGAAGCACCAACATGGAGCTGGGAGATTCTGTATGAAGGAATGGTCTCTGATCTCTTGTCAGGTGTTCTCCAGACTCATCAGGCATTATAGGTGAAGACTCATAGCTGTTATCTTGGCAAAAGGAGGTTGTATTAAACATTTATTTCATAATATGAAATAACACCCGCCCAGTATATCTGCCAGCCCACCCTTCTCTAGCTGCCAGGAACCGGGCCTGCACTGAAATCTCATGATCAGTAGTGGCTCACTAAATAAAATAATTCAATAAATACCTATTTACAATAAGCACTTACAATAAGAAGACCATTCTAGAGAAAGAGCAAGAAGAGAGTTTGCATTTATAATAACACAATAGAAACAGCCTCAAATAAACTATAAAAAGGTCAAGATAATCATGTCTGAAAGCTGCAATCGATTTTTCATTGGTTAAATAAATGGAGAATATCTCGTAATTTTCATGGGATCGGCGCCTACGGTCCTATTTATTTATATATATATATATATATATATATATACATATATATATATGAGTAATATCACACAAGCAGCCTTGCGATATGGCTGTATATGTGCATTCAGTGTATAATAATGGGTGTTATTACTAAAGATGCTAAATTATAAAGTATAATATGAATTAAGAGGAACATATTGGAGGTTTGGGGCTTTGGGTATACAAAAAAAAAAAAGGTTGTGAAAGCCTAGAATTAATTGATAGTAGTTGTAAAGATTTTTAATGATTTTGAATAAATTAGCATTGCATATTATTTAATGTCTGTGAGTGGACATCAAAAAATGTCTACTAGTCCTTGCTGGGCATTATTTGTAGTATAGGGAGTGTGGGCGTACACCCCGCAGACCGATGGAGTCTAAGTGCACAGCAGCACCAGGAGAATCGGTCTGACAGCAAGGTCATTTATCAACCTGGGTTTCAGGTCAACCCCCCTCCAACTGCACCCAAGCGTTAAGTAGAGAGATGGGTTGCTGCCTGAATACAAACCTGCAAAAGAGAGCACAGTCTTTCCGTGTTAAACAACTCAAAGCTTTGAATGTAAAAGGTACAATTTGTGTTAGTCTTACTGTAAATATCACATTCATTGTTCTCCATTTTCTCCAGAGTTATATTCTGAATATTGGGCATAAATATTTAGGTCCTTTATAAACCATGAGGTGAATTTAGCATTCAATCATCTTATATGTAGATTTCTTTGCAGTGCCATTCTGTTGTAAAAAGACTTTACCACAGAACTCATGATACACGCTCCTAAATGTTAGCAGATGGTGACGTTGCGTTTCTCATGTGCGAGCGTTTGGGGAGAGGCTCCCCACAAGGTTTAGGATATACACTTGGCTTCTGTTCATAACCTTCACATATCAGCCTCACTATTTCTCTGATTTTATGTCTAGATGCAATCCAATTTAGCTAATAGAGAGGCTCATGCAAATTCCCAGCCATACTAAAACACAAACTCAATTTAAATGTAATCTCGCAGAGTTAAACCTACACATGTGGAGCTGTATTGTATGTTGCGTTTGAAGTTTTTCCATTGCTGATTTACAACCAGTGCTGTTGTTATCTTTTGGAGAAATGGGACACGAGTACCTGAAACTTTGTGAAAGACTTCTGCTCAAGCCATCTTAATCTTTGAGCTTAATGTCCCAGTTATGGTGAGTCCAATCACTGTGAGGTCATTTTGTCATGGCTCATTTAGAGTTAATAAGGGTTTCTGTCTAAGGTGCCAGCGCCATTTACACAAGGCTGAGTTTGGCTGTCCTAACAGACTTTTCACTGGCCTGGACAGAGCCATTTCTGATGTGTGTCATACTTGAAATTGTAGACATTTATACATTTTACATAGGAAAACAAGTAACGGTATGTTTTTATGGAAATATTTATTCAAACTCTGAATAATTTCCTTATTCTTTCAATCAGCATTACCTCTCCAGCCAAAAGTCTGCTACAATTCTAGTTCACACTTTCTTCCCTAAAACATAATGGATGAGGTCACCCTCCATAATGTGAGGAGAGGAAATGATGTCTTTTTTCACAATGTCATAGCTGCCTTTACAGTTATTCTCTACAGTGTTCAGATGTTGGACTATAAAGACAATGAGAGTCCATTAAAAGGTTAGTTCACCCAAAAATGAAAATTCTATCATTAATCACCTGCATGTCGTGCCAAATCCGTAAGACTAAAAGCCTAAATTAAATCTGTTCATCATATACAGTAAAGCGATGGAGTCTCTTCAGAAAATTTGGACTAAACCACTCAGTTCATATGAATTAGTTTTACGATCTTTTTATGGACTTTTTGAAGTGTCAAAGTGGTAGTTGCTTGGCTGTCTATGCTATGGAGGGACAGAAAGCTCTCAGATTTCATTAAAAAGATATTCTTTTGTGTTCTGAAGATGAACGAAAGTCTTACAAGTTTGGAACGACATGAGGGTGAGTAATTAATGACAGAATTTCCATTTTTGGGTGAACTAACCTTTTAAGTTATGGTGCGTTCAAGTCATGTCAGAGAGATTTACGAGTTGAATGCACATGACCTAGGTTGTAATTGTAAACGTGGGAAACTCTGAACATTTGCTGCATTGACGCCACCTCGTATTTACCGGAATCTTGAGATGAAAACACGTGACAATATATACTGAGTCCTCGGACTGGGAATTATGCGTTTCTATGGCACCACTATAAACGCCTAATAAATGAAACTACAGCGGTCTGGTGGCACAGTGGCCACGTGGTAGCTTTCAGAAAACTCCCATCCTACAAGCTGTAATTACAAGCTCTACGAGGACGTGAACACTTTTTACAAACTAGAATCTCAAGCTTACGAGGTGGCGTGAACGCACCTTTTCTTTAAGCCAGTGAAAATGATTGAAAATGCTGTATTATGCATGCCGGGCCAGTAGGCGATGTTACTTTTAAAGAAAACATAAAGGCATGCACATGATGTCACCAGTTACACAAATTCACATTTGTGTAGTTTGCATGGCATGGAATGCTGTCTTTTTCAAAAAACTTGCACTTTGAAACCTTTCAACTTTTTAAAAGTGTAAATGAATGGCCAAAACGCATAAAAAGCTTTAGATTTTTAGTTGAAAACAGAGAAGTGTAAGCGGCCCCTAAGTTACATGTACAAAACACCATAGTGTTGTACAATATATAACAATTCAATTTACAGAAATGGTACATTGCTGTCTTGCTCCTACCAAAGTGACTTGAACGCACTTGAAATTGTAGTTACGACATCCTAACTCATGAATACAAACTTCCCAGGAGGAATTTAACGCACCATTAAGCTGAAGTCAGAGTATATAAGTTTATTTTTGTCAGGCAAAATATAGCAAACTCAAGGCTTTTACTGTAGCCACACCACACATGTAATCATTTACTTCTCATAATCTATTAATGGATTTAATATGCACATTTAGAGTGTTTCAGAAACCCTGGAATTTCACCAGTTTCAGAGTTTTTGACAAGTTCAGTAAATTCAGCCTTTGACAGTTGTTTTTCATCAAATCCTGAAAGATTTATTTCAAAATAACATCTTGAAAAATTCATGCCTATATGTCAGGCAGGAAATCAGGAAAACATTTGTGTCTTATCTGTCAACTCAAATAGGTTTTGCTAATAAAATCATCTCAAAGTGAAAAACGTCTAAGTTCCGATAACGGCTTTCCAGCCTTTGTGCAAATTGTTGTGATTCTGTGTGGATGTGTGTGTAAATGTGCACATAAAAAGAATCAAAATCAATGAGCTCTTCGCTTATTGCTTATAAATTTAGAGAGATGATGTAATTAAGGCTGGGCTGTGTGTTTAATGAGAAGATCTTCAAGGTCTGAAGTGATTTTATAGATGTGTACAATGTCGATCAGATTCATTCGGGTTAAAAAAAAAAAAAAAAGTAGGGATATTTGTTTCATTGTGCAGATACTGACATATTTTATTAAGCAGCAGCTTTAAAATCACAGATCTTGAGAAAAGAAACTCATGGGTGATTCTGTCAGTCCAAAATACACTACACTGCAGATATTTGTTCATTTACTTTGGATTTCATTTGTATCCGTTTCTCACTCCTGTGCAGAAATATTGATGGATAAGTAGTTAACTGCTGTATATGGTTGTGAGTATCCACTCATATTTTATGGTATTTTTGGTTTGAGGGTTGAATGATGTGAGATTTTTCACATGTGGCTAAAGTTTAACCTTAACAGAAACAATGGTTTTATTATTAAGTATTATATAATTTCTAAATGATGTACATCTCTCTCTGACTCTCTCTCTCTCTTTCGGTCTCTCTCTCTCTCTATATATATTACAATAAATAAAAATAAAAAAACTATTTTAATATATTTTAAAATTACATTTATTCCTGTGATGGCAAAGCGTTCTTCAATGTCCTTACGAAATCATTCTAATAAGCTGATTTGGTGCTTAAGAAACATTTCTTATTATTATCAATGTTGAAAAAACGTTCATACGTTTTTAGGATTCTTTGATGAATAGAAAGTAACAAAAAAACTGGTAACACTTTACAATAGGGTTCATTAGTTAAACATTAGTTAATGTATTAACTAACATGAACTAACCATGAGCAATACATTTGTTACTGTATTTACTAATCTTCGTTAATGTTAGTTAATGAAAATACAGTTGTTCATTGTTTGTTTATGTTAGTTCAAAGTGCATTAACTAATGTTAACAAGATTTTAATAATGTATTAGTAAATGTTGAAATTAACATTAACAAAGATTAATAAATGCTGTATAAGTGCAGTTTATTATTAGTTCATGTTAACTAATGAACCTTGTTGTAAAGTGTGACCAAAAAACTTTATTTGAAACAGAATTTTTTGTAATAATGTTAAGTCTTTACTTTTTATCAATTTAATGCATCTTTGCTTTATAAAATTTCTTTCAAAAACTTTTGAGCGGTAGTGTATACATATAATGGAATCATAATATTGAAAGACTTGTGTAAAAGTGTTAGATTAGTGAAACTTTTCATAAGTAAGTCTTTGAAATCACTGTACTGTACTGCTCTGTATTGTATGTCAAAATGGCCTTTTTGAAAACAGGAAGTGCAAAATCCTGAGAACTTCCTATGAGTTATTTTATGTCCAACAGTGTGCATGGGGAGAGCAACATGGCTGCCTCTGCCAAGGCGACAAACCTCATCGTCAGCTTCCTTCCTCGTGGTGCCCTGACTGTGAAAAGCATCGTGGGAAAGAAAGAAACTCTGGACAACACTTGGCCTTTCCTCTGCATTGTGCCTAGTCACTCAACATTACGCTAGAACTAGCATATTAGTGTATGTTTGTGCATGTACAGTAGTGTGTGTATGAGAAATGTGTGTTGATGGCGTGGCATGATTTATCAGTGATTGTGTGTGAGCAAAGAAGTGGATGTGTGTATCGTGAACACAAAGACTGTATGCAGTTTTGGCATCATACACTAAAAGTTCACCCTTCCAGTATTGTGTTGCTGTTTTCTTATCAGCATTAATCGTTTCTTATCAGTCCAAGAGTGAAACAGAACTCTGTAAGAAGCAGATCCAGACTCTACAAGGTCCTGCAAGGTCACACGCAGGGGTCATATCCATGGGCCCTTATTTCCCCCCTTTTATGAGCCTATTCTTGCCATTATGCATATAAATGAGATTTTAGGATCTACTGAAAAAGCAATCAGCATTGCTAAAGTCATCCTCCACCTCAGCCATTCTCTCAGCTTTGGCAAGTTAAATGATGAATAACCAAAAAAAGGAAAGATGGGAAGGTCAAGTGCCAGAAAATACGCAAATGGATATCTCACCTGCTTCCTGTTTATTGTTATGGAGATTGTTGTGCCTCTGTGATAAAGATGTTTTTTCTCGACCCCAAGAATGGTGGAAATGATTCTGCTACAGCTTCCGTTCATGCAGGAGGCCAAATCATTCAGCTCATCCATTTCCAACAGTAGTGCCTGGCCTTTGAACTTCAGGAAGGATGTGTGAGCCATGAAGAAAGAGGTCTCAGTGAGAGTATTGTTTGTCCGGAAAACTTGAAAGACAGTGAAGAACATTTGTGTTGGACAGCACATGGAGGGTTTACTCTATCCTGCACATGGACACCTGTTAGATTAAAATTATTACCGACTATAGTTACTCTAAAGCTGCTTTTATACCATTCTTAAAGGGTTAGTTCACACAAAAATTTAAATTCTGTCATCATTTACTCACCACCATGTTGTTCCAAACCTGTAAGACTTTAGTTCATCTTTTATTCACAAATAATTGTTCACATCAGATAAACGGAAGCTCAACCATACTTTCTTGATGTGCAAGAACTAATGAGGTTCATTTGCATGTGTTACACATGGCCTTGGTTTGAGCTTGCGCAAGAACCACAAATTCAATTAATTTATCACAAATTCAATTGAAAAACCCAAAAGAATCACAAATTTGCGTTTTTGTAGTTTACACGGAGACAATAACGGTATTGTTTTCAAAAACTTGCACTTTGCAACACTTTGCAACCCGTTTTCAATCCATTTTTTTAAGGCAACCAAACCGCTGTTTTCAAGTAAATGAAAGGCCAAAACACATACATTTTCCGTCCCTTAAAAACAGAAAACTTTAAAACTACAAAAATGCAAATTCTGAAAACGTCAAGCGCATGTGTATTACGTGTTCAATGTATAGGCAAGTCGTTTTTCTTTACAAAGTGACATCGCCAACTACTAGCCTGGCATGCATAATACAGTGTTTTAATCGTTTTCGCAGATCCATGTGAACAAGGATCATTTTGACAACCTTGTCGTCTGTACGCAAAAACGCAACGAAAAAACGCTTCCGTTTTTAGTACATCGTTGTTGTGTAAACGTACCCTTAGTGAATGAGTCATTGAACGATTCTGAACAAATCTTTTTGCTAAACAGATTCAAAAGATTTGAGTCACTGAGATGAATCAATTTCCCATCCCCACAACTCGTTTACAAATCTGTTTGCGAACATGCAAATAAGTAGCTTGCATTCACTTAATGGAACAACAACTAATTATGTATGTAACGACAACGACCAATTATGAAAACCCAAATTTGAGTAGTTTGTGGGAACAATCAAAAGTGCCTTAAAAAGAATCACATGCTTTTGAAAAACAACAAGAAACTTGAAATGGTGCTGGATTTGGGTCAAGAACAATTTTGAAAACGTGATAACTCACCCGTCTGCTGGACCGCAGGGTGACTTGGCTCCCAAAACAGGTCTATTAAAAGGACACGTCATCATCTATTTATGAGATTTAGATTACTCATCTGTTTTTTAAGAATTAGGATGAAAGAAATAGAGCAATTTAGCAACTGTCCAAAGTCGTCTGATTTACAGGGAACACACAACTGATAAAATGTACCATGAATGCATTGTTTGCCAACTCTGTGCTTTTCCCAAAACTCAAAGCATTTATTTAAATTGAAATATATTTATATATGAGCATGTTTATGTAATTTACACAGAAGAAAAAGGTCTAAAGATATGACACAACCTACAGCAGAAATTTAAGATCAAAACACCATGTTATGCATGGTAAGTTTACAGTAAAACTGCTGCAAGCAACCGAAAAGGAGTAAAAACAACACGTCTCTTCACAGTCTACTGTGAGATCCAGTTAAAGTGTTCAGACTGCAACAGATGTTTACTTTTGTTTCATCATTCAAGCACGCTCTTGACAGAGAAGATTTGTTAGACCGTAGAGCAGGGTGGACGGAAAAGAATGTAAATAGGCCATTCACTGTAGATACAGTAAGATCTCCTCAGTTATCTAGTCAACGATTTTATGCCTCATTCAGAACAATCAGACTAAATATTTGGACAAATGCATTTGCTTATAAACATTGGTTCAAAAAGGCAAATTTGTTAAATCTAAGTACATTTCATAATGAAAGAATAAATAAGAAAACCACAAAATACATTTTGTACGCTTTAAAGCTCTG
The DNA here is from genome assembly GCA_037101425.1 of Elopichthys bambusa. Lineage (NCBI taxonomy): Eukaryota > Metazoa > Chordata > Actinopteri > Cypriniformes > Xenocyprididae > Elopichthys > Elopichthys bambusa. Next base: position 33,919,138 of record CM074433.1, read on the forward strand.
GTTATACAAGTTAGCTGGTCAATGACTGAGCTTTAAAAACAGATAACTAACATAAATATATTTAATAAATGCTCAAGCTTTGACCTCAAAATATATATTTTTAATAAGGACCTATATATTCTACTTGACTATGTGGACACATCTAGAAACATTTGTTCAGTTATTTTACTCAATTGGACAACTTGTAGCTCTGGGAAACAGATTCTCATGTCTTTCATTTAGCGATGCCCAACGCATCTTCTTAAAAACCCTTAGGAAAACGTATAATATGGAAGCAAAATAGCAACAAAGCTATTAACATTAGCCTGGAAATTCTCACAACAGATTCGAAATTAATTTTCCTGTCACAGTTTGTCTTCAACAGAGTATAATACTGCAGCCAACATCTGTGACACATGCAGCCGTTATATTAAGTTCAAATACAACCACTGGTTGGCTGTGCTTCTCTATGATTGTTAGAGGTTACAGTACATTTTGGTCCCCCTTCTTGGCACATACATGGTACAAATACAACCAGCCATTATATTTATATCTATAAGTCTAATAATTATTATCCCCGTCGCCACATCAGTGAAGATGGAGAGTGTTTGGTGAGCTAAACTGTGGAAGAGTGTGGGTCTGTTTGTTGGCTTCTTCATGAGCAGGCAAGAGTCAAAAGTCACATTGATACACCACTGTGTTTCCCATCACTACACACAGATAGCCCAGGATGGAAAAGCAAGGTAGTGGTTTAATATTTGGGAGATCTGCTGTACCACTTAGAGGTTGGCTAGCCGTCCACATCACAGGGACCTCTGATTTGCGGCCTCTGTAATTATCATGCAATGGACTATTTTAGTGATATTCGACTATGTATTAGACCAGAAACCACGTAAGATCGGGTTTCTATGGCAAGGCTGGAAGTCCCTGGCAAAAAATAACAAACAAAGAGAGCTCGATCAAGATTAAACGTGACTGTTAGAGACCCATGGCAACGTTGAGGCTCACAAGGGTTCGGTCAGTTCAAGCAGTGCACTCTGGGAATGACTGGGGAGTAGATACTGATTGCCAGCATCCAGTAACAGAAGCACAGCCTTGTTTTATATTCAGTTTTGGATGTTCATTGTCAAACTGTAAATGGTGGGAACTATAAATTAGTTTAACATAAATAGGTGCTTTTTTAAAACACGACTGAGAAGAAATAACTCGTATGAAAACTCTTAATAAATACATTTCATATAAAATGTATATGCTAAAATTATTGGTCTAAATGAGACTAACTCTTAGTTAGTTGTTTAAAAATTGTTCAGTTGGTCTTTGGTCATGTCTTTTCATGGTTATGTCTATAAATAAGTGCATGACGTCCCTTGTCAAACCCTCAATGTCGTCAGGGTTTTAAATCAAATTTCCAAACACAGTGCCACAGAACATGACTAAATGAATACAAACACTGAAATGAGATTCTCTTGAATGTTTCTCATTGTGAGCAAAGAGCAGAAAGCTGAATTATTTAATGCAGTCAACATGCAAGATCAATCCTGCTTCACCGCTAAACACCAGATGCCTCTTGCAGTGAAAGAAGAACCAATATTGTGTATTAAAATATAATTTTTAATAATATGCACAGTATTGTCAAGTCCATAGATGGAGGCTTTTAACATCTGGTGTCCGTCTGTCACTTAGTGTATAACAAAGGTCTATTGAAAGTGATTGAAAAGCCTCATTATGAAGCTGTTTGCAGTTTGTAGATCTAAAACCCAGAAGAAAATTAGGGTTTCCAACTCATAGAATAGCAGTTTTCAATTAATTAATAAATTAAGGTATGTAATTCTATAACAGAAATTACATTCATAGCTACAATGTGAGTTTTTAAATGATTGTCTGCTTTGAAGTCGGAAGGGAAGTTGCAATAGTTTTATCTTCCCTATGCAATATATTTTCTTCTCTCAAAGAGAAACGGTCTCTCAAATGAGAAAAAAGTAGGGTGGGACTTGAGTTTGTCCATCAGGAATTGATTGGATGGTTGTGGTTTGCTATTGCTGTGATCTCGTTTGAGTGACAGGTTGTCCCGCCCTCACGCCAGTAAACATGTCATCAGAGAAGAGAAGCTGCTGCAAGAGATTACTGCAATATGCCATAAAAAAATAAGAATGGTCAATTATGATTGGTGACTTTTTTCATTGTGACTTTAAAATAAAAGTAGCAAGTTACTTGAAGCTGGAAAAAGAAAGGACACTGATATTAAATTCTGGATTTCCTCAAACATCAGTTGTGGCTACAGACACACATCAGCTATTTTTTTCTCACATCAGTTATTTGTTATATTTGTTCATTGTAGGTGTGAAGGACATTGACTACGTTACCTTGAACTGACCTGATGTTCTGCTATTATTCACATGCTGGATGGCTAAAGTTGTAGGTCAGAGAAAGATACACCTGCAGCTCTAAATCTCTTCATTTCCTCTCCCTCTGTGAAAGAAAAAGGTGAAACATAGAACAAAAGACAGGGAATTGTTAGAAACATGGCAGCTAATGAGGAATGAGGGCATTGTGCTGTATATTCACATGCTGTGTAGTTAAATATGGGCAACATATGGATGAACAGGGCTGTGCAGAACTTTCCTCATCCATCTGGATGTTTCTGTAATGTTATAATGATAATATTAATGTAAGGACGTAGAACGCCTATTATATGAGTTAGAACGCCTATATTATTCACAAAGTTTTACACATCTCCTGCCCTCTGCATGTTTATTGAATAAGTTTAGCTACCAATAAGAATGTAGTACTGAAACTTTCAACACACCTTACAAATCATTTAACAGAATTCTGCAAATTTAGCACAGAAAATGCAAAATTTGCATATTTTAGTATTATTTATATATTATAGTATTTATTGATATTTTGAATTACTCTATTTTATTTTATTTTATTTTTTCATTTTAATTTTAAGTTTTTGTAAATGTATGTACTTTCATCATTTTATTTTTTTTTTAATTTCTATATAGCTTTCATTTATTTTTATTTCAGTTTTAGTCATTTTAGTACTTAAACTTATTTATTTTAAGTTCTCCACCTAATATTTATATTTCATTTAATTTCAGCTTTATTTCAATGACTGAAAATTATTTTTAATCATTTCAGTTTTAGTTACCAATAACAACAACGATCTGTGCACCGATAATAGCTGAAAAACATTTTGACATGTCAGATTTGAACATAATTATTCACAGCTGTCAGATAAAAAGTTTGAGTTGTAGAACTTGGATCTAATGATGATATCCACTCTTGAAACATGAATTAAACCCACAAACCAGTATGAAACGAAACACAGATAAGTATTTCCTCTGTACCCAGTCAATTATGATGATTTGTATTTCAGAATAAATTTCATACCATTTCTAAATATTACACAAAACTGTAATTTCCGCAAGAAAATATTCAGATCTCCCACATTGGAGTCTCTTGTGCTTGCAAGCTTTTGGGTGATCTCCACAGATCACATAAAAACCATAAAGGTGGCCATTTTATGAGTCCCATGCTTTCATTATTTTTCCCCCCCTAAATCACAATGGATTGTTCCCAATTTCGGTTTTGCACATTGGGTTCTTCTGATGTGGGTCTCTGTTTCTGGGGTAATTAAGTTTTTGTGTGTGTGTGTGTGAGTGAGATAAAGACAGGGTGGAGGGTGGAGGGTGGGGGGTGCTGAGCCCTGTCAAGTTACTAAGCATTATGGGACATTCAACAGATGTAGAGCTGGTAGACACACTCCAAAAAACATCTAATGATCACAAACTTTAAGTGAGTTTGTTGTGGTCAGAGGTCTCACACACAGTCTTATGATGTGGCAACAATCCATAAAATATAGAACACACACATTGGCCCACCTGCTCCTTTATCCCCATGTTATGTGTGTGTGAGAGACAACAAATGCATAAAACACCACACACATTCACACAAACCACATTTAACATTTTATAAACCACCATGTAAGTACGATTTCAAATCTACTACAGAACTTTAAATCTTTAAAGATGGTTTGTATAGTGCAGATGTATAATCTGTATGGTCTTCTTATTACAGAAACACTACATGCATTGAATATGCTTTATTAACCGCATCTAATGTTGCTTACCACAAAAAATAGTCTTGACACTAATATGCTAATTTTAATTACCTGTTAAATGACCATTTAAGAGCCGGTTTACAAATGCTTTTCTTTGACTGCTTTTAATGCGTCTTGCTGATACACTCAAGAATGCAAAATAGGAATAATTTATTCAAGAAAAAACATTGACCCATAAAATAACATTGTAATTTTGAAGTAAACAAGTCATATTGCCAGGCTAACCAAAATATGTTCTAAGAATGTTTCGCTAATGTTCCCATTAAGTTATGAAATTAAATGTTCTCCAAAATATATATAAAAATATTTTATAAAAAAATAAAAAAATAAAAATTCTTGGTTATGTGAACATTCCTTTTTATCATTTTGCAAACATTATGGGAATTTTACTTTTTAATGTTTTCTGACTGTTCTGAAACACATTTATAAAATGTTAGATGAAAAAATGTTCCACGAACGATGTATAATATTTTTGTGCTTTAAAGACCAGATAACTTTAAATGAATGTTCTATTAACGTTATGGAAGAACGTATGTTCATAACTTTGAGATAACCTTGCCAGAACGTTAGGGAAGTTCTGAGATTGTTCCCTGTTAGCTGGGCAATCATTCATGAATTTGTCTTTCATTTATTATCACTTGTCATGTGACAAGTGAACAAAAAACCTGGAAGGTGAACTAATCATTTGTGTTTCGCATAATTAGTCTATCATTGGCTTCATAATAATGATTTTCTAATTTGGAATATGGTCAAAGATTGCATATGAGAATGTGTATGGGGAATTCAACAATTGAAAATATAACATTTTAACTATGAATAAAATTACTTGAATAAGGATTAGTTCACTTTGCTGAAAAAAACGTAAGTAAAATAATTCTATCTTCCCATCAGATTAATCTTGAAAAATCAAGCTTTTTATTTTGAAACACACTGAGAAAATATTTGCATCCCAAAATCACACCATCTCTGCACAACAACTCTGCAAAAGGGCTAAAGCAGAACTGCATATCATAATGCTTTGCAAAATGAACAGCCAATCAGAATGCTGGGATTCTACAATACTGAGAACAGATAATCAGAATTTCATCTGCCTATTCAAAAGGACAACTTTGCGGCTTAAATAACACATTTTAAATGGAAGAATGAATTATATATGTGTATATAACACTTGACCTATAAACTTCTATTGTAATTGTATGAGGGTTTTTGTTTTGTTTCGATTATACATATGGAGGGATGAGTCAAAATTATTGTTTGTGATAAATGAACATCACAGATGTTGTCAGTAGTTTTTTAACTTTAAAAATAGATTTTGTAAACTTATACTTGTCTTTAAACATAAGAAGTGAAGACAAAACTCTAAAAAAGCATGTGATCTGTTTGCGTGGCTCTGTGGTCTTTGTTTGTGGTGGGGGGCTGCAGTTTTTAAGCAGGGAGGGGCAGGAAAAGGAGCTGAGCGAGGAAGCCAAAATGCATTCAAGTATTGAGCCAAAATCTGGAGGATAATCTCTTTGGCTCTGCTAAAAAGTGTCTGTGGTTGAAACTCTTAATTTTGAGATCATTTTAGGGTGAAAAATAAAAACACCCCAAAGACTGCAAGTTCAGAGGGATAGTTTAAGTAATCAATCCCATGTTTCATCTCAGTGTCTACAGTGTGAGAAATTACCACAGCGACCCACAGGTGGTTCCCATTTTAGTGTCATCACTTCAGCCGACTCTCCATGGTCCCTTCCACTCCTTTCATTTGTCTATCTCTCCTCTAATGCCATCATGTTTTCTGAAAGATTGAGGAGCAATGATGTGGATTGAGTGGATTGATGTCAATAAAGCACTAAAAAAAGCATAAGTATACAGCCAAAGGCCTATTTAGGGACGTGTTTAGCCTTTCTCCTGTTATATCATGCTAGACAGAATTAACTCATTATATCACTTTATAGACCTTCAAAATTAAATCACATCGATTAAAAAGCTTTCTATACATATACAACTGACCACATCTATGTGCCCATTTTCACCACTTAAAGGCACATTATGCAATTTTTCGCCGCCAGAGGTCGCTTATTCAAAACAAAGCCGTAGCTTGATGACGCCTTGATTTCTCAGAATCGTGGGAGTTGTTGTCTTCACGTCCGGTGGAAAAGAATCCGACAGGGCTTAGGCAGAAATTATATTAATGGATGAGCTAATGTATTAAAGATTTATTAATATTACTGTAATATGAATCAGGGTATGGCTGAAAACCATTGAAGCGGAATGAGTCCACTGCAGTGATTGCTAATGAGAGACATGCATGACACACGGCTTGAGAGCAGATGAGCTTTTATTATGCCGCAGTCGTCGCTACCTCCGGTCACGCCTATGTGGGGTAACGCAGCGCTGTTTTGCCATATTAGATACATTTGTGTATTGAAAGTTGTTATAATGTCACTCTGTGCGTTCACTCGGGGGCTACTATGAGACACTTAATGCACATCGATATTAGGCATGGTAAAACATGGAACTCGCGATAAATCAAGAAAACAAGATTTAAACAATAAGATTTTGATTGATAACAATGATTAGTTTTCTTTAGATGAATGTATCCAAACAGTTGCTCACCTGATATGGTCACCTGGTATGATGTCATTGATAGGCGACACACAGATACGGTCCGTGTCCTGGTAAAAAAAAAAAAAAAAAATCCATTTTTCTCTGGATTTAAACATTTTTGGAAACATTTGGGATAATGTAAGTACACAAGTCAACAAAATATATAACATTCTTCTAGTGGTTTTTGGATATTTTAATCCAAAAATCTTACATATTGTGCCTTTAAGAAAACTGGTAATAACTGATACCTAAAAAGTCAATTTTATGAGATGAAAGATCAAAATTATGACAAAGTCATAATTATGCCATACAAAAGTCACATTTTTGTCATAATTATGACCTTTTAATATTATAATTTAATAACATAATTTAAAACATAATTATAATTCATAAGTAAATGACAATTAAAATTATTTGCCTTTTGATTATGATTTTTTTTCTTATGTGTCAGAAATGGGCTTCCATATGTTTGAATGGGGAACAATGATCAGGTTTTAGTAAATACATACATATTATTTAAAAGTAATTATTTTGCAAATCTAATTTGGAGGTCAGTAAACATAACAGCAAACAAACCATCTGTAATGGTACAATAGTTCTGAACAACAATACCTGTCATCACTGTAAAATTATTCACAGCACTCCTGCAAATGTACTGCTTGAACAGATTTAAATGACCTCACAACATGTGGTGAACTGCAATTACTCAAAAGAAAGCATAAATTTTAAAGGCACTCAGAGTGTTGCATGAAGTGTTTGTGAGTTGGCTCTGACAAGAGCAATGACCTGGCCATATACCCAGCAGAGAGAGAGAGAGGGAGGAGGTTGTGAAGGACACCAGCATGGGAAGTGGGGAGAATCTTGGCATGACTGAGAGTGTTTCGCCTGATATGTATATAAGATGCCAGAAAAGCCTGCGAGGAAAGCCAGCTCTCAATCACCTCTGCTCTATACGCTCTCCCACATCTCTCATTCTTCCTCTTGCTTTCTCTTTCAGTCTCTCTCTCTCTCATGGCAAGAGCCCTGGGCTGAGGATTGATTGATGCCTGTCTGCGGCTCGAGTGAGAGGACTAAGGAACCAGCACACAGTAGGGAACGCAGCCGTCTTGCCAAAATGAGTCCTTTGATTCTTAAGAACGAGTAAACTTCAGTCTGGCAGAACTGAAGGTGTTCCTTCAGCGTACCAGCAAATGAGATCGCACACACTCAAAGACTGTAAAATCATAGCAAAAGAAGCCTCGCTCAGCCCCACAAAAGCACATTAATTGGACCAGGTGAGGTGACCTTTCCATTGTCATTAACACCTACTTTATCCCAGCCGTCGTTTTACTGTGTTTTTTGCAGCCTCGTTATAGTACTTTCATACTTTCTTCACATTCACATTAATGCATTGCATTTTACTCTAAGGTTACTGAGCAAGAGTTGTACATAGCATTACTGAAAATTAAATTAACACCTTGGACAATTAAAAATGAACCTTGGTTTTCCTTTTGCAATGCCTGATGTGAATAATTTCACCAGAGGTCTTTACAACTTCTGTTTTTGATGAAACTTGAATCTTTGTTTGTTGTTATGCTAAGGTTTCTTGTGTGCGTGTTAATTTGGCCATTATTCAAATATATAAACAAAACTGGCTAGAATAAAAAATGTATTTAAAGGGATAGTTCACCCAAAAATGAACATTCTGTCATCATTTATTCCAAACCTGAATGACTTTTTCCTGTGACAACACAAAAGGAAACTATGTGCAAGAACAAGAATGATGATGGCTGTTAAGCTCCAAAATGACAAAAAAGTGCCATAAAACTTCTGCACTGTTTTCCAAGTCATTATTCAGGTCATTCCTGTATAGTCTGTATAAATTCACATATATTTATTACAAAAAAAATTAATGTGTAAAACCATTTGTCACTCAAAGTCTAGTCCACCCTGTTACATTGATGCTAATTGGCCTTTAAAATCTTAAGCTTATGCCCTAAATCACATGACTTGCTAGAAGTGACATAATTTCCATAGAGAAAGCAACTCCAAAAACAAAGTAAGTATCAGTCATAAACTTTTCTCTCTTTTCCCCATTTTTAGAAGACATATCTAATAGTGTAAAACATAACATGTCCACCCTGTTGTGTCAATTTATACTGGACATGAAAATGTTTCTTCTTTTTCTTAAATAGATTCTATAAATCTGTTAAAATTCCTCCTAAATGTTAATCTTTTGCCAGCATGTTGTTCTTTCCTAGCTAGTATGGGCTTGGCTAGTTTAAAATGTCCACCCTGTTACATTTTGCATTGTAAAAATGTCATGTAACAGGGTGGACAAATTTCTTTTATTCCTATGGAATATTTTATCAGAATTATTAGGTTATACTTGAGCTTGAGGTCTGAGCTTGACAAGTGTGTTTCCTGATTGACAGACATTTTCTCCCTCTGATAAGACTAAAATATCAGAATTTTTAACTTTTTTTTTTCTTTCAACAAACCTGTCCCAAGTCCCAAATCCACCAAACTGTCGGAATAACCTATTAACTGAAAATGAGAGTTCATGAGAGAAGTGGCCATGTCCGGTTCATAAATAATGATTCCTTTGAGTCATTTATTTTTAGTGAATCGATTGATTAAGTTCACAAAACCAGTATATATGATTCAGACTGATCTGGCTCTCCAAAAATTTGGGTGAACGTCCACTTTAAGAATGATCATATTTGTTCTAAATTCGTTTTCACAGATAAGAAAGCTAAATGAAGCTAAATGTAATCTCAAAACAATATGTTCATTCTGGATGATTCTTAGGTTTTGTGTAGGAAGATCCTTGTTCCTCTGCAGAGAATCAAACTACTGCACATATGTTCAAGCATACTGCAGTAATGATTCAAATTTCCCTAAGGTAACTGTTAATTTACATTAAATACATATAAGTTTCAGCAGCCAAGCATTAAAATTGATTAACACTTCAGAGTGGGTGGCTGTGTTACCTTTTGGAAAATGTACCGAATTTCATTTCACAGCAACTCTCATGGTCTTGCATCACTCCAAATCTTTGATATAACAGAAACTGCATCCACATCCAGCAGAAACCATATTTAACAAGAAAAATAATAGATTGTACTCATTACAGAGGCATGATGTTTGTGTCTCTGTAAATGTAATCATTTGTGTGCATGCATGAGTTTGTATGTGCACTGTGTGTTTGTATATGGATTTGCCACATGTTTCCATTTAACAGCACCGGAGAAAGAAAGTTAAAAAAGCCGGAGCACAGCACAGGCTCTAATTTGCAGTGGGGATAGTGTGCGATGATCTGGTAAAACGCTGTATGGTGTTTTCACTCTAAATACGGCGACAGGCCATGCACACATCAAAAGCTGACCGCTCCTGGGTTATGCACTCACGCTGACATACTAAAAATATCAGCTGAAAATATTTTGGGACACTACACACACCGAAAAATGGCTGCATAAAGTCAGTAAACTGCAATGGCTTCACTTCTAATTGACAGATTTTACTGTAAAACTTTTTTTTAAGATCTTGAGTTTCAGAGCAAGGAAAGAATGCAACATTTAGCCAGACAATTGCCAACAAAATGTCAACAATACTATTTGAGAAAAGAATCAAGAAACATTTCATCCTTTGTACATGCTTTTTATGTTAATAAGCAAAGTCCAGTGCTTTCCTTTCCAAAATGTAAAAATATTCAGCTATTGTTGTCCAGTGTAAGTTTATTTTCTCTCTTCATTCAAAGCCCACCCTTCCTCTTCTCTTTAACTTGCCGTTTTGGCAGAGACGCGCACTGCTGATCGCATATGGGTCCCTTGTCAGTTTGAGACTTGTTAAAAAGATTTGACACTTTTTGCGTTTAGTGCTGCCAACAAATTGGTACAAGTAGGAACATTACATATTGTTTTATTTTAATATCTGAATGAGGCTTTGATATTACACTCTTTTCCATTTTTTGTGAGAATATTGTGTTCCTGATGAGCTTATGGGTGCATTTTTTGTTCTGGGACAGATCAGATTGCAATGCAAACACAGTCGCATTCTGGGAAATGGGAAACACTGAGAAGTGTCTATCTATCTATCTATCTATCTGTCTGTCTGTCTGTCTGTCTGTCTATCTATCTAACCTCAAAGTTTAAGGATTTTTAAACTTTCAAACAGTTCAAACTTTCTTTTTAGTTAAAAATAACATAACATAAATGTTTAAACTGAGATATTTTACAATTTTATGCACAAAATGAGCTCATTTCAAATTTGATGCCTGCTACAGGTCTCAAAATAGCTGGGATGGGGGCATGTTTACCATGGTGTAGTTTCTGGAGTTTTGGTGTTGGAATTTGGTTCCATTCTTTCCTGATATAGGTTTCCAGCTGCTGAAGAGTTTGTGGTTGTCTTTGACGTATTTTTCATTTAACGATGCACCAAATGTTCTCTATAGGTGAAAGATCTGGACTACAGGCAGGCCAATTCAGTACCCGGACTCTTCAACGACGAAGCCGTGCTGTTGTAATAGCTGCAGTATGTGGTTTTGCATTGTCCTGCTGAAATACACAAGGCCTTCCCTGAAATAGACATTGTCTGGGAGGGGACCATATGTTGCTCTAAAACCTTTATATACCTTTCAGCGTTCATAGTGCCTTCCAAAACATGCAAGCTGCCCATACCGTACGCACTTATGCACCCCCATACCATCAGAGATGCCGGCTTTTGAACTGAACGCTGATCACATGCTGGAAGGTCTCCCTCCTCTTTAGCCCGGAGGACACGTTGTCCGTGATTTCCAACAAGAATGTCAAATTTGGACTCGTCTGACCAAAGGAAACTTTTCCACTTTGAAACAGTCTAGGCTCACAGGACACGATGGTGCTTCTGGACCATTTTCACATATGGCTTCCTTTTTGCATGATAGAGCTTTAGTTGGCATCTGCAGATGGCACGGCGGATTGTGTTTACCGACAGTGGTTTCTGTAAGTATTCCTGGGCCCATTTAGTAATGTCATTGACACAATCATGCTGATGAGTGATGCAGTGTTGTCTGAGGGCCCGAAGACCATGGGCATCCAACAAAGGTCCTCGGCCTTGTCCCTTATGCACAGAGATTTCTCCAGTTTCTCTGAATCTTTTGATGATGTTATGCACTGTTGATGATGAGATTTGCAAATCCTTTGCAATTTGACGTTGAGGAAAACTGTTTTTAAAGTTTTCCACAATCTTTTTACGCACTCTTTCACAGCTCTGCCCATCTTTACTTCTGAGAGACTCTGCCTCCTTTTATAGCTAATCATGGTACAGACCTGATGTCAATTAACTTAATTAGTTGCTAGATGTTCTCCCAGCTGAATCTTTTCAAAATGTCTTGCTTTTTCAGCCATTTGTTGCCCCCGTGCAAAATTTTTTGAGACCTGTAGCAGGCATCAAATTTGAAATTAGCTCATTTAGTGGATAAAAGTGTAAAATTTCTCCGTTTAAACATTTGTAATGTTGTCTATGTTCTATTGTGAATAAAATATTGGCTCATGTGATTTGAAAGTCTTTTAGTTTTCATTTTATTCAAATTTAAAAAACGTTCCAACATTTCCGGAATTCGGGTTGTAGAAACATAATCTTTCTGGAAAAAAAAATATAGCATGATAATTTTAGAATCATTAAATAATTTAAAAGCCAATATACCATTAGAGTCATTGCATCTTGCACTGAAAAATTATGCCAAAATAAAGAAAACCTTTGGTAATGAATCTTGTGTTATTCTTATAGTGTTAACATTACATCAGTTAGGGAACCCCTGGAATTCACAGCAAGTGTCAATATTTACTCACTTCTCTATTAAAATGAACTGCCAAAAGCCCGAGAGGGATCTGGCTGGAGGTTAAGGTGTGCTCACTCACAGCTGTCCGATAAACATCAAACAGAGGCTGATGGTGAGATGAAAACCTCATCTGCTGATGATATGGTCCTTTGTGATTGAGTGCTCGATTCACACTGACATGATAGATTCACACGAACACCAATAAATACATCAAAACCAAAGATTTGGCTGACTGGATGGCCTAAAGCGATCGCCACCTGTGTAATTCTCCTTTTATTTTTATAAGCCCATCCTGCAGAGCATGTCAGTAAAACAGTTGAGCTCCAGGTGCATCAAGGGAAATGCTGAGCTTATTATTATTGCACTACTGGAAGGAAACCACAGACAGAGGCAGAAAGCAACAAAGGAGGGGGGAGATTTTGGCATCTTGGAAAGGAGGAAATGTGTTCGAGCGAGAACATCTCGCTCCTCTGACACCAGGAAAATGGGTAAAAGTTATTAATATCTGTGTGAGTGTGTTTGGGAAGTTGTGGGAGGCATTTCCGGAAGTGTGGCCATGTGCACTGGAGTGGTTCCCATGAAGCCGTGCTGTGTTGTTTGGGTCACTTCAGGGTGTGGTTGATCATTTTCCACTTTGGGTGGATCCAGGAACAGTATCAGGAACGGAGGGCCATCAGAAACCACAATACTTTGACTATGTTGAACTGAAGTTTGTCTCGGTCAAACCCCACAGTACCAAAACAGCATGCTGGCATTGATGATGTGGCCACAGTCCCTCTGGCAGAGCAGGAAACATCTCCAGTGCCCTGCTGTGGTGCAGGGATTTTCTGAGCGGGGCGCATTGTTTGGTTTGCGCTTGCAGTGAGATGGCCGTTTAGGCCACAGGACTGATTGTCAGGCAATGAAAACACATCACATGGAGGAAAGGCGTATATGAAAGCATCACGCAATCCATGTCTTTGTTAGATCCACCCATACTCATCCGAAATTAGATGGATGTGTGGTTTGAGTGGTGATTTTCTATTGAGCCTGGCCTGGCTTCTATAAACAACAGGAAACTAAGTATCCACAAAGTTTACCATTGAGCTCTTCCTCCACGTGCCCTTCACTGCCAAAGGTTTATAATGCAACCAACATAAATAAGAAATATAAGACTATAGGGGACTTGTTTAGAGGAAATACAAGCAGTGGCAGAAAAAAAAACCCAAATGTGATGGCAGGGCCATTCCGGTAATATTGGATTAAGTTTAAAGGGGACCTATTATGCCCCTTTTCACAAGATGTAATATAAGCCTCTGGTGTCCCCAGAATGTGTCTGTGAAGTTTCAGCTCAAAATACCCCACAGATCATTTATACTAGCTTGTCAAATTTACCCCTATTTGGGTGTGAGCAAAAACATGCAGTTTTTGTGTGTCCCTTTAAATGCAAATTAGCTGCTGCTCCCAGCCCCCTTTACAGAAGAGAGCGGAGCTTTAACAGCTCACGCTTCGGTTGCTCAACAACAACAAAGCTGGAGAATCTCACACAGTCAAAATGACGATTGTCAGTAACGGTGTTCAGCCTTACATTGTTCAAACTGGAGTCGGACACTGATGGAGAGACTCAGGAAGAAGTTACAACTTTTAGAATGCAGCTGGATGTTTCTGAATAGTTAGTGGATAAATTTATGTAGTTGCTGTTAAGTTGATTCAACTCATCGACTATCATGTGCCTTCATGGTAATCTTTTGTGCAAATCCAGTGTTGAATTGACCCTTGTTTGTGAAGCAGTCCAGCGCAAAATGACAGCATGGCAACAACACTCTACTACAACTCTAAATCAGCCTAACATAGCCTCACCCCCTTTGCTGCGTGTTCCTGGGGGCAGGGTTTATGTAAATTTTGGGGTTAGTGATGTCACCAACCTGGGAAGAAGCTCGTTGTTGTCCCTACTAGCCATCCTTAAAAAGCCATTTCTGTAAAAGAAAATATCTCCCTTTGAATTGAACTTGGAGCATTGTACTTTGCAGATGTTGTTTATGCTCAAACAGAAACATTATACACTAACTAAAGTTAAAAAAGTGAAATCTTTAACATTTAAGGCTGGAAATCATATTAGTTGGTTTTATTTTATCACAATATCATAATTAAGTGAACATAGGGGTGAATTCTTTTTTTTTTTATTAGATGTTGCTAAAATTAAAATGATTTATTTTTATTTTATTGTTTAAATAAATAACATTAAATAAACAATGTAAAAGTTTCTTATACTATAAAGCACACACACACACACACACACAAAAGGAATATTATTTTCTCAAATGTCAGTTCCTTAATGGCAACATCTTCCAAGAAGTAGCATCATTTTGGTAGGAAAACAATAGTACTACATTAAAGTATTAGCAATGGATAAGGTAAAATAATTTCTAGACTTCATATTTGTGGCTTTCCATTGTGGCTTAAACTACACACAGAGAAATGGAGAGAATTATACAGGAAAAAGTATGTACTGTGATCATGACGAGACAGTTGAACATGTCCTTCTAAATTGTATAGCTATTAAAAAAGAAAGGAAAGAATTGTAACAAAATCCAAGAGAAGTGGGAGACTACAAAATGTCAAGATAAAGGAATTATCTACAAGTATACAAGAAATTATATCAAAATTTTAAAAGACGATAAACTAAATAGTTTTGGCATTTTTTTCAACAAAGTATGTGTGCCATATGAGTCCAGTCCACATGTTGAACACAAGCGAAACATTTCCGTTCTATATGCATAGATGACTTTTAGTTTAGCGAGGCAGAGGACGTAAATCTCATCATTTATCATTTCTCTCCTCGTCACATTTATTCAACGCAAATTCTCCTGCTGTGCAGCATATCAGATATCAAAGCTGGTAAGTCCTCTGTTTCACCTAAAGACAATCTTTATACAGTGGCTGACACATCCTTGGAGTTTGTCCGATGCAGGAAGTGAATAGGACAGCTGTTGAAGAGGTTTCGGTGAGGTTAACCATCCTCAAACAAGAAAACCCAGAGTGGGTTTGAAATGTTGAAAAGATTTTTGAACAGTCTATCACACAAGCTCTTACATTGTTTCATAATCAACTCTAATAACACCTGTAATTGTTACAAATCAACGTTTTTACAAATCAGAGCATGGGACAGACAGTGGGGCCATCAGACATATGTTTAGGGAGGATTTTGCAGTGCAATCATACTTTTATAGGAGTGAAACCCTTATCTTGTCTGTATACAGTCAGCTGCTTCATTAAACTTGACTATTCATCATCATGTACAGTAATTAGTGCTGGAACTAAAGTCATGACATTAATCTAGTAAAATTCCTTGGTAATCACTTTACATAGGCAAAACAGACTATACATGCTTTTAAATGTCATACACATTAGATCTATGGAGGATGGGAGGAGAAGAATGTCATGGTTTGAACTGATCCAAAAGTTTATGACAACAGGGCAATTTTCGGCCTATGCAATGAAAATATGATAAAAGATGATGAAAAGTATAGTATGTTCTTCAAGCAACAATGGTAAAACAGTAAAGAAAAAAAACAGGTTTATCTTAATCGCAAAGCAGCATTTTTCTAGCAAACAACCTTTTAAATAGTGGCATAGTTAATCTAAAAATAAAAATGTTGTCATCATTTACTCAGCCTCATCGCTGTTCTTTCTTTCCTCTACACATTTTTTCATATGAAGCATTATAATGTTGTACTTTCTGAATGCCTATGTTTAAAATATTTTAGTCTTTAGTGTTTTATTTATTTAGACAAAATAGTATTGAATATAATAATAGGCATCGGCCAGTAATATTTACCATAAGACAAATTTAAGTTCTTGTGTTTTCCGTTCTGTTTGTCGGTTGTCGTTAACATTTGTTAACATTTAGGATAAGGATAAGGACGTAAGGATTTGAGCGAGTTTGACAAGGGACAAATTGGGATGGCTAGAGGACAGGGTCAGAGCATCTCCAAAACTTGTAGGGTGTTCCCAGTCTGCAGTGGTCAGTATCTATCAAAAGTGGTCCAAACGTGCTACTGTTGCTCAAATTGCTCAAGAAGTTAATGCTGGTTCTGATAGAAAGGTGTCAGAATCAGTGCATTGCAGTTTGTTGCGTATGGGGCTGCATAGCCGCAGACCAGTCAGGGTGCCCATGCTGACCCCTGTCCACCGCCGAAAGCACCAACAGTGGGCACATGAGCATCAGGACTGGACCACGGAGCAATGGATGAAGATGGCTTGGTCTCATGAATCATGTTTTCTTTTACATCACATGGATGGCTGGGTGTGTGTGCGTCGCTTACTGTAGCTGGGGAACACATGGCACCAGGATGCACTATGGGAAAAAGGCAAGCCGGCGAAGGCAGTGTGATGCTTTGGGCAATGTTCTGATGGGAAACCTTGGGTCCTGCTATCCATGTGGATGTTACTTTGACACGTACCACCTACCTAAGCATTGCTGCAGACCATGTACACCCTTTCATGGAAACAGTATTCCCTGGTGGCTGTGGCCTCTTTCAGCAAGATAATGTGCCCTGCCACAAAGCAAAAATGGTTCAGGAATGGTTTGAGGAGCACAACAACTACTTTGAGGTGTTGACTTGGCCTCCAAATTCCCCAGATCTCAATCCAATCGAGCATCTGTAGGATGTGCTGAACAAACAAGTCCGATCCATGGAGGCTCCACCTCGCAACTTACAGGACTTAAAGGGTCTGCTGCTAACATCTTGGTGCCAGATACTACAGCACACCTTCAGGGGTCTAGTGGAGTCCATGCCTCAACGGGTCAGGTCTGTTTTGTCAGCAAAAGGCAGACCAACACAATATTAGGAAGGTGGTCATAATGTTATGCCTGATTGGTGTACATTTTATCCTGTCTGTCCTGTCTTCAAGTCACACCACGCTAACCTTCTATATTTATTATATATTATTATATATATATATATTCAAGTACACATTTGGAAGGGAAAATGCAGAAGCTTTTAAACCTCACACATGACCTAAGAATTGTACTGTAAGAGGTGTACTGCAGCCAAAGCTTCCCCCCACCCCCCACCCCACTGCTACAGTTAAAAGGAAATCAATAGACAATGAAATGGCTTGCGGCTGATGCAGCAGGTTATCCTGGCACGAAGCACACTAACATTAAGGGTCCTACAGACGCAGACAGGATAGGAATTAAATATTTATTGATTGACACACTAACCTTTTCATGACTGTTGTGCATGAAGAGGGTGCCTTGAATCATAATACTGCAGATCTAAATATATATCACATATAATCAGCATCGCAGAGTAGATTAGCTTCATTGAGTGTAATTGAGTTTTAATTGTAAATAAACCACAGACATAATTTGTACTTGGTTTCTATTGCTTATTACATTGCTTATGATACAAATTTTACATTTATATTCTTTTGCACAGCACATAAAAATAATTTCATCAGTTTCCTACATATAAACCACATCTGAGGCATCACGAAAGTAATGCTCTCAAAACACGAAAGGTTTCTATGAATGGATTCCTCTTCTGCGTTATAAAAAGGACTAGATTGGCAGCACAATGTCGCCTGTCAGAGGAGATGAAGCAACTGTGTCTGGACTGACCTGAGGTCCACATGAGACTCACTCCTCCTGGGGCAGAACGGCAGAGGTGGGCTGGCCTTGAGATGCCTCAGAGCGGGTTTGAGTGGAAGAGAAAGACGGGCCTATGGTGACCGGGCCTGTGGTTTGAAACGCAGCGTGCTGATCTATATTTGAATTTAAAAATAAATAGCCTGTCAATTTGTAACACCAATGTGGTTAGAGAGGAGATGGGAGACAGAAGCAAGGAACAGGACCCTCCACATATCCTGGCACTGTGATATGGTGCTGATTTTCATTGCTGGCATCGAAACATGAGCTGCATAAATAAAATCTGGACAAAATGGTTAGGTTAAGGGATAGTTCTCTCATTATTTACACTTTAACGTCATGTTATTCCAAACCAGTTGGACTTTCTTTCTTCCATGAACACAAAAGGAGAAATGTTGGAGAATATATACAAGTTTGGTAAGATTTTTTAATGTTTTTGAAAGAAGTCTCACGCTCACCAATGCTGCATTTATTTGATTAAAGAAACAGTAAAACAATAATATTTTGAAATATTATTACAATTTAAAATACATTTATGTTTTAATATATTTTAAAATGTATTTTTTTCTGTGATGACAAAGCTGAATTTTCAGCATCATTACTGCAGTCAGTGTCACATGATCCTTCAGAAATCATTCTAATATGCTGATTTGCTGCTCAAGAAACATTTATTATTGTTATCAATGTTGAAACCCATTGTGTTGCTTAATATTTTTGTGGAAACTATGGTACATTTTTCCCAGGATTCTGGGGTGAACAGAATGTTCAAAAGAACAGTGTTTATTTGAAACAAAAATCTTGTGTAGCATTATAAAAGTCTTTACTGTCACTTTTGATCTTATGAACTTAATGCTGAATAAAAATATTAATTTCTTTTACTGAACCCAAACTTCTGAATGGTACTATATAAGGACACTGTGTTTAAATTATATAATATGAAATTACAGTATCTTGCTATTAAAGAAAGAGAAATTGTTAGATATATGCAATAGATGAAACAGATGTATACTGAGAACACACAATTATTAGACAGACATAGTATCTGTCTCTGTCTTTGCAGTGATATAGTGTGTTCAGTGTCACTGCCTACAGTAAGAGAAGCTAACCCTCCCACAGAGCAAAGCTGCAGGGCATTGAAACATTGTAATTATGGGTGAGGCACAAAGCGTTCACCCACTGCTAGAGCGTCAGCAAAATACAAACAAGCCTGTAAGAAATTACATGGGGAGAGCAAAGAGTACATAGCTATACAGGAGAACAAAAACACAAAGTTTTGACCTTCCAATTAAAGGGAAACAAAAGAGAAAAAGGACTGAGAAAGAAATGATGCAAAAGCAATGGCAAAATGTAATCAGCATATTAGAATGATTTCTGAAGGATCATGTGACACTGTAGACTGAAGTAATCACAGAAATAAATCACTTTATAAAATATATTCAAACAGAAAACAGTTATTTTAAATTGTAATAATATTTCACAATATTACTGTTTTTACTGTATTTTTAATTAAATAAATGCAGCCTTGGTGAGCAGACAAAACATTAAAAAACATACCATTTCCAAACTTTCGACTGGTAGTGTATATATATATATATTAGTGCCGTCAAATGATTAATCATCCAAAATAAAAGTTCGTGTTTACATAATACACTGCCCGGCCAAAAAAAAAGTCACTGTTTGGATTTTAATAGGCAAATACTTAAGAGTCTATGGATGGATCATTATTACAGTGATTATTATTTTTCTAACATGTTATATGTTTCGCAATGGTTCTTTTAACCCTTAAAGATGGAGTGTGTAGCTTTTCATTTTTTAAACAACCATGTATTACGATGTATCATGGCCATATTCCAGGATGACAAAGCCCAGATTCATCAGGTTCAAATTGTGAAAGAATTGTTGGGAGGGAGCATGAAAAATCATTTTCACACATGAATTGCCACTGACCTTAACCTCAGTGTAAGTTTTTGGGATGTGCTGGAGGAGACTATACAGAGTGCTTACCTCTTGCATTGCCAATACAAGATCTTGACCAAAAAATGATGCGCCTCTCGATGGAAATAAATGTTGATGATGTTATTTCCATCAAGAGGTGCATCAATTTTTGGCCAAGATCTTATATTGACAATGCAAGAGTCGAGCACTCTGTAAAGTCTACTCCAGCACATCCTAAAGACTTTCGATGAATTTAAGGTCTGGACTCAGAAGTGCCAGTTCATGTGTGAAAATGATTCTTCATGCTCTCTGAACCATTCTTTCACAATTTTAACCCTGGTGAATCTTGACATTGTCATCCTGGAATGTGGCCATGATGTGTCTTCCTACGTGGTTGTTTAAGAAATGAAAAGGTACACACTCCATCTTTAAGGGTTAAAAGAACCGTTGCCAAACATATAAACTAGAAACATAATAATCACTGTAATAATGATCCATTCATAGATTCTTAAGTATTTGCCTATTAAAATCCAAACAGTGACTTTTTTTTGGCCGAGCAGTGTATATGTGTGTGTACTGTGTATATCATATATATATATATATATATACATAAAACAAAAATATATTATAATTTAAAATTTTATATATAAAATATTTATATATACACTGTCAGTGCTAATTTGCTGTAGTCTCTGAATAATTTAAACATTTACAACACAATAATAATATTTACATTAAAAATGTCCATTTTAACAGACATTTAATATACGACTATAACACAGTATCAAAAATTCATTCTCTGTACCAGAGTGGTTTTAAATGCATTCTTCTCATATCGGCCGCTGATAGCAAGGGAGATTTTCACCATGAATTGCGTTGGCAGGCTCTCAGTGACCCGAGACACTCTCCATAGCTGTCCTGGTTCTGATCTAGGTGTTGTGGATAAAACCAGCCAATGGCAAGATTTAAATTGCAATAGTAAAATACTGCAAACACGCTACAGCAGTTATCTAGTCATTACTCAGAATATAAATTTACACTTAATCCTTTGGCCAGCTGAGCATGTGAAGTGTCCAAGACAGATGTGGCTGCCAGAATCCAACAGCTCCACAGACTATTAGCTCCACACACGCACCACTCGAGAATATCAGTCTATCTTCTTTGGGTTTACTCAGTGCTTCTGGACTTTTTCTTCTGAGCCTGAGAGCCTGAGTTGTTTATTAGTTATTTCTTTTTTCTTTGTTAAAATTCTATATTCCCTCTCGCATAAGGTATAATAGTGCGTTGCTGGCAGTGTTGGGGAAAGTTACTTTTAAAAGTAATGCATTACAATATTGTGTTATACTCACTAAAAAAAATCACTAATTGTGTTACTTAGTTACTTTTTATGAAAAGTAATGCGTTACATTAGTTTTTGCGTTACTTTTACTCACCTGGGCTGGGCTTGCTTGTTTGTTTTTTAATAACAAAAAAAAGTTTTATTTTTGGCAAATGTTAAGGCCCTTTTACACCAAAAGTGAAATTAAAAGCCCCAGGCTGAAGGGAATGTATATTTACACCTGAACAGTAGAGGGCGCACCTCAAACAAACCATTTAAGCCATTTTTCTGGATTAAAGAAGGATAGGATACAGGAGCAGGAAGTTCAACACTATTATTTCTAAATCTAATCTAAAGTAAAGTAATCTAATCTAGATATTTTGTTGTAAATTGAAAAAGTACTGTGTTACTTTACTAGTTACTTGAAAAAAGTAATCTTATTACATAACTCAAGTTACTTGTAATGCGTTACCCCCAACACTGGTTGCTGGTTTTGAAGGTAGGTTTAGGGTTTGGTACATGTTTGGAGCTTAGTAAAGCCTCACACCATATCACACCCATCAAAATGTGCTACCTACCTTTTAACAAATTTCACGCTGCCCTGACAGCTTCTTTTGTGCCCCACAGTGAGGCAAAGGCATTTTGACAATGGCCTAGTGTCAAGAAGAGCAGCAAAGAAGCCACTTCTCTCCACAAAAAACATAAAGGACAGACTGAAATTCTGCAGGAAGTATAAGGACTGGACAGCAGAAGACTGGTGCAACGTTATTTTCTCTGGTAAAGCCCCCTTATAACTGTTTGAGACATCTGGAAAATCGTGAGAAGAGAAGGTGAACGCTACCATGAGTCCTGTGTCATGCCAACAGTAAAGCATCCTGAGACCATCCATATTTGAGGATGCTTTTTACCAAATTAAATGGCTCTCTCACAATTATGCACAAAAACAGTGTCATGAATAAAGAATGATATCAAAACATCCTGCAAGAGCAACATCTCCCAACGATCCAGAAGCAATTTGATGATGATCTGCATTTTCCAGCATGATGGAGCACCATGTCACAAGGCAAGAGTGATAATGAAATGGCTTGGAAATCATTACATTGAAATATTGGATCTGTGGCCAGGCAACTCCCTGGATCATAATCTCATAGAGAATCTGTGGTCAGTTCTCAAAAGCCGAGTGAACAAGCAGAAGCCCACAAATTGTGATCAACTCCGAGCATTTTAAGGCAAGAACAGATAGCCATCAGTCAGGATTTGGCCCAGAAGCTGATATCCAACATGCCAAAAGTGAATTGTAGAGGTAATGAATCATCACTCGTTGCATATATTGAATGTTTTTCTGCCAATAAAAGCCTTTAAAACTTATGAAATGCTTATTGTTTTTCAGTATAGAAACATGTGAAAAAATAATTTACAAATACTGAAGCAATAAACTTTGCGAAACGTATTATGTATGAATGTAATCTGGACGTACTACATATATATATATACTTATACGTTTCACAGAAAGAAAGTCGTACAGTTTTGGAACAACACAACAAGGTTGAGTGTGAAAGTGATAGCAGAATTTAAATTTTTGGGTGAGCTGTCCCTTTAAGTTTATGTTGCAGTGCTTGCAAACGATGTTCACATTACCTTATGTGACACGAGCATGTGCCTCTAACCCCTGTTGTGGGGCGTGGGTCTGCAGAAACATCTGTGTCCAACAAGCCCCAGATGCGTCCGTTACAGGAAGGGTCCAAATGTTTGTCATGGATTGCGTGGATGCTTTTCATCCCTGGGTGGCGTGTGGGTGCGAGTGTTATCTGGCTTAGCCAACCACAAGAAGTTCAGGGGGTTGTGAATCATGTGTGTGTGCATCTGAATAAAGATGAAATAAAACAAAACGTGTCTGTACGTATGGTGGGAGTGCATAGAAAGGGGAGAAAGCAAAATGAGAAATACATAGATTAAAAGAGAGAGAAATGAGAGAGGGAGATAAACAGAGGGTGTGGGGGAGACGGCAGTCTGTGGTAAGGTAGATCATGTGGAGTCAGCGGTTGGAGCCTCAGTTTGGAAACCAGAGAAGCCCACCGCCCCTCCACTTCAGATTTATCATACTTTCACTCGGCAGACATTCTGACTGCACAATTACGAAGAGCTGCAGATCTCTGACCTTTCATCACGTCAAAATTCAGGGGGCCTTGGAAAGCAAATCCACAGGGAGGTGTGACAGAAGAGACGTCAGTGGATTTCTGCATTTATACACAGGAGTACACTATTTTTTTTTATTTGAAATGGTTGTGTTTTTTTGATCACCAAAGATTTGAGCACTTAAAATTTCAGTTGTGTATTCACAGTGTTTATTTTTCTAAGAAAAAATGTATTGCATCACATATTCCATTTATACTTTTCGCTTTGAAAGCGAATTGTTTTTTAATCTTTAAAAAATGTTTTTAGTCAACAAAAAATCATGTCATGATATATAAAAGTATATCATGTATATAAAAGTCTCACCATCCTCACTTCCATTGGGAAAAGGTTTTAAAAAATGACTTAAAATGGCCAATCAATAAACACTGAAAATTTGCTAAAACATACCTATAATGTCTGCCGTACTTATATGTATCTATACTGCCACCTTCAGGCCACAATGATAAAGCGCACAGACAATGTAAAATAATCTCTACAGACATTTTTGTACCACAAATGTCAAAGTAAAACAATAGTGGTATACATGCAGAGTTCCCACATCCTCTGACTATTGAATTTACTTTTCCAGTTCGTGAGTTCAGGATAATGTTTAAGGATTTTTAACGATTGACAGCTTTTTTCTAGTCAATTTATATCTATTCATCTGGCAAACACTAAATTAGCAATTGAATTAGGAGCTGGTCATAACAAATAATAATAGTAATAATTTCTATGACCTTATCATTTTCAGGTCTGGAAAGCAGAATTACTACAGCATGTTTCTAATAACACATCAGTGGGGCTGTAAAAGCCTGTAAAATTGATAGACCAACTCAAAGCAGCAGCCATTTATGATTTATAATAATTTTATTTCATAATAATAATAAAAAATTCCAAACTTGAGCATGTTTGTGTAAATAAATGAGGTGAATTGGTTTGTTTTAGTAGTTCTGTATGTTTTCCTACTGAGCATGTGCTGAGCAATGTAGTTTCTGTGCACAAGTATGGAGCAAATAAGCACAAAAATCCACTGAATGTTCTACCATGTCCTCTGAAAATTATTCGGAGGTGAATAAAAGGTGAATGGTAGGTCAGAGCTTATTGATTGAATTACTCATGACTCAGGCCTGTGCAAATATGAGACCAGTATGAGATTAATGAAAACCTCCCATACTTACAAAAGTATAACTTAAAAAAAAAAAAAAAAAAAAAAATGTTATGCCTTATAAAATGTATAAATCTGTTGCTCTAAACAGAACAAGAACGTATTGCACATCAGTCCAAACTTTAGATAATTACTGTACTTGTAAGACAGCAATGTACTGATATTTCTCAAACATTAAATCTCTAAGTATTAAACTTCTGCAATTAATTAATTACATACAATTAATGTATTGAGTTTAAAGTCCACCTGTAGTCAACAATTTTAATCCCTTAAAACTCATCTTTGATCACCAAAATGATATATTTAAACTTTTTTTTTCCCCGTGGGAAAAAAAACATCTTCAAGCCTTGAAATAGCTTAAATATAACTCTACACCCTTGCCTCACTGAATATACACTGATTAATGAATATGCAAATTAGCCCCGCCTCCACTCACATCTCAGAGATGAACTCGCTCAACTTACTGAGATAAACGTTGCACAATGGTATCGCTCTTTGCATACTAAATTGGATTGGTCTTCTTTCTTACATCTATTTGCATACTGAGTTGTGATTGTTTTTGTTTGCACTGCATACATTTAAACATTTATAGAAGCCTTTCACGGTAACTATGTATTGATTCTTGTTTGCAGATGACATAAAACCAAAGCTTTAAACATAAAATTATCTTAAACTTTAATCCTATTTTGTTGCAGCCTTGCAAGCTACTTGCAAATCTAGTTTTTGCTGAAATTATTATTATATTATTATTATTATAAAATATATTTCCCTTTAGAAATATAAAGTTATGTTCCCTTCTATTGTGGTCCTTCTTAAAACCACCATTAGCATATACTGCATTTCAGCCAAAACATATTTCATGGCAGTGACTGAAATACTAATAATAGTTTTTGGCTTGAACAGAGTGCCCACATGTGCTCAGTTGTATCCAGTTCGTTATTTATCATCCTGTGTCAGTATGAGGAAAGTAAAGAAGCACACAGAGAAATCGAGGTGAATGACTGAGGTATTTGAACACCCTTTGATTTTAAGCTACAGGTGGGTCTTGTGAAGCTTCAGTCCCATCTTCTGATAAGAGTGCTTGAGTGTCATTAGGATCCAATGGATGGAAACACCTAAGGATTCTGGAGTGAGACACAGAGTCAGAATGAATCAGCATTGTTAACTACACACCCTCATGTAGCCTATAACAAATACAAGCAGCAGATGCAAAATGGGAAAGAGGAAATGTAAGCCTTAGTTGGCATTTAAGAATGAGGAACTATAGCTTTTGTTCACGGAAGTACAGAACCACGTTAGTTAAAAGTTAAGAATAACATATTGAATAACTTATCAAATTAAACAAAACTGTGCATAATTTAAATCATGCTTATAAACAAAAGACTTCATGTTGCACTGATGAGTCATATTACAAAAAAAGTAGGAATGAACGGTATCGCGGTACCAATTTTTAATTTATTGGTATTGGCTGTTATTTGATATTTGATTGTTCCCATATTCCCATATGTTTAAATTATCTTTGCCGCAATCTAACACTCGCTTAAAGAAATACATTATTCCTTTTCATGAAGCCTCTCTTAAATTCATTTATTTTTTTTTGATAATAATAATATGTATTAAAAACATGCTTTTCTCATGCCCAAAGTGCTATATAGGCAGCACTCAAGTGGTGGTTTAAATGCATGGTTTAGACATTTCAGCATTCTAAAGATCAGTAACTGATTATGTTTCAGTGCAGCTCTTACCCCAGTAGACTTATGGGAATGAGACAGAGTCCAGCACCCAATAGGAAGACAAAGCCAGGACACCATGCCACAGTGTCTGCATAGATTCTACTAAAAGCCGCAGCGGACACGTTACTGCTCAGGTTTTCCATAAAAGCCACACAGGCAAAGAGCGCTCCTGAGTAAACATGGAGGGTAAACAAGGAAAAGTCTGATATGATTGTCTTTTTTAAATGCCTTTACGCCACATAGTCACGGTCTCTTGAGCAGCGAAGAGCTCTTATGACCAACATCTAGCTGAATAAGGAGTTTTGCTTTGGAACAGTGATTTTCAGAGAGCAACTCACCCTGCTCAGACTTTGAGACAACCTTTGACATCATCGAACGCAGAACGGGGAACGGCATGATGGCAAACATAGCAGGAATCCTTACTGTAAGCAAACAGATAAATACTCGTGTTAACTAAACAAACAAGGCCTCCAAAATTACAGACATTTCCACCTATTTTAGATGGCTTTAAATTTACAGCTCACATTGACTTTGACATCATATTGGACTAATATATATTGCTAATTTACAACAACAACAAAAAAGGGGGGTCTAACTTATAGAAAACTTTAGTGATAATATTTAATGAGATTTATTAACACTTTACACTTACAGTTACCAGTATAATTGTGTTTAGACAGTTATCAAAGAAGTTAATTGAGCAAACTTTAGCTTATATTGCTGTACATATAATAAGTGCATAAAAATGTGATAAGATATGTGAGGTTGCTGTAACCCAGGAACAGCTGCTGTTTGCTCTTAATTACTTTTATAAAACCTCACTATAATATTACACATGCATATATACATTTTATTTCAACCTTTAAACAAAAATGCAAGGCTCCAATTGTACCAATATTAAAATTCTGGCCAGTACAAAAAGTTATTATCATGTTTTGGCCGATAAATAAAATAGATATTGAAAATAATTGTCTAAATTATTAAACTTTATTGATTAAAATTAAAATATTTAATTATTAAAATGTAATTGTCTAAGTTAAACTGACTAAAAACGAAAGTCAATTGTTTTAAAAGCTATTAGGCCAATAAGGCGTTCTTGTTAGCGTGTCCGCCTCCCATGCCAGTTCGAATCCCGCTTGGAGCGGGTCAAGTAGGACCAGTTTTAAATAAATAAATATATATATATATATATATATATATATATATACACACATGTAGCATTACATTTACTTCAGGCAAGTCATTTATTGTCCACAGCATATAGTTTAATAGTTTGGGCTCTGTTGTTAATTGTAGTAATGTGCAAGAAAGGGCTCCTTATAAAGTTTTTTTTATCCCTAAGAAAATGTTAATTATAATTGAATTTATTTAAAAAGAGAGACAAAATTTGTTCAATTGCTGTTAAAATCAAATGCTGTTAAATCGATTAACCTAACATAAAAGTTTGTAAATATATATGTGTGTGTGATATCCCAAAAAGATTTGTGTAAACATGCATGCTCACCGAGGAACATCATAAGCGTAGTCTTTGCGAAAGCCGTCATCAACATGCTTATAACGATTGACAGCATCCCGATGAAGACGATGGCTATGTTAGTCAGACAGAGGGAGAACAAATACAGACCAACAAAACTAGTGATGAAAACAGAGGTGCTGACCGCAGAGCCATAGCCAATGAGGATCTCGCTCCAGCACAGCGGCTTATTGAGTTCATAAAGTGTGATTATGGACAGACCCCCGGTATTGACAAAAGATAAGGAGGAAAATATGACAATCAACAGCAAAAGAACCCATTTTTTTCCTCCTGAAAACAAGTTGTAGATACTACTTGCTAGTTTCTGCAGGGCTCGGCAACAAGCCACAGTCTCTGACCTGTCAATCACCCTGGTTTCTTTCAGAATGAAGATAGCGTATAGCAAGTTAACCACCTGAAATAAGGCTGACGTAAAGAAAGGCCAGTTAAAACCGGACGCATGCAGGAAGTACCCTGTGGAGATTGACGCCACACCCGCCAACAAGCCAATCATCATGTCCACCACGGCCATGCGAAGGGTTTTCTGCTTGTCGTCCACGCATAAATCGGCCACGTAGGAGAAGCAGCCACCTAGCATGGTGCCGATACCACCAAAGAGAGCACTTACAAAAGAGGCGGCAATGAGGAGATAGAGGTTAAGCTTGAAGAAGGAGACCGCCAGGAATGAGAGCGTGTAGATCAGAGACCCAATGAGGGGCATAATGATGGTGATCTTTCGCCCGCGCTGATCACTGTAGGCCACTAGGACGAGGGTCACTATGAGACTGGGGATCATGGAAGACAAATCACTGTACATGGAGAACAGAGAAGCTGCTTTTTGCACCTCCTGAGAAATAAAAAGAAGAGCAAAACAAATAAAACAGAAGTGCATACAAAACTCTGTTGCTACATATGTAGCCTATCTTATGATGTCTAATGCAATTCCTGGTTCAAATAAGTTGGTCAAACAGCTATTAAAAAAAGAATGAAAAAAGAAAAAAAAAAGAAAGAGGAAATGAAATGTGTGCGCTTAAGTATCACTGACCAAAATTATACTACAACAGACTGTTCTCTAAAACAACAACAGGTGTAACTCACACTATATTTAAGGGATATACTAAAATAAACCCTGACAGAGTGATCAAGATCTTTTTATTTTGCAATACTGGACAAGAAATATTGATTTAAGTTATTATTTTACTTCTTATAGGTATTTACTTTTGTATTACCATTCTGTCTTTCTATGCGATGAGACAGAACACCAGCATATTAAACATGGGTTTCCTGGACATTTTCCAGTCTGTTAAACAGTGTTGCCATGGACAACAGTCATGATTTAGAAATATTCAGCAATGAACCAATCAGAATGAAGTATTCCATGGCAGAGAGCACAATTAAATGCACAGGTTAGTACAAAGATAATGAACTTAAATTAACACATTTTTTTTATCTAACTTTATTTCTGGTCCCCAGCCACATTTAAAAACGTATGAACGTCATAGGATACCAATGGATAACAACAATAACAATTGGATAATACCAAATCAAATAGCATTTATTTAAAAGAAAGACGGCATACTTTTCAAGATAAACATTTCACAAAAATAAATTTGCTACAGTTTTTTTTTTTTTTTTTTTTTGCCAGACCCTCTTAAAAAACATTAACATAGTCTGACAAAACAAGTGTTGGGTGTAATGCATTACTAAGAAATTAATTACTATAATTTAATTACTTTTTCCTTGAAAAAAATATAGTAAGGGATTACTCTTAATTTTTTTGTAATTTAATTACAAAATTTAATTTTTTATTAGTAACTTTTGATGTAATTGCACTAAATACAGTATGACTATAGAACAATTTGACATAAAACTAGTAAATTTAACATGAATTTAACATCTAATGTTAAAATGTATTTTTTTAATGTAACCTTCAAAAACTTTGATGAGTTCAAAAACAATTTATGCATTTTTTTTTTTTTTTTTTTTTTTTTTTGCGATTTATTTGAAAGAATTAAAAGAGCAGTTTCATGTCTATCCTTATATTGTTCAACTGGTTGAGGTTTATATGGGATTTAGAAAATAATTACTAATAAGTAATGTAATACTTTTAGAGAGAGTAATTAGTAGCTATAATAAATTACTTTTTATTTTATCTTTGAAAAAATGCCTAAACGGTCAAGTGGATATGACAACACTATTTCGGATAAAGCGTGGTTACTCAGCTGGACACATGTGTGAACCTGAGGAGAACCGATACATTCGTGATACGTCCACTAAAAATATCTTGATACCAGTTGGTTAAAAGGAACTGCTAAAGAATGTTATTTGTGAGAAAAGCTATAGCAACTCTTCGTCTGAAATGTTGTTATATAATGCAAAGAACATTTATAAGCGTGGCTTGACTATCCAAATATGTAAAGTATGTGGTTGTGTCAATATTTCATGTGACATAGGCTACTTACCTCTTGCTGGTTTGTGTGGTTGCTGCTGTTGGCGGAGCATCGGGAACTGTCGTCGGAAACTGGGTAAGATGAGTTTGTGATCTCCAGCCACAGTCTGCGATACACGTACTGCTGCACTAAAGGATAAACCATAAAACTGGCAAACGCGTAAATCGCGACGATCGGCTCGATAAAGTACAGTCTCTTCATAGTGTCGAGGATGTGTGCTGCAAAGACATGAGGAACACAAACAATTATCAGACTAATTGTAGCCCAACATAATTGGTTAAACTGGTTAATTATCAACCTCCTAAAGACTTACATCATGACAGCTCAAATAAAACTGTCAACTGCTGAACACCTTGGACAGCCACCAGTCTACAGTTTACTTACGAACAAAGCAAACAGATTTAGGACGTATATCTTCATTAAAATAAAAATGCAACATAAGTTCCTCTCTTCTGCTGAGACTCTTTTGCAAGCGTTGTGGCAGTTATAAAATGCGCTCTGTTTTGTTTATGAAACATGACTGATCGCAGTCATGACACGCCGGTTTCCTGCCCTTGAGATTCTGATTGGTCAGTTGAATTTAAGGACTCCAAGTCATTGGTTGGTGAAGCTGCCAATCACCCCAAATGGGCGGGTTGAGTCGTGAAAATGCGAGGGGTGTTATAATAGGATTTCGGACCCTTTAAATGTGCATTTTTGTTTTGCACCTATAATTTAAAATGCACTAACAACTGCTGCTGGTGGAACTAAAATTGCTTTTAATTTAATACTTCCATAATGCTTTTGGAAGGTAATGAATTCGCTTATTTATTTTTTACCTTATTTATTTTGCAGGATCTTGATGTTTTCACAGATTAACATATTTGTTGTGTTATTACAGAACATTTATTGAAACCTCAGCCGTCCGTGTGATTCTTGCTCATGCACAAGCAGATGGTTGTGTCTGCCAGATAGTCCAGATAGTCTAGATAGTTGTTAAAACAAAATATGAAATTATTAATTCACATTATTTATTTATTTTATTTATTTATTTTTAATTATGATATTATTTCTGGTAGAGAACCACTGCATTATAGACATTTGTATTCCCTTTATGTAAGTGTATTGGTAACATTGAGTAGACGTACGTAATGGGGAGGGGTCTACATGACTGAACTGAATAAAACTGGACGTGGAAAAACAAATCCATACTGGTTGCTTTAATTATTTTGGCCTAAAGAGGGCGCCTCACGGCCCATAATGGCCGCTTTTTTTGTGTATAGACAAAAATGAAAGTCACTACCTGTTTTTTACTCAAGATGAGTATTTATGCAACGTAAAAATATACGTTATAACAATAAATGTATCATTATTGTATTTTTGTTCAACAATTGTATACAAAATATGGATTTTAAGCTATGGCTTTATCTATAGCCAAACATAACATAGCACAATATACACAATATATTTATATTTTGAGATCTGCATGTTGCATGTTGCTTCTCTTTGTTTTATTTCTGATTTTATAAATTTTCTTTTAGCACTGTTATGTTTGGCTATGGATGAAATCATGGCTTTACAGCACAATTGTTGAAATTATTTTAATTAAAGATTGCGAGGGCACATGGAGTAAATAATGATGTGCACATATAAATAATTTATACTAAATACTGCACTATTCCATTCAAACAAAAACAAAGAATTGTCAGTTTTGATTTCATAGTGACTTTAATTATCACAAAAATGCATAGGACTTCAGCTGTGTTCCAATTCAGAGGCTGCAGCCTTCAAAGGACGCAGCCTCTGCAATTTCCTACATCACATGACACAAATGTGACCAATCAGCGGTCAGCTTGAGGCCCCGGAAACGTTCTAGGGCGTTACCACAGTACACCAGTTGTCCTTTCTAGGTTCCGGTTGTATTTCTATGCTTGAACTACCTGCCCCGCTAATCATTTTGTTTCTAGCCATATACGATCACAACCAACCGGGGGAAGACAGACACAACACTGACAGGTACACAAACCTCCTCTTTATCAAGCATCCTCATAAATGCATAATACATACTGACATATTACAGCTGTACCTTTAACGTAGAAACGAACACGTTACGACGCTGTGAACAGTAAAATGTCAGTTTATATTGTTCAGAAACGCGATTAAGAGCTAGCCGGCTAACGTTAGCCGCCAGGGCTGGTCGTGATAAAGGCTTTTAGCGCTGTCAGTCTGTATTAACTGTTGATTTTGGCAGATCCAGGGCCGGCGGGTACTGATTTTTTTTTAAAATTCTAGTTATCATACGGATGATTATTAATATCTTGTACACTAACCTTCAGCCTAACGCTAAGACTGTGGCCCAAGGTTAGTCAGTCTGTATATGTGCATGAATTGTAAACATGTTCATAGATTTGAGTTGCAAATCTGAATGTATGTGGCGTGGCATTTTGATGAGCACCTGTCATCCTCTGTTTCTGCATGGTTTGTTTCACTTGAGTCGGACATTTTAGCTTCGGCTTTGATAGGATTTGGGTTCATGTTGCATCCCTTGCTGTCGTGTTGCTGAAATGAAAGAATAACTAACATGTTTTTGTTAGCATCGTGTTGTCTTTCTTCCCTATAATGCGCTGAAATCTTTATAGTAGTCTTAAGAGTGTTATTTTAGCAAGAAGAATATCAAAAGCACAAACTGTTCAATCCTCTCAGTTTATTTTCTTCCTCTTATATCAATTGTTTATGACAGGATGCATTAATAAAACACTGAATTGTGTGTTTTCGTGGTTGCACGATGCGACATTTGATGCACCTGCAGGCGGTTTGAGGGTTCCAGTATGTTAACCACAACCCCTGTGGTATTTTCTTCACATGGTATGTTTTCAAAGTAAATGTTATTTTTTCTTATTCAGGACTGAAACCGGTTGTGTCGAGCCATGGCATTCAGTAAAGGTTATCGTATTTATCATAAACTGGATCCACCTCCATACAGTGTGATCGTGGAGACCAGAAATCGAGAGGAATGCCTGATGTTTGAGTCTGGAGCCGTTGCTGTACTGTGTAAGACTGTCCACATATCCTTTATAATACTTACTTTTTATTTATTTTGAATCTAAAGATGTCAAACCAGTCTTTTTTTTTTTAAATTATATTATAAATATTATAGAATAAAACTTTGATTTCCATTGATTTCTAGAATTTCCTAGATGCAAGAGGGGAAAAAAATTGCTTAAATATTGTCTTTTTGCATATAAAATAGTTTTTGCAGTCTATAAATCATCTGTAAATATGACATGGTTTTTAAGTATATGTTTTGATGTCATTCACAGCGGCGGCAGAGAAAGAGACCATCAAAACAGCATACACCAAGATGCTGGATGCTTATGGGATACTGGGAGTTCTTCGTCTTAACCTTGGTAGAGTTTCTCAGCCTTTTTTATTTTTATTTGGCGTGCTCATTGTGTTTGTCATCACAACAAATACAAATCCACCCTGTCGCCAGATTAAGAGAAAAGCCCAGATGTTTTAGAAGATAATTAGAGTGTAAATCTCACCAAAACACAAAATTCACAGCAAAACCAAGATTTATGGAAGGTAAATGCACAACATATTATCAAGCAGTTTTTATACAAATATAGTCAACAATAGTGTATCTCTTAAAGTTCTCAGAAATAAACTGAGATTTTCTTAAAGGGATAGTTCACCCAAAAATGAAAATTCTGTCATAATTTACTCGCCCTTAAGTTGTTCCAAACCTGTATAAATTTATTTGTTCTGCTGTACACAAAGAAAGATATTTGGAAGAGTGTTTGTAACCAAGCAGATCCCGCCCCCCATTGACTACCATAGGGGGGAAAAAATACTATGAAAGTAAATGGGGGCAAGATCTGCTTGGTTACAATCATTCTTCCAAATATCTTCCTTTGTGTACAGCAGAACAAAGAAATTTATACAGGTTTGGAACAACGTGAGGATGAGTAAATGATGACACAATTTTCATTTTTGTGTGAACTATCCCTTTAATGAATACAACATTACAACACTGAAACTCATCCACCCCAGTATTCAACTAAGTGGCCGATACATATGGGTTTTTCAATATCTGATTCTTAAATTTTCACATTCTGAATATGTGGTTGCAATACTTGCATACGCCACAAACTGAACTCTGAATCCGTTTCACTCTTCTTCCATAGGAGATTCTATGCTGCATAGCCTGGTGGTTGTAACTGGCTGCAGTTCAGTTGGAAAAGTCCAGGATTCAGAAGTTTTTCGGGTAACAGGCACAGACTTTGTCTCTCTGAAGAATGACCCCTCGGATGAGGACCGGATCGCTGATGTCAGGAAAATCTTAAACTCTGGGAACTTCTATTTTGCCTGGTCTTCCACTGGAGTGAGTCTGGACCTCAGCTTGAATGCACACCGCAGGATCAGAGAAGACATATCAGACAATCGTTTTTTCTGGTGGGTATTTTTCAGATTGTAACCTTAAAGGTCCTTTTGATTTAGATTTGAAAGATTTTTATATCTAATACAAATATATATTTTTTCAAAACATTTCTTTTTAGTGTTTAATGTGTGCAAAATATTTCCAGTTATTTAGACTGATGAACTCAATCAGTAGACGAAAAGTGGTTATTAATGGAAATGTAATTATATAATGGCTTTTCAGGAATCAGTCCCTCCACCTCCATCTCAAGCATTATGGGGTGAATTGTGATGACTGGCTGCTGAGGTTAATGTGTGGCGGTGTGGAGATCCGCACCATCTACGCGGGGCACAAACAGGCCAAAGCTTGTGTGATCTCTCGGCTCAGCTCGGAGAGAGCAGGCACACGCTTTAATGTCAGAGGCACAAATGACGACGGCCAGGTGGCCAACTTTGTGGAGACAGAGCAGGTATGCCAGCAATATGAGTCACCTGTGAATGACCTTTGAACCTGCTTCCTTAATCCTCTGGTGGTCTTTGGTCATTTTAGCCCCTCAATTTAATTTTAGAGTTTAAACAACTACTTTTTTTTTTTCTTTTTTTACTTTATCGGAATTGTATGAATCTTGGTGACTTATGTGGCACTTGCTATATAAACACAAACAATTGTAGACATGATTAGAATAGGCCAAATGGTCTTAAAAGTCTCACATTGCGATCTTGTCGATGCGGTCAGAAATGACGACCATAGGAAATAAATGAGAAATACAAGAAATACAGTTTTTGGGGTATAGTCTATATTTCAGTCACAATTATATATATATATTTGCATAGAAATAAATGGCACATAATTTAGAGGTGAATATTGTCTAGAATTATGAAATTACTTCAAGATACAAAATATTAAAGGGTTCGTTCACCTGAAAATTCTTCTTCGGAACACAAATTAAGATGTTTTTGATGAAATCCGAGAGGTTTCAACGCGACTACAGTGGTTTAATCTTGATGTTATAAAGTGACGAGAATACTTTTTGTTGTCAAAAACAAAACAAAAAATATTTTTTGACTTTATTCAACAATTTTTTTTTTTTTTTTTTTTGCACACAAAAAGTATTCTCGTCGCTTCATAACATCAAGATTGAACCACTGTAGTCATGTTGACTATTTTAACAATGTCTTTATACTACTTTTCTGGACCTTGAATCTGGTCATTTCATTGCTTTCTATGGGAGATTAAAAAAAAAACCACTCAAATTTCATCAAAAATATCTTAATTTGTGTTCCGAAGATGAACAAAGGTCTTACGTGTTTGGAACGACATGAGGGTGAGTAAATAATGACAGAAATTTCATTTTTTGGTGAACTAACCCTTTAAAGAATAAATATTATTGAAGCAAAATCTATTATATTCATTTCATTAAATAAGAACGTATGTGGCATCCCAAAGCTAAGTATCTGCATTTATTCGTGTTCCCTACAGGTTATTTTCCTTGACGACAAAGTATCCTCCTTCATTCAAATCCGAGGGTCAATACCACTGTTCTGGGAGCAGCCAGGAATTCAGGTGGAATAAAGCTTTGAATCAATATGACGCATGCTTGCATTCAAATCACACTGAAGAAAAATATTTGCATTGCGTTCTACTGCACTGAGCTTGTTGAAGAGCCAAGCCCCTGCTGAGTCATCATCATAAACTTATTTTCTTGTGTTTCCACTTCGTCACACATACCCAGTGCTGACCCCCTTTATTCATATTATCAGAAACACTCGTTTCAGGGGATTTTGTCGCAGCTGAATCAAAGTCGAGAGCCAAAAGGACTGCATGGGAACCAGCAGCTGGTATATCCAAGGTTTAGTTCTGTCTGGTGGATGATCTGTTCTGTACTGCAAAGAGTTTGTGCAATGTCAGTCGGTGAAAGCTGCACCTAACCCGACTGTGATTTATTTTGGAAAGGAGCCATGTTCTGATAAATGTATTGCCTTCTTGTGAAATCAAGTTAAGATGCCAGGAATTCCAGGTCTGGAATTGCCCGTGTCTTTCCTCTGACATTGCATAGACGTTATCATCGCTGCTTTTAGTGGGAAGCTGGTGAGGTGACCCTTCTTAAACTGTTTTTCAAAGCTTTGCACAGAACCTGAATGACAGGTGTTCTGTGTCATTTCAGGCCATAGTGGTATTGGTTAAGGGAGTCCATTATCTTCACTGACTGCAAAGCTAAGAGCAAAATAAAGGAAGTAGTATCGCCACAGGATACTTTTTCTCTGCTCCCAGAAAGCTCAGGGTAATGTGAGCTCATCTCTGCTGCCATTCCGAATGTATGAAATATTAATGCAGGGACCTGCAGAGGCAACAGACAGAATTGGGTGGGACTCTACACAGACTGACAGAATCTAAAGCATAAATGTCCCACACCAGCTCTAAACCGAAGGTCTTCAGACCGGAGGTGAAACAAGGGACCATCTCTTACATATCGATGGGGAAAAAAATACCATATTTAAATATATTAAACATATATTTAATATATAAATATATTTAAATTATATTATATAGATTAAATATAAATATATTACAAATGTAAATACATTGAATTAAAATAGTTACTAATGAGTATATAAAATCATTATTTATTTTATACATTAATAAAACATTTCAGTTATTGTTAACTAAAAACTTAAACTATTAAATAATTTTGGTAACACTTTATTTTAGGGTTTTTTAACAAGTTGCTTATTAGCATGCGTATTACAAGAATATTAGCTGTTTATTAGTACTTATTAAGCATATATTAATGCCTTATTCTGCATGACTTTATTCCACATTCTTAGTCCTACCCAATACCTAAACCTAACACCTACCTTACTAACTATTATTAAGTAGTAAATTAGGAGTTTATTGAGGGAAAAGTTGTAGTTAATAGTGAATACATGTTCCCTATACTAAAGTGTTACCATAATTTTCAATAATTAGAATAAAGCTGAAAGAAAAGAAAATTGAATATAAATAAATATTAGATAAAAAAAACTTTTCAAAGAAATATTAGAAATGTTAGATAGAAGTACTAAAATTACAAAAACTGAACTGAAATAAAATAAATGATAACACTTTAGTTTAGTTCTCACTTTTAACTAGTTGCTTATGAGCATGCATATTACTAGGATTTTGGCTGTTTATTAGTACTTATAAAGCATATTAATGCCTTATTCTGTATGACCATATACTACATACCCTAATCCTACACAATACCTAAACTTAACAACTACCTTACTAACTATTAATAATACTAAAATAACACAGTTTAATGTGGTAGGCACACGTTTTACTCTATATTTAAGCTTTGCTTGTTTTGTTTTTTTTACATTTTTTTTTTTCTTTCACAAAGATTAGTTTGAGATCAACAATAATTGGCAGACCAACTGCAGTACCATCACAGGCCACTTGTTGAAGACCCCTGGTGTCAAATTTTGGAATAAAATGGGTGAAAATAAATCATACAAAAGGCATATATGTCAAACGTTGAAAGGACAATATATAAAGACTATTTTATACTCACCCTAGTTAGAAGACGTGAACCAATCGAATAGCAGGAATAGGAACCAGTTGTATTCAATGTTGTAACCTGATATGAGACTGCAGGAAATGAGAAGCCAGTCATAGCCTAGAGACTGGAAAGTCCTCTGTATTGCTTACCTATTATGGTTGTAGGTGTGAACAGGTGTGAACGTAATGCATTACACTGAAGGACGTGAGAGCAGTTGGTCAAATGTCATGTAGATTGGAAACCATTATTAAAAAGGGGCTTCCTGCAACTGCAACTAGCCAACATTAGAAGCTAAAACTTCTACCTAGAGCACAAATCATGACTTTCTAGCTAGGTTGTAAAATTCATGTGTTTCCTGGTATGATCGGTATCTCTGATAGATCTTCAGGCTTCAGTGAGCTTATAAAATCATTATTGTTGGCTCCACTGTCTTATTCTGCGCCAAATGTTTTTCATATCTTCAAACGCAGCAGGCGGGCCAGGCCTGTGTTGTCTTTTTCTGGCTTTCTCTCTCATCTTCCTTCCCTCTGCCACCTTCATTTCCTCTTGCACCACATATGAAACCATTCACAGTTCTTCCTTATTTGTGTTTTCTTTCTTTTTCCACAAAGGTCGGATCCCACCGTGTGAAGCTGTCCCGTGGTTTCGAAGCAAACGCACCAGCCTTTGAGAGGTAATTAAGATTCTGCTGCTTGGTGCATGCGCCAGTATCCAGCTGTTCTGACTCAAGCCCAAACATTAGTGCATGATGAAAGTGATCCAGCAGACATTTGCGAAGTGTACAGACCCTGCTTCAATCATTCCTGTTATTTACCACAGTTTGGATGGGCATGTTCAGTCGTGCCCAATGATGTATTTTCAACTAGTCGATGTGAAATTAGTGTCCACCAGACCCCGATCAGATGGGTTTCATAGGCAGCGTTTACACACAGGACAGCTGGATGAAGTGCTGCAGGGGGTCTCGAGGCGTAGTTTAAAAGTTGGAACTTGCTGTCTCACAAATGCAAACAGCTCATGGCATCAGCACTGATGGCATGAAATGCTGAAAACAAAGCTTAAGATTTCCAGTCCTAATATAAAAATATTTTGAAACCCATTCTATAAAGTAAATCCAGCTATAAAATAATAATTTGACCATAAAAATTATATCTAAAAATAATGCACATTATATTAAGTAACTACTATGTACTAACATTTACAGTAAATTAATCATTTAATGAAATGCATTTGTGTACATACATGGTTTTTATAAATACCTGCATGTAATTACATCTATAATTACACTGTTGACCATTTAATCCACCCCTACACCTAACCATACCATTAAAAATTATCCCTAAACTTACTGATTTTCTTTAATCGAAATAAGGCTGAAATAAAGTATGAATATTAGATGGGAAAAACTTAAACAAAAAATACAAATTTTAGGAATGTTAGGAAATGGAGTACTAAAATGATTAAAACTAAAATGAAATAAGAAGGAATTAAAGCTAAGTAATAAAAATGACAAAAGCACATCAAATTACTAAAAATTGAAACCAAATGTATATTATTTATGCAGATGGTTCTTTTTCAAATAATTTTTCCAATGCTTGTTTTTCAAATAATTTTATTACAGTTCCTCTGTAATATAATATAATATAATATAATGATTGCAAATAAGAATGTGAAAAATTACAATTAATTAAATTTAAATAAAAATAAACAATTTACATTTACTTAAACACTTAGGTACACAAATTTTAAGTATTTTCAAAACAAATTCAAATCATGCATTTAAATAAATGCTACATTTGTTATTTACAAAATCTTGTATTTGATCAAATGGAAAGTCTGAAAGAGGTCAGCATTTGTGAGCCAGTTTTAAAGCATTTGTTACATTGGGACAGGTTATAATGGCATGACCTTGTCAAGGTCACTAAACGTCCTCCCTCTTCATCAATTAAAAATCTATGAAATTATTTATTCAATTCAAAAATACAAGATTAAGTTGATTAAAATGATAAAATCTTATCCTGAATAAGTGGGAGGATTTATTCTTAGCCAGCCCTGGCTCCTCACGCTGAGCATGATGGACATTTTTTTAATCATCATGAGTCACTGCTCTGTTTCCTGGAGTGCTGAGTCAGGTCGTGATGAGAGGAAGTAGTTGCAGACAACACTGTCACAAGGCTTTCATTTCTCCCCCTCCATCATTAATGAACTATTGATCACTTGTTTCCGTAGCTTCTTTTGTTTTAAAATCACCATTGATTTTTCTTGAAGCATTGGATTGCTGGAGTAGATAAGCATTTATTTATTCTGCTTCAGTAAGATTAATGTGTACTAACCCTGTGTGATGTTTCTTGTCCAGGCACTTTAGTGCTCTGAGGAGGCTGTATGGCAAACAGGTGATCATCAACCTGCTGGGTATGAAGGAGGGTGAACACATGCTCAGTAAAGCATTCCAGGTGATTGTTGTTTTGGAAATAACCCAGTTGTCTGGGCTAGAATACATACTTTAAGATGTATTTCAATACTCTAAAAGTATGACTAAACAATAGTGGTTGTTCCACTTTCTTTACTGTGTAAAGACTGTCTTTGTCTCTGCCCACAGAGTCACCTAAAAGCTTCGGAGCATGCAAACGCTGTGAGAATGTTGAACTTTGACTATCATCAGATGGTTAAAGGTGGGAAGACTGACAAGCTCAGCAGTGTCCTGAAACCTCAGATCAACAAGTTTCTGGAGGAATGTGGTTTCTTCTATTACTCAGGGGAAGCCGGCATTCAGAGGTGGGGTTATATGCCGTCCCAACACTGCTGATTGTGGAAGAATAGCATAGAATAGCAGAACATTTTCTTCATCAGGTTGTTTATTTAATTGGTTGTGTGTTTACTTGAAATAACTAGTGTAATAATAATATATATTTTTTTTATTTTAGCCACTGGGGGCTTTAAAGCATGTATGTGATGTGCACAATATAATGTCAAATGATTTTATTACAATTTATTTGTAATATGGTATTATTGCGAAAGAGGATTGGGGCCAAGCAATAATAAAAAAATAAATCCATCTCGAGATTAAACTAGTTTTTTGAGAAAAATTTAAAAATGCTGAGAATAAACTCATAAAAGTCGTGTTTCTAGAAAAAAAAATGTGTTAAATTTTGAGAAAAAAAGCCTAAATTAAAATAATAAACTTGCTTTGAGATAAACTAGTGTTTTAAGAAAAAAAGGCAAAATAAATTACTGAGAATAAACTTATTATACTTTGAGAATAAACTCATTATGTTTTGAGTTGTTGAGAATAAACACGCATGCGATCAGTGTCATGTTCATTGCATACCAATAAAGGACATGACAGAGTTGGATCACGGTCCAATTTGCACGATTTTGTCCAACATGAAATGACAACCAGTGGACAAGAAAAAGGGGGACATTCTAAAACGTGAACGTAAAAAACGCTTACCGTAGCTTAATGTACTAAGACAGTGGTATTAAATGACCAAACTATGGTAAACACCATACTAATAAAGCATACTAACTGCAGATGAGCGCAGAATATGAAGGAGTTTTTTCTCAAAACACGACTTCATTCTCGAAATGTAATGAAGTTTGTTCTCAACATTGTATTTTGATTTTTTTTTTTTCTTGAAAAACTGCAAGTTTAATCTCACATTATAATGACTCTAATCTTGAGATGGTTTTATTTTTTTATTTTTGCTTGGCGTTGATGTAATGCTAATAGTTAATTAAAAGATTAAAATTTATCTAAAAAAAATCTAAATAAAACACTTACTGAAAAAAGATGAAATATTTTATTTATTTGTCTGTGTGTGGTGTGACCATTAACCGACATCCGAGAACTGTGAAAAATGCAAACGTGTTGTTAAATTACTGACATATTAACTTAAAATACTCAAGTACTCCTTGAGATTTTATGTCAACAGGCTTTGGCTGACAAAAAAAAACATTTATTTACACAATATTTAAAAACACTCAAGATTTAGGGTTT
Organism: Elopichthys bambusa; assembly: GCA_037101425.1. NCBI lineage: Eukaryota > Metazoa > Chordata > Actinopteri > Cypriniformes > Xenocyprididae > Elopichthys > Elopichthys bambusa. The sequence goes on from CM074433.1 coordinate 33,961,484, forward strand.
ATTGTCTAATTCTGATCATCACATAATGGCCAAAAATAGCTGATTAAATTGTCTACCACAATTGTGTTCACCGCAGATGTCAAACTGGGACCATTCGTTCCAATTGTCTAGACTGCTTGGACCGAACAAACAGTGTCCAGGCCTTCATTGCACTTGAGGTATATTTGTAGTACAGTTCTGTCTATTTACTACTGCATAAATCTTTTTTGTTTTTACCTTTTGCTTGTCTTTCATTTTTTTTATGTAATATGTCTCTTTTCAGATGCTTCCAAAACAGCTGGAAGACATGGGTCTGACGGAAAAGCCTCAGCTGGTGGCACGCTTTCAGGAGGTCTTCCGTGCTATGTGGTCCACCAATGGAGACTCCGTCAGCAAAATCTACGCAGGCACTGGCGCTCTGGATGGCAAGGCTAAGGTACGTGTCGGCTTGTAATACACACGCAGAGAATGCAGCACAAAAAGCAACGGAGAGCTGAAAATGGTCTTTTTTGTGCAATCTTTGCCCCATACGTTAAGGTTTTAACTCATGTGTCTGCTGTTTTTCCTTGCTTTCCTATGGCTGTTCTTCCTCCTTTGTGGTGAGTTAATAGTGGCTAGTTGTGTCGATTTGAGTTGTGATGCTGTATTTATTAAGTCTGCTCTGTTTTGTGCTTGTTTTTGTATTGGTTTATTTTTGTATTTGGTAACTTCTGTTGTGTTAGTAGAGAGAGATTACTGAAGCTGGCACTGCTGTCAACTTTAATTAGGCCTCTTTATAGACTGTAAACCATAAAAGCCTGTAAACCTCTCCAAGCTAGACCTCAAACCACAGGCTTCATCTTTCTAATCACAAAGAAATATTATATAACAGACTCCAAACCAACATTTGAGAGCAGTAGCACTGGTGTTCTACAGATGGAGGCACCAGAACCCGATTTAGTGGCGCTGAGGGTTGGGTTTATTTTTAACCATAAAAGTAATTTAATTATAAAATTACTATTATTTTGCATTAATAAGTACGGTAATTATTTTGCATTAATTACATGCTTATTTCTTGGAAATGCACATTTGACAGTAAAGCACTAAGCTTGAGTTGAGATGCACAAAATTAAATTTATTAACAACCTAATTTTTATAGGGGAAAATGTATTTTATTTTATTTTTTGGGTCATCACGTTAAAAATAACATTTATATTGGATAATATTTAGAGCTTTGAGCTTTGCTGGGAAAAGTGTTAAGCACTTGAAAGTCCTTGGGGGGGAAAAGTGCTTGAATTTCACTCTCAAAAGGTTGTATGAACCCTGAAATGAATAATGTAATAACATTCAACTTTTTATGCCACAATACCATGGTTACAGTTAGTGCTGTAAATTAAATCCATGCTGAATGTTGGTGATTTGTGGAATGAAAAGCCTTCTATAACTGGTTCGTTCATGGCACGTTTCTCCTGGTTACCGAATTTGAATGCTTCGCACTAGATCTCACAGCAATGTTATTAATAATTTGGTGAATTCAAACGCTTTCTCAATGGATCTCCCAGTGCTGTGTAGTAACGGTGTTGCTTGATTGAGATAAGCCCGCAAGTAAACTTGTTTTTGTGTTTCGTTTCATTTTGTTTCATTTCATTGTTTCAGCCCTTAACTGTTTTATATGAACTATTTTGTTTGTTTGTTTTTCCCTGTAGGGTGGAAAGCTAAAAGACGGCGCTCGCTCTGTCACTAGAACCATTCAGAACAACTTCTTTGACAGCTCTAAACAGGAAGCCATTGACATCCTGAGACTGGGCAGCACCCTGAACAGTGACCTGGCAGATAAAGCACGAGCTCTTCTCACAACCAGCAGCCTGTATGGTACGATTTACACACCACACTCCAAAGTCAGCAATAAACCAGGGCTCTGGAGAAGAAATGCCCGTGAAAATAACAAATAATACCCCAGATATTTGGAATGTGGGGATAAAAATGTATTTATTTATTTATTTTTTATGTAAATACATTTGCCATGGGAAAAATGCTTATTAGACTACCATTTTAGGTACAGTTGGTTTCCGACATGCTTTGCACCTTTGGTCTTTTGTGTTTGTAGTCATGGTTTATGGGATCAGTCTGCTGTAGTTGACTGATTTCGTCGTGTGGATGTGGATATGAATGAGTTTCCTAATGCTAGCGTGCTAATCTGCAGCTCCCGGCTGCTTTGGGTGTGAGATTAGCTCTGATCCAAATGACTAATGCTGTTATCTGTCTAACGGCTAACTGTTAACCTCTCTCTCTTCCCCCTCTCCCTTTTTTTTTTCTTCCTTTTTCTCTTTAATGCTTACGATGTTAGTCTCTGAGCCCATTTTACAGTCAGGTACAGTATACACAGACCAGGCATAAATCCATAACGGTTTATGGTCCGTGTTTCAGAAGCTCAGTGTTTATTTTGGCGTCTCTGACATTGTACTGTCTTTTTTTTTTTTTTTTTTTTTTTTTTTTTTTTTTCATTTTTATCATCCTTTTAATTTGCTGTGTGGTCTTGTTTTAAATACAACATATCATTTTGTGCAGCTTTCAAGGACAGAACTGAATCTGTCTCATAGTGGTTTGGTCAGCCAGTGATATGCTTTATATTTTCTTTTGTGCACTCTGGCCATTAGTTCCATGTCTAAGATATCATATCATATCCAACTGTAGTACTCATTAATCATTTTAATGTGGGTTTTTGATAAGAATTTGTCTCCCTTTCTGTTTTTAGCATCTCCCAGAGTGCTTCTTGGCATGTGTCAGAACCACTACAAGTACACACGACCTAAGAAGATCAGAGTGTGTGTGGGTACATGGAACGTGAACGGAGGCAAGCAATTCCGCAGCATTGCGTTTCGTAACCACACGCTTAATGACTGGCTCCTGGATGCCCCTAAGAAGGCCGGTCATCCAGAATTCCAGGGTATGTGTTGATGCAAAGTCAATGCAAATGATACTTTTAAAGGTTGCTTTGTATTTAAAGAGGACCTATTATGCCCTTTTACAAAGTCTTTATTTTGGGGTCTACTAGAATAGTTTTTCATGCTTGAATGTTCAAAAAATACCACCTTATTTTTCCACATATTTTGCATTGTTGCAGCACCTCTGTGGTCTGTCTGTCAGTCTGTCAGTAAAGCTCTGTTTAGTTCCTGTTTCTATGAAGCCCCTCCTTCTGAAAAGTGCCAAGTGCCCGTGGCAATAACACACTACTAACGCAACTCAACCCAACCCAACCAGGCCTCGCCCCTTTTTTGTGTATGCCTTGGGAATTATTTAAATGAGGAACACTGTGATGTGTACATTTCCAGAAAAAAACTTAACACTACAATCAAGCCGAGTTCAGAAACCGTGCGCACTGATATAGAGAATAACTCCCTTTAGAGTGGACTTTGTGTTTTGTAACTTTGTTTTTCGTGCTCAAACAGCACCTTTACACACTAAAGAAAATTGAAATTGTAAAAAGAAGCATAATAGGTCCTCTTTAATATCTGTCAGTCAAATGACTAATGAAACTAGTGAAAATGCTTTAGTGGCTTCTTATATCATAGACACAGACTGTTTTGTCATGCAGATGGAAAGTCTAACCCCGTGGACATCTTTGCTATTGGCTTTGAGGAAATGGTGGAGCTGAATGCTGGCAATATTGTCAGCGCAAGGTAAGAACTAACCTGATTTTAGAGATTTCAAACTTCACTTGTTGTAGTTACATAATAAGCAGAATCAACATTTTCTGTGGTCAGTGGTTGTGATGTGCTACACAAAAATCATTTATTTCAATCGGTATTTAAGGTGAAATGTTTCTTTGTAAAAGTATCATTATCGTTCCTGTGAGAACTGTTTAACTTCTTTCTTCCCTGGCAGTACCACTAATCAGAAACTGTGGGCTACAGAACTGCAGAAGAACCTCTCACGAGATCAAAGATATGTGCTGCTGGCCTCAGAGCAGCTGGTTGGTGTGTGTCTGTTTGTCTTCATACGCCCTCAGCATGCACCGTTCATCAGGTATTTTCACACACTTGTATGGTAAAAGTGGATTTCAGTAAAAGTAATTTCAAGTATTTAAGAGGGTTTAAATGACTTCTCTGTTCTCATATTATGTGTTGTTGTTCTATAATAGGGATGTTGCTGTTGATACAGTGAAGACTGGAATGGGTGGGGCCACTGGTAATAAAGGAGGTGTGGCTATTCGCATGCTCTTCCACACAACTAGCATCTGCTTCGTGTGCTCACACTTTGCCGCTGGCCAATCACAGGTCAAAGAGAGGAACGACGACTACAATGAAATTGCACGCAAACTGTCCTTCCCTATGGTAATCATTTATGATGTAAAAATGTGTTATTTCTCTTCAGGTTATGACCACATTCTTCTTCTTTTTATAATAACGATATTTGTAGTAGTAGTAGTAATATTTAAGTACATAATAAATACTAATTACTAATATTATTTGATTATTAATATTTTTATTTATTACTTTTTTTTTTTTAGGGTCGTCTCCTTTACTCTCATGATTATGTATTCTGGTGTGGAGATTTCAACTACCGAATAAATATTCCTAATGAAGAGGTGAAGGAGCTGATCAAACAGCAGAATTGGGATGCCCTGATCGCTGGAGATCAACTGGTGGAGCAGAAGAATGCTGGACAGGTATTTTAGGAAAAAACACAGCTATATCAGTAGAACAATTCTTGAACATTTTTCGTCACTCTTCTAAACATTTTATTATTATTATTTTATTCATATTTCAGGTTTTCAGAGGCTTTATTGAAGGGAAGCTGGATTTTGCCCCCACTTACAAATATGACCTGTTTTCGGAAGACTACGACACCAGTGAGAAGTGCCGCACGCCGGCCTGGACTGACCGTGTGCTGTGGAAGAGAAGAAAGTGGAACTTTGATAAAACTGGTGAGAATTATATTAAAAAACATATCTTCAGCCAACAACCAAATTTGAAATTCAGTATAAAACAGCTTACGCCTCCTTCAAAGTTTAAATTTTGACTAAATCTACCTGTGTGTGTGTTACAGCAGAAGAACTGGAGTTGAATGTAGTCGGAGCCCCAGTGAATGAGGAAGATCAGTACCCATGGAGCCCTGGAGAGCTCAAGTACTATGGTAGAGCAGAGCTCAAAACCTCTGATCACAGGTGAGAGAGACTAAAGCCAACTTTCAGGATTTACACTTACAACATTCTTAGTGTCATCCAGTGGGCCTCAGAGGTACAGCAGGAGGCTGTCAGTTAATGTTTTTTTTTTTTTTTAAGTAGTTGTTAAAATATTAAAATTCAGGTCTATCTTTGTCCTTATTGACCACAATGATCAGGATTGGACAGTTAAATCGCATTGTGGACCACATAAGCTTTTGTGTTAGGGACCGCGGTTCTATTGCAATTAACGTTTGTCTCTCGAAAGGCCTGTGGTGGCCATCATAGATGTGGACATACTTGAGGTGGATCCAGAGGCCAGACATCAGGTGTATAAGGACGTGATTGCCCTGCAGGGTCCACCTGATGGAACCATCCTCGTCTCTCTCTGCACTTCTGGTCCTGATGACTTCTTTGATGATGCTTTGATCGATGACCTTTTGGACAAGTTTGCTCATTTTGGCGAGGTTATTCTTATCAGGTACGTTTTTTTTGCATATATCATTTAATTATATTTATATTTAATTATGTAACTTTATTTATACACTACCAAAAGTTTATAGTCAATAAGATTTTTCTTTTTTTATACGATTTTTTTTTTTTTTTTTGAAAGGACGAGGACACATTCATTTGATGAAAAGTGACAGTTAAGACATTTATAATGTTATAAATTCTGTTCTTTTAAACATTCTGCAGAAAATATGTATCACTTATTCCACACGAATATTAAGCATAAAAAAACTGTTAATAAGAAATGTTTCTTGAGCAGCAAATCAGCATATTAGAATGATTTCTGGAGGATCATGTGATACTGAAGACTGGAGTAACGATGATAAAAATTCAGCTTTGCTGTCATATGAAAAAATTACATATATATATATATATATATATATATATATATATATATATATATATATATATAAATAGAATATATAGAAACGGTTATTTTAAATTCTAATAATATTTTTAAAAAATTCTGTTTTTACTAGTTTTGATCAAATAAGTGCAGCCTTGGTTGTGCATAAGAGACTTCTTTCAAAAACAACTTTTGAGCAATAATTTTTTCCTAAACAGGTTTGTTGAAGAGAAAATGTGGGTGACATTTTTGGAGGGATATTCAGCACTGGCAGCTCTGTCTTTGAGTGCCTCTACTGTAAGTGACTCTACTGTTCAAATAATTTTTAAAAAAAAGAAAGAACATTTAGGTACAGATATGTCATAATACTGACAGTTAATCTAATTGTCCCTCATCGTGTCCACATGCAGGTGAATGGAAAGACTATAGACATCCGTCTGAGGAGTCCTGGTTGGATAAGGAGTCTAGAGGAAGAAATGAGTGTGGAGAGAATCTGCGGTAGCATCCCAACGTCCACCAGCTCCACCCTGCTTGCAGAACACTCTGACATGGGGGAAGAGTATGATATGGAAGGTATGGCATCTGTTTGGGTTACATGGTTCCAAAATGCAACATGAGCCTATAGAAATATAGAACAGTACGGAGTTAAATTTTTATTGCTGTCTTGACAGGTGATGTGGACGAGGAGGTTGAGGATATCTTACCCCAGCACCTGCAGCCTGGAGCGGGAATGGATCTAGGCTCGTCCCCTACCCCATCCCCACGCAGCAGCCCCTGCCCTTCCCCTACCCACGGAGAACCTGCGCCCCCCATCCGGCCCAGCAGAGCCCCCCCACGCACAGCTGGACCACCACAGGGTAGTGCTAATATTTAACGCTACTCAACATTGACGAACCCTTATGTATTTATATCAGTTTTATTTTTTTATTTTTGGCTTTGTCCTTTCCTACATTTTACCACATTTTGTTTGTACACTACAGTTCAGAATTTTGGGGTCAGTGAGATTTTTATTTTTTCAAATAAATTAATACTTTTATTCACTAAGGACAATAAATACATTTATAATGTTACAAAATAAACGTTTCCAAATACATTTTTCACACAAAAAATAAGCAGCAGAACTGTTTTCAGCATTGATTATAATAAGCCCCAAATCAGCATATTAGAAGGGTTTCTGAAGAACTGAAGACTGTAATGAGTAATGAAGAGTACTGAGTAATGATGCTGAAAATTCAGCAAAATTTGCCCTAACATGAATAAATTACATTTTAAAACATATATTAAAAAAGAAGACCGTTATTTTAATTGTATATATATATATATATATATATATATATATATATATATATATATATATATATATATATGTATATGTGTGTGTGTGTGTGTGTAACAATATCATTATCATAAAAAATCTCACAGACCCCAAACTATGTAACTTTCAGGAAAGTAGAAAAGCAAAAACTATATTTTAATAATTAAATTCCTTTTCAGAACTCCATAGTAGATTTAAATCTATATAATTGTACAAAAAAATCTAGTACATTAATTTTCCTTTTTTTTTTATATTGCGAAAAGGAGGATTAAGCCCAGCATCCATTAGAAGGGAACTGGCAGGTAAAGAGTGCTGTTTGCAGAGGTGTTGCTGATGTGCTTCGATGGTCCCTGAGCTCTTAGAGTGTGTGAATGTGTGTGTCTCAATGCTTCGGTGTGGTTTGCAGTGCTGTGAACTGAGCTAAATCCCTTAGGCTGTTGTTTTGACGCTTGTGATAATGGGGTGTTTTTTTTTCTCTTTTCCTCTCAGGTTCTCCCGTTGATGGTCAGCCAGCTGGAGCTCCTTCATCGCAGGGGCTAGAGCCAAAACGCCCCCCTCCTCCACGCCCCAATGCCCCACCAGCCCGACCTGCACCTCCACAGCGCCCACCACCACCCTCAGGTACAGCTATGAATTCTTTGTCAACGTTTACACAGGCATGACAATTTTGTGATCTGAAGTCAAAACCCAAATGACGCAAAATTTACCTGGGATTTAAATGCCCAAACAAATGTGTTAACTACTTTAAATATTTTCACTTGTTTTTGGATTCCATTCACATTTTACAATGATGTTTCAAAAGGAGGCCCTACACCTGTTAGGAAAGATTCAGCAGGTAATGCTGTACATGAACCAGCACTGTGTATTAGCAGTTGAATATTGGCTTATTGCTGTTTATTGACTTGTTTGTGATTTGGTTAGTTGCACCTGATAATAGATTAGGTGGGCCTAGATGTTAAAAGTGTCTGGCTAACTTTTTCGAATGTAATGCACAATGATGCAGTTCTGTGTTCTGTTTGGTAGTGTTTCTTATGCCTTTCCTGAACCTTACTGTAATTTTGGCTTTTTGTGGTTTGTAAAAATCAAATACAGTTTTTGCAACTGTATTGTTGTTCATGGTGTATTTTTTGTTTTGTTTTTTGGAAACAATTTTGAATTTTCTTTCAAAGGCTTTGCTGAGCCTCTCAATCTAGAGTTTGATCTGACTGATTATGAAGGTAATTTCTGTAAGAAATTTAGATTTTAGAGGATTCTTGCAGTGTCTGTCCTTGTGTATGGTGACCTCCTGGTCAGTTGAGACCTCCTGCACTTGCTAACAGAAATAGACTTATTAATGTGGGGCAGGGGTGTTCAAGTCAATCATTTTGCCATGATGCAGTGCATGAAGTCTCAGTTGTTCCAGTGATTTTGATTTAGTTTTCCAGTGTGAAGTGCTGGGTTGAATTAGGTGAATTAGCTTTTGTAATTGAAAAAGAAAGAAATTATCTCTCCATCAGGTAAGGAGTCTGTTGGGTCAGATATATTTTCCCCCCTAGATGAAGGCTGTAACGTGGTACAAAACACATTTTGAATAATTTTGAATTTTTGAATAATTTTTTCCCTCATGCTGACAAAAGGACAAAAAAGCCCAGCGTTAGCGCGTGCAGATGCAGCTGGTGAGTTCTTGTCTCGCTCATCAAAATAACATTAATCATCTGACAGAAAGTTTAATTGACGGACGTATTTGAGCCTCCCTCATGCCATGATATTGTAAGCCTCAGGCTAGTTTCAACACAAAATAGAGCTAAAGTAGTTAGTTGATGTTCTTGACAGGAGCGCTGATCTGACATTTTCCAGGCTTTTTTTAAGGCATCTGTTTAAATTTACTTTTCTTCCATTGTCAAGTTTGTGGAATAGACAATTTGACTGGCATTTTTTAATTAGACATGAAGTTCAAAATATAGGTTTTCTGATATTTTCACAAACATTTTTCTTATAACTATTACTTAATGTTTGATTATGCCATTGGCTGTTTTTCAGGTCGAGGTCAAGCAACAGGAACAGCCCCTGGAGGCGCCCCAAAGCCGGTGAGTGGGCTAAATTACATAAATATTGTAAAAAGAGAAAAAAATAAGATGTATATCATGTTACATTTTATGATTTTGCTTCAGATTCCACCTCGAGCAGGAGTTATCAGTGTCCCTCCTCAGGCTAGACCTCTTCCTCCTCCTGCTCATCCCGGGGCCCCCAGACCCATAGAAGTACATCCTGGGGCCCCCCGACCTTCCCTTGATAATCACCCCGGAGCACCAAGACCCACTCCTGAACCTCAAACCAAGCCATCCGAGCTGCCTCTGGGTTCGTTAAACACTTCCAATTACCTATTAATTTTATATTCTTGCACTGGAATTGATACGATAAAACGGATGCCATCATTACAGGGTCTAAAATGTTTTGAGCTTGTCCACTTTCAACCACTTCCAGAGGTAGTCAAAAACGCATTTGACCGCATTGCTTTCGTAGTGTAGATGTTCATGTGGTCAAATGTGTTCGAACAGCCACTAAAGACCTACTCTCCGCCTACTGACCTAACATAAACATTATGGGAAGCACACTAGCCAGATGGGATTTAAACTTTATTGGCTGAAGACCCAAGTTTGGTTTGTAGTCGAAAAACATACTGAGTGCAATGTTCTCTCACCATTCCTGATTTCTAACACACACTCACCGTGTTTGGCCAGTCTTGCAGCTGTCAGAGCAGAAACGAAAGCTGATGCTCGCTGTATGTTTTTCCGTTGTCTCCAGTAGCGTTCATATGTAAACTGCGCAGGTTTATTTTGTCCATTAGATCGAAAGATCTGGAAAAAAACCATACATTTATATGAGATTTTGAGATATTAAGATTGAGATATATATTATGTATGTTTTACCATTTTAACCAATTTTTTAACCCTCTACTAACCCTGTGTGTGTCTTTCAGGTCCACCCCTCACACTGCCAGGTCCCATGAGACCTCAGATGATAGCACCCATGCAGCCTCAGTCTATGTCACCAGTGCAGCCTCCTGTCCAAGCCCAGCTTCCTCCACCAATGCAGCCCACCTTTCCTGCCCCTCTGATGCCTCAGCCAGCCTCCCAAGTGTCTGCTGGAGTCGCTGCCGCCCCTCAGCCTGGACTCGCATCTCCCAAGCCTCCACCCCGGAGCCGGTCCTCTCACACACTGCCACCTGAGTCTGCTCCTCCCCCTACAACCCAGGTTAGTCCTTTTTCTATGCTCACTCTTGCATAGATGTCAAGATCACAAGCCCTATATTTAATTGTGATAAAGATCAACACTCTTTCAAAGAGGCAAGTCCCACAAGATTTAAAAATTGCATAAAGGTGTGCACATCCTAAGCTCAGGTGCAGGACAAAAAAAAAAGAACGATAAATAGAAAATAAAAAATTATGTCCGCACACTGAAGTTACAGCTCCATACAAAAGAAAAATAATTATATATATATATATATATATATATATATATATATACACACACACACATACATACAGTTGTGGTCAGAATTATTGGCACCCTTGATAAATATGATCAAAGATGACTGTAAAAATAAATCTGCATTGTTTATCCTTTTGATCTTTAAGTCATAAAATTAGCAAAAATCGAACCTTTCATTGAAGGAAAAGAATTGAAAGTGGGGGGGAAAATCACATTGTGAAATAAATGTTTTTCTCCAAAACACGTTAGCCACAATTATTGGCAGCCTTTTTTTCAATACTTTTTGCAACCTCCTTTTGCCAAGATAACAGCTATGAGTCTTCACCTACAATGCCTGATGAGTCTGGAGAACACCTGACAAGAGATCAGAGACCATTCCTTCATACAGAATTTCCATGTTGGTGCTTCTTCTCTTCAGTTCACTCCACTCATTTTCTTTAGGGTTCAGGTCAGGGGACTGGGACGGCCATGGCAGAAGCTTCATTTTGTGCTCAGTGTTGGTTTTGATGTTTGTTTTGGATCATTGTCCTGATGGAAGATCCAACCACAGCCCATTATTGGATTTCTAGTGGTCAGATTTTGATTTTTTTATCTGTTGGTATTTGATAGAATCCATGATACCATGTATCTGAACAAGATGTCCAGGACCTCCAGCAGAAAAATAGGCCCACAACATTAAAGATCCAGCAGTGTATTTAACCGTGGGTATGGGGTACTTTTTACCAATGTGTGCACCAAACCCTAGTGGGTTTGCTGCCAAAAAAGTTTCATCTGACCATAGAAGCCGGTCCCGTTTGAAGTTCCAGTCTTGTCTGACAACTGAATATGCTGTAGTTTGTTTCTGGATGAGAGCAGAGGATCTTTCTTGAAACCCTCCCGAACAACTTGTGGTTATGTAGGTGCTGTTTGATCTTCTTTTTTTTTTTAGGCTTTCTGAGACTCAACTAATCTCTGCAATTCTCCAGCTGTGATCCTTGGAGAGTCTTTGTCCACTCAAACAAGACACACGTCCTCTTCCAGGCAGATTTGTAACATCTTTAGTTGATTGGAACTTGCCCTGATGGTGGAAATGGGGATTTTCAATGCTTTAGCTATTTTCTTACAGCCACTTTCTATTTTGTGAAGCTCAACAATCTTTTGCTGCACATCAGAACTATATTCTTTGGTTTTACCCATTGTGATAAATGATTAAGGGAATTTGGCCTTTGTTTCCTCATATTTATACTCCTGTGGAACAGGAAGTCATGGCTGGACAATTTCATGTTCATGATCACCCTGGTGTGCTAAAAAATGTAAATATGAATGGGAATATATTTATTATAGATATTTTACTCATAAAAAATTCTAGGGGTGCCAATAATTGTGACCAACGTGTTTTGGAGAAAACATTTATTTCATAATGTGATTTTTTTTTTTTTTTTTTTTTTTTTTTTTTTTTTTTTTCAATTCTTTCAATTCTTTTCCTTCAATGAAAGGTTCGATTTTTGCTAATTTTATGAATTAAAGATCAAAACGCATATTTATTTTTATAGTCATCTTTAATCATATTTACCAAGGGTGCCAATAATTCTGACCACAACTGTATATATGTTTATTTATTTATTTATTTATTTATTTATTTATTAACGTTTCGACCAATCAAGTCTTCATCAGGCAACAATGAGCTATATATATATATATATATATATATAGTATGGAGCTGTAACTTCATTGTGAGGATATTATTTTTTCTTTTCTCAGGACCCACAAGATCCCATCCTGGGGTCAATAACCTGCTTTAGAGGGCCTCTTCCTCTTTCTTTTTTAATTTTCTAGTAATAACAACTTTGTCCAGGTGGTTTCGCTCTTCTTGATGCATGTGTCTCTCTCTTTCACTAGCAGGAGCAATCCTCAGGTTGACAGGTACTGGATTAAGTAATTTCTAGTATTTACGTTGTCTTCATGGCCCCATAGCCTGTAGTCACGATGTATTGGGTGCTCATACACATAAGATCCTCCATGTTATAGTTGGTTTTTCCCCTTTCCATTTTTAATTTGACCTTTTTTATTTTGAATATCAGAAAATTATAATGTAAAACTTAACTTGAACCCCTTGATAATATTTTATATAGCTACTTAGAGGAAAAAAATGACCTGGTTCTGAGGTTTATCGAGTTGTTCCAACAGGGGGTTCAAGGAAAGTGTCATCCAGTATTTGTTGTGGGTATTGTTTGTTTTTAATCTGTGGTATCTGTTATAATTGTTTTCTATGTTTCTTGGACAAGGAAAAGCAAGTAAATAGCCTCACTTTGGCTCTAGTAGACTTGCACACTAATCATATTTGTGTTTTTGATGTTTTATAATGCTGTTTTTTTTTTATATATATAATAGACAGTTTAATAAACTCTGTTTAGATCTTTCAGTTTTTAAATTTATATTAAGGTCTGTCATTGCACCATTTATGTTTTAACCAACAAGTCATCGTGATTTTTATCAACTTGTAACACATTGTTTAAAATTAAAAGTCAACATGAAGCAACATGAGTTTTCCACTCTTTTTACATCTGTAACAGTGAAACAAGATATTTAAGAGATAATTTAAAACTAATTTACTGAATTGCTATCTAAATAACCTAAAATAAGTGCATAGTTTTATTGTTACTACTTGAGGGAAATTAGTTATATCATTTAAAACATTTTTACTGTTCTGTTATAAAGATAAATTATAGTTATCTTTATAGTTATCGTTCTTGGTATGAACAAGCCTTTACTATTCAAACAGCCAAGGTGTGACCTTTTTTTTTTTAAACTTAGGAGGGTTAAAGAAGATTACAAAAACAGTAAATTTTTCCCAATATATTTAAATCTGATTTCATGTTGACTAAAACTTCAATATGTTCTAGCTTCTCATCACGTCATAAGTTTGATTGTGTTTTTCTTTCCCCTAGGCCAAGGACATGAATGGAGTCCAAAGAGAAGCACAATGGAAACTAGACCCCTTCGACATGCTTAACAGCCAGTCCCTCTTCCAGAACACATCGTTCTCTGCTTCTCTCCCTCGCTCCTCATCCTCATCCACCCCTTCCCCTTCATCTTCCTCTACGTTACCCAGCTCCCTCTCCCTGTTCTCGTCTCCGGACACCAGCAACACTCCATGTCTCCTGCCTCCACCCGTTACCTCACGCAGCAAATCCCAGGAGACCCTTCGTGCATCCCCCAATCCATTCCTCGCAGATGCCCAACCCAGACCCAACAGCACCAACCCTTTCACCGGCAACCTGCTGTCCTCCCCTCGCCGATCACTCACACCTGATTTCTTCACCCAGCAGCAGGCCCAAGCGGTCAAGCCTGGCCTGAACAGGGCCATGTCGACTGTGGTTCACAGTTCCACTCTTCCACCATCTTTCTCCAGACAACAATCCTTAGTTCCTGCTACAGCAGCAGCCCCAAACAAACAGACCCAAAAGTGGGTCACCTTTGATGACGATTCAGATTTCCTTTCACGAAATGCTCCATCCGCAGTTAGGACCGGCTCGCCACTTATACCCGCAGCCACATCCCTTCCCTTCCCACAACCCCAGAGCAGCTTCCCCAGCTCGGGCTTTGACTTCCTTTCAGCAAAGGCTCCATCTGCAGTTGGGACCGGCACGCCGCTTATACCCGCAGCCTCATCCCTTTCCTTCCCACAACCCCAGAGCAGCTTCCCCAGCTCAGGCTTTGACATGGACAGTAACTGGACGTCACTTCCCACCTCTGCGTTCCCCACAATCCCCCCTCCAATCTCAACCAGGACTAATACCAGCATCAAAAACGCCCACATCCCTTCCAGAAACGAATTTACAGAGAGATGATACAGCGGAGAACATGTATGTAAAATATGGAGAAAATATTATTGTGTATCTATGGTTTGTATAAAAGTGAGGTGGTGGTATTAACCTGTTTGTCCGAAATAAATGAATCCAGCTGTTTCTGAGCCCAAAGTGGACAGGAAACCAAGAAGAAATCAAGTATGTTTATCACAGTATGTTTTTTAGATTTTAAAAATAATGGGCAGAGAACCTGTCATTTGCATATTAACCTGCATAGACATGTACACACATATGTGTGTAAAATTTTACACTTAAATGGCCAGATATTACACATTTAGACCGCAAATCATTCAGCATCAAGCTACATAATCAGATGTAAAAAATGTACAAATATTAAATTATATATCTTGCATTTTCAATTTCATTATTTACTCACCCTCATGTCAGAACATGAAAGAAGATATTTTGAAAATGTTTTTTTTCCCCCATTCAGTGGATCTCAATGGGGTTGTTTTGGACCCCATTGAATTCCATTATACGCACAAATGTCCCACAGAAGAAAGCAAGTCAAACAGCTTTGTAAAGACATAAGGTGAGTAAATGATGATAGATCTTTAATTTTTTGGTGAAATATCCCTTTATTCTGTAACCCAATGCAAATAAGAAAAACTTATTATCAAATGCACAGATTTAAAATGCCTGGCTGTGTCCGACCTGTTCTACGCCGCCATATCCGATAAATGGGCTTGACAGTGAGCCAAGATATTTTTTGTTGTTTATCTTATGAATGTATCTTTCACCAGTTTCTATTGCCTATGTTTAGATTCAGAGTGTGGTGTGCGCAGTACAGTTGCTGTGCTTTAGTGCTTTAGTGCATACTCAAATCCAGGGTCTAATTTTTCTGGGTGTTCACGCAAAAGACCCCCTCCCACCCCCGTGCATCCTGTAGCACGACCAATGTGCTTAGCTTGTCAAAATATATCTTCTATACATATTCATAGTGATTATATGTCTTCCTAGTGAGGAAAAATGTAAAGTAGTTCTGAATTGTGTTTATATTTGCAGCATATACATGCCATATCTAAAGTGCACTGAAGAGCTTTGTCCTCTAGGCTTTCAAACGCAAAGTTTGAGATGTTACCTTTGTGCGGAGAGGGCGTATGAGGGTCACAGTGGCCCTCTCATTCATCGACACTGTATATACATGTGCTTTCAGTTTCATCTGATCCAAAGCTCACAACAGAACTGCTGTATTTAACAAATGTGTAGTGTGTGTGCGTTTGATTTGGTGGGTTCCTCCTTCAGGTTGTTGGTCATGCTTTCTTTTGTGCAATGTGTACTTATTCGCTCAATGAAATATTTTTTAATTTCGATGAACAGGTTGTTGATAAATCTATTTATTGTTATGTGGAGGAATACTGTGCTGTATTTTGGAGCGTGACGTCTGGTTCTTGTACTTTAGCTGTTTGTGCGAGTGCGCTTGAGTTTTTGCGTCGTCATGTTGAGGGATTCCGAGTCATTATGTCTTCAAACTGTTTTAGAGAAATATATTTGTTATGGTATCAAGTATGGTATAATCTTGAGGGGAAAACAGACTGTTGATGAACACACAGAAGGATTATAAATACCATAACATTTAAAGCTACCATCCAATGTTGTTTAATAATGCCTTAGACATTTTGGAGAAGTTCAAATGTGTTTGAGCACCCGAGAGTTTTTATTGGATTAATGGTTCAGCCTCAGTTGTTTTTGTTGATTGTATAGCATTCCAGACTGTGTAATGATGCATTATGGGTGAATGATCAGCCTTCGGGCACTGATTTTATGTGTGCAGTAATTTTACTCATATTATGCAGGTTTTTTAATGTCCCTTGAGGGCATAATGAAATGATTCATTCTTGGTTAAAGTGTAGGTATTTCAGGAAAGCAGTATTTTACTTGTACTTTTGTTCCTTGTTTACATTTTAGGTACAAATTTAACATCTGCATAGTTGTTCAAATGTTCGCCTGGGATGTGTTGAGCAACATATTTTGGCTTTGAGCTTACATATATATTTTTGAACCTGAAAAGCACTGAAAAATTTCTCTATTTGGGGTTTGGTTGAGGAAGGGGTCAGAAGAATGCTAGCCAACAAGATTATGTGTACTAATGCATGAGAAAACCATTCCAAAATGCATTCCAAAGCACTAACTGTGAACATCTCCAGAATACAGACAAGTATCAGGTTATGAATAATATACTATATATATAATTTTGATGACTGGTAAACACAATGTAACCACTTAACATTCAAAGGCATTAGAAATCATTTGTTCAGGTGTTCTGTATGTTATGAAAGCGTTGAATCTGACATTGCCAGTGCCAGTTATTAAAAACGAGCAAGGTTTTATAGGAATTAACTCCTTTTGTGAAGTTAACTCTCCTATGTAGCTTTTAGCCCAGTAGTGAACAAAAGTCTGTGGTAATAACCTTATATGTATGTATTCACAAACCACAAAACTGCAATTCAGTAACGAGTACTCGATCTGTAATTTAAGTGCATACCAAAACTGCACATTTATGTATGGAGCAATTGATGTTGTATGTATGCAATAATAAATGTAATTCAACATGAATCATAATGGTATTCATTATTGACTGCATCAGATCTTATTACATATGACAAAATATTTAAAAAGAAAACAGATATTTATAAAAGCATTACAGTAATATTTCGTGTATTTATTTTTTAACGTTGGTTAAATACACACAAAACAAGGTTTTAACCTGTACATAAACATTTAATAACAGTTGCAACAGTTCAAGATTAAATGTTAAAAAAAAGAAAAGAAAAAGAATCAAGCTCATATTTAGTTTGGGATAATCACCTTTCACTGAACATTTGTTAAAAGAAAGAAAAAATATTATATTATTTATATACTATTATAGTTTTAATATTTGTATTTGAATTAGTTTTTATTTTTATATTTTTAATTTATTTTAATTTTAGTTTAAGTTTTTGTAAGTTTTTGTGCTTTTGTCATTTTTATTACTTTTTGTTGTTTTTAAATATTTCTAATTTTAATGACTTAAAATTAGTACTTCCATTTTACCATTTTATTTTAGTTAACGTTAGTATTTTAGTATTGCATTTTTTTTTTTTATTTTTTTTTTTTTAAATACAGTTGTTCTGCAGGACACATACTAGTCAGTTTAAGAGTCCTTTATTTTGTAATATAATACTTCCGGTCAAACAGGGCATATTCTGTCAATGTTGTTGCTGCTGTCTTCGCACCGCTATGTGGAGGTAAATAGATCACCGTGATTCGCATCAACACAGCGGGTGAACTGAACGGCAGAACAGTCACTCACAGCCATGACGGGATGTCAAAGAAGACGCACCTCCGTCTCGGGGGAATTAATGCTTCCCCGTTTACTCTGCCTGATGTGCTTTGCTGTCATTAGTCTGGCTGAGAACACGGAGATGGTGAATGTGGTGACGGAGAGGAAAGCGGAGGAGAGCCACAGGCAGGACAGCGCCAATCTGCTCATATTCATCATGTTACTCACACTCACGATCCTCACGATATGGCTCTTCAAACACCGCCGCTTCAGGTTTCTGCATGAGACGGGTTTGGCTATGATTTATGGTGAGATTTAGTGTTAATGTATTCATATTCAAGTTCACATTCAGGAACCTAACCTCACTAATATGGGGCAAATGTGGGATAAAGTGTATCCCAGTTTTGACAGATTTACAAAATTGAGCAATTTAGCCAGATTTATATATTTTGTCTATTTTAATGCTATTTTTATGTAGTAAATACTTAAAATCTAAATTGAAATATTAGATGTCTTAATATATTTTAATAAATGTAACATTTTTATGAATCTTTGAATATTTAAATATAAATTAGAATCTTAAATATAAATCTTAATTTATATATTTTAATAAAGTTAACACTTAAGTTTTTTAATGCATTTATTGCCTTATAAATACTTAATCTAAATGTAAATCTTAAGTGTTTAGTCTTAATTTATATATTTTAATAAATATAATACATTTAAGTCCATTTTTAATTCATTTATTGTTTAATAAATACTGAATTTCAATTTAAATCTTAAGTGTAAGTCTTAATTCAATTATTAATGTAATACTTTTAAGTAATGCAATTATTGTGTAATAAATATTTACATCTAAGTCTTAATATTAACATATAAGTCTTCATTTATATATTTTAATCAATTTAATACATGTAAAGCTTTCTTTGTTTTCTCTCTCTTTTTTTTTTTTTTTCTTCATTGGCACCATTTTACTGTAGTAACTGGTATTCTGGTATTCAATATTTGACGCATATGTTTTCCATCTCCAGGTTTGTTTGTTGGTGTGATTCTGCGCTTTGGGGTCCATTCGCCACAGGATTTCAATGACATCACCTTGAGTTGTGCCGTGAACAGCAGTCCCACCACCATTCTGGTGAATGTGAGCGGCCGATTCTACGAGTACAGCCTGAAAGGAGAGGTGCGGGACAGCAAGGGCCATGATGTGCCAAATGCAGAAATGCTCAGGAAGGTACTGCTGCTAAATCATCTAAAATAACAGAAATATGTTACCTCTGATTTTTAATATTGATTGTTCCTCCTACTGGATGTGAATGTATAATATTGTATACAGGATTTTGTTTTCACACTTCTGTTTCTTCAGGTTACTTTTGATCCTGAGGTTTTCTTCAACATTTTGCTTCCACCCATCATCTTTCATGCGGGATACAGTCTCAAACGAGTAAGAATAAAAAAATTCACAAAATACATACATACATAAGCTTGTTTTATCAGAAATTCTGTCTCTTTTATCAATGACTGATATGGATGAGCTTGTTTCATTTTTAGTAACCCTTTTTTTATATTCATTTTAAAAATCAGAGACATTTTTTCAGAAATTTGGGGTCTATCCTCTGCTACGCCTTTGTGGGCACACTGACATCATGCTTTGTTACAGGGTAAGTGATGGGTTTTTTATAAAAAAAAAAGAAAAAGAAAAGAGCTCTATTATGAAAATAGGGTAACACTTTTATTTAGGGTCCAGTTCTCACTATTAACTAGTTGCTTATTAGCATGCATATTACTAGGATATTTGCTGTTTATTAGTACTTATAAAGCACATATTAATGCCTTAACTAATACCTAAACTTAACAACTAACTATTAATAAGCAGTAATTAGGAGTTTATTGAGGCAAAAGTCGTAGTATTATATAATTCATTCTGGTATTGTCAAATGTCCTTTGTGCAGGTTGGTGATGTACGGCTGTGTGGCGTTTATGAAAGCCATCGGTCAGCTTGGAGGGGATTTCTTTTTCACTGACTGCCTTTTCTTTGGTGCTATTGTATCTGCTACAGATCCAGGTATTGTTTTTGCTTTAAAATTAGTACACTTGAGCTCCTATATTAAAATTAAAATTAAAAAATTAAATTTTCCTGTTAATTCACTCTTTCTTCAGTCAAAAAAGAAATTAAGGTTTTTGATGAAAACATTCCAGGATTTTTCTCCTTATAGTGGACTTCAGTGGACTCCAAAGGGTTGAAGGTCAAAATTACAGTTTCACTGCAGCTTCAAAGAGCTCTAAGCGATCCCAGACGTGGAATAAGAGTCTTATCTAGCAAAACGATCAGTCATTTTCTAAAAAAAAATTAAAATGAAATACGTTTTAACCACAAATGCTCATCTTGAACTAGCTCTCCTCTTCTTCTTCTCTATTAGAATTATGGCAGTGTAGACGCTGATAAGTGTATTACTGCCCTCCACAGGTCAAAGTTTGGACTAATTGTTATATACTTGCACAAGCATATTGTATATGAGAATTTAGTTCAAACTTTGATCTGTGGAGGGCAGTAATACACTTAGCAGCGTCTACACTGCCGAAATTCTAATAGAGAAGAAGAGGAGGAGAGCTAGTTCAAGACTAGCATTTATGGTTAAAACGTATATAATTTAAAAAGAAATTTTAGAAAATGACCAATCGTTTTGCTAGGTAAGACCCTTCTTCCTCGTCTGGGATCATGTAGAGCTCTTTGAAGCTACACTGAAGCTGTAATTTTGACCTTCAACCCTTTGGAGTCCATTGAAGTCCACTATAAGGAGAAAAATCCTGGAATGTTTTCATCAAAAACCTTAGTTTCTTTTTGACTGAAGAAAGAAAGACATAAACATCTTTGATGACATGGGGGTGAGTAAATTATCAGAATTTGAATTTGAAAGTGAACTAATCCTTTAACATATTTGACTGTATTAAAATTAACTTTGAATGATTTCATAACCAAGTTTTTATTGCTTACAGTGACTGTTCTGGCCATTTTCAATGAGCTGAAGGTTGACGTGGATCTCTATGCACTGATGTTTGGTGAGAGTGTCCTTAATGATGCTGTGGCCATCGTCCTGTCGTCGTGAGTGCACATCCTTTTGTACAAAAATACACACAACACACACAGGTTCATTTGAGGTCCTCAGGGCTGAGGTCGCATTTAAAAACATCAGACCTGTATCTAATATTTTCATGGAAATCATAATGCATTTTTTTTTCAGGATTGTTTGATAAACACAATTTTCAGAAGAACAGTGTGTTTTTTATATAATAATCTTTTGTAACATTATAAATGGTTTGCTGTCACTTTATATCAATTTAATTGATCCTTGCTAAATAAAAGTATTAAATTCCTTTAAAAAGCGGACCCCAGTTATTTCTTTTCTGTTTATTGTATGCATGTTCAGTCAATCATGAAATGTCTTATTTCAATATGAAAAAGTATCTTTCTCACCCTCTAAAAGATCAATAGTGGCATACCAGCCTGAGGGAGACAATCGTCACACATTTGATGGCAGTGCCCTGCTTAAGTCTCTGGGTGTCTTTCTGGGGTTTTTCAGTGGGTCTTTTGCAATGGGGGCTGCAACTGGAGTCATGACAGCTTTGGTATCTTTATGTTTTACTTTTTTAATTTGGCATAACTACCCCAAAGAATCAGTCTAAACCTGCCTAAGGTAGTTAATGTATTAATATGTGCTGTTATATAGGTCACAAAGTTTACCAGGCTGAGAGATTTCCCCTTGCTGGAAACGGCCCTTTTCTTCCTCATGTCCTGGAGTACGTTCCTATTGGCTGAGGCCTGTGGCCTCACAGGTAACTATGGCAACACTATGATAGAAATCTTTGTTTAACCACATGCTGCATATAACATAATGGGAAAAAAATGAATACTGTTGGTTTATGCAAAAAGGTGACATCTCAAAATGACAGGAATACTTGATTCTAATCAGTCGTGCTCTAATATTTCGTTTTTGCAATATAATGATTGGCTGACTATACATTATCATTTATAAACATCATAAACTATATTTTTAATCAATTATGTTATTGTTAACTAAAACTAAAATTATTAAAAAATAGTTTTAAAAAAAATAAATATTTGATTAACTTAAACTAAAGTACTAAAATTACTGAAACTAAAACAAATGAAAGCTGAAAAGAACTATTTAAAAAAAAACTAAAAATGACAAAAGCACAAAAAATAACTAAAACTTAATCTAAAGTTAAAATGAAAACTGAACATATAAAAATAAAAGTGAATTCTGCATATTATTAAATATAGTACTATAATAGTAGATAAAGAATATTAAAATAATCTTCTTTGTTTCTTGGTTTAGGTGTGGTTGCCGTGCTCTTCTGTGGAATTACTCAGGCTCACTATACATACAACAATCTTTCTGCTGAATCAAAGACTAGAGCCAAACAGGTGACATGCATTTAAAAGTCCTCAAACAATTTTACAAACTGTTTGCATAGAAGATTGTACTGATAGTATTGTCCTCCATTTCCCCCAATAGTTGTTTGAGCTGCTGAATTTCCTGGCTGAAAACTTCATCTTTTCTTATATGGGCTTGACACTTTTCTCCTTCCAGCACCATGTGTTTAATCCCTTGTTCATCATAGGTGCATTTGTATCCTTTCGAAGCAGTGTGTTTGTGTTGTACTCATGAATTGTGTACGGATAAACATTCACACATTATCCTTGACCATGGCTTTCATTTCTAGCTGGCTATATTTCTTGGCAGGGCGGCCAACATCTACCCCTTGTCTTTCCTGTTAAACTTGGGCCGCAAGAACAAAATCGCCTCCAATTTTCAACATGTCATGATGTTTTCAGGTAATACCTTACCATTTCGATGGTTAGTTCAGCCAAAAATGAAAATTCTGTCATCAATTACTCACCCTCATGTCGTTCTAAACCTAAGACTTTCGTTCATCTTCGGAATGCAAATGATCTTTTTGATTAAATCTGAGAGATTTCTGTCCCTACATAGACAATATGCATAATTTCCTGTTTTCTGTTGTTTATGATGTCACGCCGACCTCACAGGGCTCAGAGGGGCTATGACCTTTGCCCTTTCAATTAGAGACACTGCGACATATGCCAGGCAGATGATGTTTTCTACCACCTTACTGATAGTTTTCTTCACCGTGTGGGTCTGTGGGGGCGGGACAACCCCCATGCTGTCACTCATGCATATTCGGTGAGTCTCACTGGTCTTACTTGCATTCTGGAAGCAAGCTATATCTTTCTTTCATTTTATTTTAGCTTAAATGACATTATCTTTCCACAGAGTGGGAGTGGACACAGATCAAGATAATACTGTAAGTTCTACTCTTGTCTGCTGGATATGCTACCAATGATATCAGAAAAAACGCTGTTTAACATTCAAATATTTACTGTACAAATCTGTACCATAAGGGTACTATAACAGATTTTAACTTTCTTGTCTTGTCTTTTTCTCTGCTCATATAGGTCACAGCACCAGATGGGATGACACAAAGAAGTTCCAAGCATGAGAGCGCTTGGCCGTTCAGACTGTGGTACACTTTTGACCACAAGTATCCTTTAGTTGTTCTGCTGAATTGTACCAACATTTAACTGTTGCTTATTTACACCCTTGCACCCTACATATTGGATTCGACAATCTTAGGCAACCATAATGATTGTACATCTCCAACAGTATGTCTTCAGTACAGCATGTTAAACAGTAGAGGGCGCTCATGATCAGCTGTAAAAAAAAAAATTACATCAAGCTTTGATTTTACTATCTGGGATTCACTAATGACACATTTACCACATGACATGCACTTAAACAAATAATGTTTTCTTTTAGGAAGTGTTTTGATTTGGTTTTTTTTTGTTTTGTTTTTTTGTTTTTAAATTAAATTTCATAATTTTAAATTTAAAATTTTTTAATTCATGTTTAAATTGTTTTTATTTTACATTTTTGTGATTAAATTAAATACTAGCTTTTCATCAACTCATGAACCCCTTGCAATTCACTCACGAACACACAGGTGAAACCCTGCACTAGAATTTTAATTTTTCACAAACTGGAATAATGATTATATAATTATTATAATTCGAGACACTGTGCAAAGTGCAGATACAAAGCCAATTAAATACAGTGAGCATCCCACCCAAAGTACAATTTGGCATACAATATATAAATAAATGATGAAAAAATTAGAAATAAATGTCATTGTGCGTGAAATGGTCAAAATAAAGTATATAAATTATACAAAAAAGTATACAAATTGATCAAAAGTATCGACATTTGTTACAAAAAAATCGTCTAAATGCTGTTCTTTTGAAATTTCTATTCATAAAAAATCCTGACATAAATGCAGTTTCCACAAAAATATTAAGCAGCATGGCTCTTTTAAACATTGATAAATGTTTCTTGAGCAGCAAATCAGCATATTAGAATGATTTCTGAAGGATCATGTGACACTGAAGACTGAAACAGAAAACATTTACTTTAAATTGTAATAATATTTTATAACATTACTGTTTTTACTGTATTTTTGGTCAAATGAATGCTGTATATGTAACAGTATAATTACTTAAGTAATTTTAAATGTTTAATCCTTAATAAAGTGGTGCAGTTATTTAAAACCCTTCCTCACACACAGTGGGCCTCCTCTCACTACAACTCTGCCAGCCTGCTGTGGTCCAATAGCACGCTGTCTTACCAGCTCACAAGCCTATGAGGTAAACCATTGAACCATAGCTGCGCTTGGCTCATACTACAGTGTAGAATTGTGTAAAATCATATTAGTTTAATCTGAATTGTGCATAATCTTTCCCCCTCCCTGCTAGAATGCCGGTCAATTGCATGATGAGGACACAGAGCTGATTCTAAATGACGGAGGTGGTTTCATGTACAGTGACATGACGATCAGCACGGATGCCCATGGCATGCCCACCACCTCCACAAGCCAGGCTGGTCTTTACTCACTAGCAGGAACCTCAGACGATCCTCTCGACAGGGAGCTTGCGTTCGGAGGCACCCGTCTGGTCCTCCCCACAGATGAGCCTCCAAACCCCCTGACATCATTTCCTCCTCCTCCACCATCCCCGCCTCTGTCGGACCCTCTGCGCCACAGAGTCTGAGCCTGCGGGGCAGCTGCTGACCTCTTGCCCTCTAAATGATGCTCTCTTTTTTTTCCAGAGATATTAAGTTGAATGATTATTTATGCTTTTATTGGGTTATTATTTTGTGCCATTAATATTTATTTATTTGCCTAGACACTGTTGTACTATGGTTATGGTGGCTAATCCTTCTGTCGTCTTCCTAATTTCTCAACAAAAACAAAAAATGTGCCATAAAAGATCCAAAATAAATTTTGTGTTTGAGTAGTGTGTAGCTCAGACTGAATGTCTGCTTCTATTGTGAATGCATTGATGTGTCTTGATTGATCATTTCGAAGCCATACATAACTTGTAGGTCAATTGTGGATAAATCTATTTAAAGAAGTGCCTATGTCCAGTTTCCTGGTGTTTGTACTGTGCTATCATTACCTCATTAACATTTACTTATAGAAAAGAGGTTTCATACTTGTGAAAAAGTGACATTTCAAAGTATTTCCACACCCTTGACCCACTAATAAATGAGATTTGATGTACTTTATAAGCCAGTGTTGAAAATTCTTTGAGTGCAGTCGTCTTCTTCATTGTTTAATTCACTTAAAAGATCTCGATTTCGTCTTTTTACAGGTAAATATTGCTAAATGTAACTTTCTAGAAATTGCTATAGATGGAATAGCCTGTTGGAATTTTGAAAATCTTACAGAAATTGACTTTAAAATCTATTTTTCCTCATGGAAAAGGCTGCTGTTTCATTAAATGAAACAGTTGGATCTTAATTTGGTTGTTTTTGCAATGAATAAATAAATTGCTACGCGCCCTGTGGATTTACGAATCCTACTATGGTTAAATATCTTAATATTCATGAGCCAAATCTTCGTCATTGGATGGTAACTACGCAGCGCCCGTATTACCTAATTAATATTAAGAAGAAAGCCTTCGCCATTGGAAGTCTACCAATGAACGTTAGTATGACCTAATACATATTTATGAGCGAAGACTTCGCAACAACCCACCAACGCAAAACTGATTGAAACTTTGCTGTGGCTGCAGTGGACAGGACACTTACAGCACCGTGTCCCACAGAAAGAGGTAAGATCAACTTTCTCAACAGTAAATAACTGAGGATAACAAGGCAGCGAAATTTACGTTTTCTTATTAGGACACAGTCACAGGAACGTGCTACTCTGCATACATGCTAAGACCTGTACCGAGAAAAACATTTTAAAAAAAAAATAGAGGCAGAAAATTTGGCAAAATAATGTTTTCATATTTGAGTAAATAAATAATAAAATATATTTATATTTAAAATATATATTTTCTGTGATTTCAGAAAATATTCTAATCAGTTTAGTGTTCAACTGGAATTTATTTCACCTGCCAGCAATAATTATTACAAACATCCTTCATTGTACTCTTGAAAAAAGTTCACATTTTCAAAATGGTTTTGCTGTTTAATATTTAATCTGGCCAAGACAAACATCTACCCTTACATGTGCAGTATGCTGTTTTGATTAACCTCTATGATCTACCAGTAAGTGAGTTTTGAATATGAAGTGCACTAAGTACAGTAATGGGGCGTTGGCTGCAGGGATTTTCAGCATGTTCTTTCAGCCTCTGAAGTCTGTTTCTGATTAAAGATTTTCACTCCAGAGATCTAGCCACATGTCTAAGGCATGGACTGATGGGCTGAGAGACTCCACTGGACAGTTTGTGTCTAAATTGTGTGCAGGTATTCACCCCATTAGAGTGATATAAATATCACAGATCTGTCTTTGATGTCCATAATTCTGTCATCATCTGTTGCAAACTCAGAGGAAGTAAAATGTACAGGAAAATTATTAGGCTATCATACCATGTCTGGCATACGTTATTTAGATCCATTTTCCCATCTGGACACTTTTTGCTGGCTGAAAATGAGTTGTCTTTACAGACACTGAATTAAGTGTGTTATTACTAAGGTAATTAATATACAAATGTGTTTCTGCACACCTTATGAATAGTCAGTAAATGAAAAACAATGAGTATTACTGACATAATGCACGTTTAAAATTGGAACCAAACTCCCTGTTCATACCCCAAGACAAGTATTGTATTGTATCAATAGAGCATGGACGATCTCATGTGTATGAGTCACTGCCTCAGGACTGATTATGAATCAGGAGCCAATTGCAACAAACTTCCTAAAAAATGTTAGAAAAACTTTGCAACTACTTCATAACAGGTTTTTAATGATCCTCAAAAACATTTGACATGGACCAACAACAGATGTCTGTTGCTCATTTACGTCTGATCCATGCAGATCCAGTTTTACATCCGTGAAATGATCTTGTGTTCTCCTGCTACCAAGAACACAGTGGGGACCTGTAAAGCATTTGGAATTCCCTTAATGTCAGATGAAAAGTGATTCATTTAATTTCCATTTTTGCTTAGTGGGGCCTTTTTAAAAGCTAATGTGGAAACATTTAGGTAAGAACTTAGTGGATTGATAGTCTGTTTTTCGTGTCCCTCTGTTCTGTGTATTTGACTATGCATATGACAGCAGATGAATATCAGTGCTACAACAAATATTACAAACTTTTTGCTTAGGGTGTAAAGGGTGATATTTATACCATAGGGCCGGTTATAAAGTTAAGAAACACCTTTTATTATTATTCTTTGGAATTTTCTGATTAGTCAGTCTCAACAGTCAGATATATTCCTAATTGCCCTCCCACACAGCAGTCTTTTTTGTGGTATTTTTCCCATAGGGATTTTAAAATGTATTCATTAAAGAGTTACAAACCAAGAACCAAACTAACCAGCTGTAAGGTGAATCACAACATTACAAACTTTGTTTTGAAGCAAAAGTATTTAAAAATCAGACAAAGGTACAAGAGTGTGTACCTAACAGTTTGAGTGAGGGAAAGAACTACAATCCCATGAAGCACTGCAAATGACAATCTAACTAAAAACAATGGAGAAATATAAAACTATTGATTTAAAGATGTTGATTATATCCTGTATAAGTATATATTTTACGTTTATTGCAAAATATGCATATATACTGTATATATATCCAAATATTTAAAGGGCACCTATTGTGCAAAATTCACTTTTATAAGGTTGTTTGAACACTGATGTGTGTCCGCAGTGTGTGAGAACCAGCCTATAATGGTAAAAATCCACTCACTCGATCAACCTATTAGCATAGACACAGCCCTGAGTGAGAAGCACAAAGTCCGCCATTTCTGTGTCCTCACTGTAGCAGCTGGAGTTGTACAATGTCTGTGCCAAAGAGGCATTACAAGTGTTGTTTTGGGATGTACCAATGCACATAAGAGTCTCCATAGACTCCCGACATCTGAGTCACGGAAATGTCCCGAAGAAAATCAGTATCAGTCTTATATGTTTGCGTCAATCACTTTGCGCCAGACTGCTTCACAAACAAGGGTCTTTTTAACGACTCCATTTCGAACATATAAGCCTGAACACCGCTACTGACAGTTTCTGACATTTTTAGTGCGTGAGATTGTCCTGTTTTGTTGTTGCCGGTGTTCTCACCAGGGTTGCCAGGTCTGTGTAACAAAAGTAACCCAATGGCCAGTCAAACGTAGCTTCAAAATAGCCCAATGCGATTTTCTCCAGCCGAATTCTCCACTGAATTTGTACATCTGGGGGGTGTTTTGAGGGTGTTGGAGTGCCAAAATCGTACATATGAGGTTAAAAAAAAAAAATCAACCTGCGAGAAAAACGCACACTTGGCAACACTGGTTCTGGCAATCTGTCCGAAACCGGTATGTCGGAGAATGCGCTCTTGAAGCTCCACCCTCTTCTTGAAAGGGGGCCGGGAGCACCAGCTCATTTGCATTTGCATCTTTAACTGTTTAAAAGCTATTGTTAAAAATCAATTCCCCAATGGAGAAAATGAATGGGATTTTTACTTCCGGAACTGTTGCACTATATTGCACATTTGACTGCAGAATGCAGTGACTGACCAATCAGAATGAAGTATTCCAGAACGCCATGTAATAAGTAGCCTATTGTTAGAGCCAGGTCCCTATAAGAGATACGTTATAAATGATAATGAATTCATGAAGGCATCAGTGTAATTATATGATGGTTTAAATGTGGCCCCAAATTAACCCTGGAGAGGGACGGTAGTCTTGTTTGTGTTTCCTCTTTGTGAAAGTGTATTTAGGAGTGCAGATCAAGAGGACTAGGGTTACATTGTTGGCCAGCCGTCTCGCCTGTTCTTCTTACCGCTGCTTCACAGGCTTCCTGTTTCCATGCGTTTGCCACATTCTTCAGCTAGTAGATCATGCCAAGACCCCCTCAATTTTCCCAGCTGCATAACAGGGTTGATTCCATTACCAAATTTCAGATGACCCAAGTTGGCTAATCAGGACCATTTGTACCTTAAAATGCATTTTTTTTAAAACAGTTCATCCAACATATGTTTTTCTGTTTGGGTTAGAGCATATGCACAAGTGCATTCATGTGTGTGGTTTTCGAATGCAGTAATTACTGTAAAAGTGATGTTTTGAGCTAACCAGCAGGTGATGTCATTGCCCAACTTCTAATTTGGTCGCCTTCATCATATGTACCACACCCTATTGTGGGACTGCAAAGAAAAATAACTTGTTAAATGCACACAAAAGCAACATAAAGGAGGAAAAAAACATGGTCAGTATCACCATATTATTTTTCTCTTCAACTGAGGTCTCACAGGCTCTCAAGTTTCCTCATATCGCATCAACCAATGGGTCGTGAGCAGCGGGACTGTTCCAATTCTTTCCCTCGTTTGCTTTGGCTGCTACGCTCGCCCGACTGTGTTCCAGATGCTGGTGCATGAGGTCATCCTGAAACCAGATTCCAGTCTCAACAGTCTGCCATCTCCCTGGAGATCACATTAAATATTTGACTAAAACAAGGGTCTGTCAGTTCGCCATTACATCAGAGTCTATAAAATTGCTCCCTTTCACACTTATCTGTGACCAATTTAGCGGGTTCCCTTATTTGCTCATTGTTTTAATTGAGCTGTTTGCTATTAATTATAACCATGTGAATGAAGCTGTGGCCTTGCGGTTAGCACATGTGCACATGTGGGCGATGTGAGTTTGAATCTGGGGTGGGTTTCATGCAAATCTGATGGAAAAATAATACAAGTTATTGGGATAAATGATGACGCATAATAATAATAATAATAAAAGAATATTTTTAAGTCTTTTCAGAAAAACAAATGTTCTTAATCTTAAGCTAGAAAATACAATGAAAATAGTTGAGAAATATTATCCTTAAAAATATTTTGTGAATGTAGCCCCTGGTTCATGTTGTTCTCCTCATTTCTGTCCTCACTTGACTCTCCCATAAAAACACCATAAATCCAATTTTAAAAAAGTATGAGCCAGTGATCTTTGAGCTTTGGTGAGCGGCTGTTAGAACTGAGCTAAAATGTGATCTCCAAATGTCTATCTGGTCTGTCATTAAAGTTAACTGACCAGGAAACACAGAACTGGAAAAGGTATCATAAAGAACAGCACATTTCGGAAGTCTTCGAACTTTCTGGAAAAAAACAAGTCCACTTTTGCCAAGTCCTGTAACAGTATCCAACATATTTAAGCCTCATTACAATTCAGAAACTTTTCATGTGTCCATTAAAAAAATACTAAAACAGACATGGACTGGAGATTTGGTTTTAGATGCGTTAATATGACCACTGGGTCAGTAGGAGACCTACACTAGAAAAAATACATTTGTGAGAAATTGGAGTTTATTCTGGTTTTGGCAGTGATGTTAGAACTTGAGCAAAACATATTTATGCACTGTGCAGTACAGTTTGCCCAGTTCATTTGAAGCTTTGGGACCCTCCAGCTCCCCATCCATAAAGGATGTTAGTTTAGAGTTTACATTTGAAAAGGAGACAGGAAAGTAAACGTATTATTTCTTCCTCAGCTTTTGGGACTTCAGTGTAGATCAGTAAAATATGTCACACCACAGCCATTATTTAGTTGACAGACAGCCCACCTGGAAGGTCAGATCTGATGCATGCTAAATAATTAACCAGACACGTATGCTCGCTGCAAAGTGAATGAGAGGTTCCCTCTTTAAACTTTGTTAAAGAACTGTCAACATTCCTCATCTCACCACAGGCATTCCAGACATACTTCTGCACGTATAAACCAAGGCGATCAAATGTGTGCCCGCATACTAAACATGCACATATTCGCTTGAAGCATTTGCACAAAAGTTAATATTTCATTCCCGTGAAGTGTTTGGTAGCCTGCCCTCATTTTTAATGACTACATGGGAAAGTTCCCAGTGACGTTTGTTTTGGCGAGTGAAACAGTATGTAATTCAAACCAGGCATTCGTTTATAATCGAATTTCTCATAACAAATTCAATTTTCGTTGTATTTCCTTGACTGGTTCAGGACATCATTTGATTTAGGCATGAATGTGTGTAATGAATGCGTTGTTTCATTATTACTGAACAGATTTATCGTCTTACTGAACGAAGGATCTGTCTTACTTCCATCCCTTCCTGCCAGTCTGCTAACTTGCTTTACAGCTGAACTGAACGCGCTATCAGATCAAGATAAAAAAAACAAAAACATGTGCTGTTCCTATGGTTACATAACAGCTCAAAGCAATTTTGCCCCTCCGCCTAAGGGAAAACGGAACAAACACTCTCTTATCAATAAATTACCTTACACCGTTTCCTGAGGAAACTCTGAACACTTAGTTACATGAGGGGGTGTGGGACGTTTTGAACTTTTTTTTTTTTAAACATCCGTTTCTTTTTCTACATTTATACATCATGATGCATTTTTATGACCTAATTTTATGATCACGATGAGGTAATCGCTGTTATTATTTCTCACAGCTATTCGCGGGTTTATTGGGGAACTATGGCAGATTGTTCCAACTGTTTTTACTGTCGCGAGGACCTCAGTGGAAAGAAGTTCGTCAGGAAAGACGAGAAACAAGTCTGCGTGCGATGCTTTGACAAGTTCTGCGCCAATACCTGCACAGAGTGTCGACGCCCAATCAGCACCGAGTCTAAGGTAACACGTGATATCTGGATCTGTATGTTTAGACTTTGAAGCCAAGATGAAAGTAGAAATACTGTATACATAAATTTGTTGCATTTCTCCGTTTTATATATATATAATATTATTATAATATTATAATTAATCAAATGAAAATAATTATACACTCTACCATTCAAAATTTATTTGGTAAAAAAAAATACAGTAAAAAGTAAAGTGATATTGTGAAATATTCTTATAATTTAAAAATAACTTTTCTATTTTAGTATGATTTAAAATGTAATTTATTCCTGTAATGTCATAGCTGAATTTTCAGCATCATTACCTCAGTCTTCAGTGTCACATGATCCTTCAGAAATCATTCTAATATGATGATTTTATGCTTGAGAAACATTTCTTATTCAGTGTTGGAAACAGTTGTGCTGCTTAATATTTTTTAACATTTTTTCTGGATCCTTTGATGAATAAGACAAGCATTTATTTGAAATAGACATATTTTGTAACATTATAAATGTATTTACTGTCACTTTTTGATTAATTTAATGCATCCTTGCTGAAAGAAAAATCTTACTGACCACAAACTTTTGAATGGTAGTGTATATTTATGAATATATTACTTACACAAATTATATTATATTGTATTATATTATATATCAAGTGTGTACATATCTCAGTCTTGGTTCCTGTCTGTGTAGGAGCTTCACCATAAAGGGCGGTACTGGCACTCAGATTGTTTCCGATGTGCAAAGTGCTATAAAAACCTGGCCAAGGAGTCTTTCACCTCCAAGGATGACAAGATCCTGTGTGGGACGTGTAGCTCACGTGTGGATGCCCCTCGCTGCCATGGCTGCTACAAGCCCATACTGGCAGGTATGAATATAAATGTATATGTATTTTTATATAAAGTAGTTATAAATCATTATCAAATATTTATATTCACCGAAGCAAATTGAAAGACAGGGCCTCCTCAGCACATATTTAACATTTAAGAGGGTTTTAATGGATAGTTCACCCAAAAATTAAAATTATCCCATGATTTACTCACCCTCAAGCCATCCTAGGTGTATATGACTATCTTCTTTCAGACGTACACAATCGGAGATGTATTTAAAAATATCCTTAGTCCTCCAAGGTTTATAATGGCTGTGAATGGTAGCCCAAATTCTGAAGACAAAAAAAAAAAAAAAAAATGCATCGATCCATAAAAAAAATGACTCCAGGGGGTTAATAAAGGCCTTCTGCACTACACCATGACATACAAGGCATAGTACATCATGTCATTGTGTAGAACATCATGGCATTGTCTACTAAGTCACGGAAGTTAACGCTTTTTGCACGCACGTCAAATGCATATGGAAGCTCGTGCTGGAAGCTCATTATTTTACTTTGTAAAGTTTTAAAGAAGGATACCTGTCTTACACAAACGCATAGATTCACTTCAGAAGGCCTTTATTAACCCCCCGGAGTCATATGGATTCTTTTTTTTTTTTTTTTTTTTCTTCAGAATTTGGGCTACCATTCACAACCTTGGAGGACTAAGGATATTTTTAAATATATCTCCAATTGTGTTTGTCTGAAAGAAGATAGTCATTATACACCTAGGATGGCTTGAGGGTGAGTAAATAATTTTAATTTTGTGTGAACTACCCTTTTAAGATGGCTTAAATGAATTAAAATAAAACAACCATTAAACTGAAACACAAAATAAAGACATAAACTGACTTTATATTTCTTGTTTAATTCATTTCCTTTGTATGTATAATATCTTCTTGTGTAACAGACTGTATTTTCCATTTTTTACTTTCTAATGTGTTTGATACAGGCACAGAGAATGTGGAATACAAAGGCAACTCATGGCATGATGAGTGTTTCATCTGCTATCAGTGTCAAAAGCCAATCGGCTCCAAAAGTTTCATAACAAAGAACAACAACATCTACTGCAGCCCTTGCCACGAGAAGAAATTTGCCAAACAATGTGCTTGCTGTAAGAAGGTAAAGAGAAATTAATAGATTTTTTTTTATTACTTTTAAAGTTGTAGATTTCTTAATGTTCTGTAAATACAAAACATGTTCTTTTATAAAATAAAGACATTTTATGATAATAATGACTGTCAAGAGTTGCCTCACTGTATTGTTTCCACATGTTTTGGCCCGTTCCTCCAGCCCATTACCACAGGAGGTGTGAATTACCAGGACCAGCCGTGGCATTCAGAGTGCTTTGTGTGCTCCTCCTGCCGAAAGCCTCTGGCTGGCACCCGCTTCACCTCCCATGAGGAAAAGGTCTACTGTGTGGACTGCTACAAAAGCACTGTGGCCAAAAAATGCAGCGGCTGCCAGAATCCCATTACAGGTTTGAATCCAAACACATACATATGCACAATTCTCGACTTTATGCATTCTTCTTGAACGTTGTGTATTTAACTTGAATTAAAGTGACAAATAAATCTGCTTTTTCTCATCCCACAGGATTTGGCAAGGCTACGAACGTAGTGAACTATGAGGGTGGCTCTTGGCACGATTACTGCTTTAACTGTAAGAAATGCTCCCTCAACCTGGCAGACAAGCGCTTTGTAGCTCGCAATGGAGACATTTACTGCTCTGACTGCTCCAAGAAACTGTAAGCGCCTGCTCACCATGGAGACGCAGAAAAGTGAGATTAATTCAGAAAAAAATATTAGCATTCATTTAAATTTATACAGAAATAAATATGTTGAAGTATTGACAAAGGCTTCTGTTATGTTGGTTCTGGCTTCTTTATGACGGGAGTTTGATATTTCCTGTGAAAAATGTTACGTTTACCTAGAGGCTTTGATGGGAAAACTTATCCTCTCTCTTTCCAAAGGCCCATTTGTCTCAGAAAAGATAGTGAGAAAGGATGAAAGATGGATAATGAAGAGAGGTGAGAAGAATTTGAGAAGTTGTTTGAGATTTATTGCTGGTACATCTGTGTTTCAGAACGACTCGTTTCATTGTATGTAATGAAGCTTTGTGTTTATAACTTTTAAATCTGTAACAGCTTGTAATCGTGGCCGCTGAACTTTACAGTACTAGGTGTTTTGGTATCTTTTAGATTGCTTCTTTGTGATTTGAAATACTAATTGTACATTTTGTGTCATTGACATGAACCTATACTGGAAATAATGAAAGTGTGTAGCTTTTGTCATACTTACACCTTCTCCCTGTAATTAAAATGAAAACTATGTTATTTTACCTTTGTATGATCTGAGAAAAATAAACTTGAGATTCTGAGAAAACTGCTAATGTCATTTGTATTTGCTATTTGCCGTCTGCCGTGTCTTTTTTTTTCCATACAACAGCGACATCTAGTGGCACAATGTAGCACAATGTGATCGCTTCAAACCAGTATGCAGTCTTTAAAGCAGGGGTTTTCAACCCTGGTCTTCGAGGACTACTGTCCTGATCAAACTCACCTGCCTGTAGCTTTCTAGTAATAATGAACAGCTTAATTAGCTGGTTCAGGTGTGTTTGATTAGGGTTGGAGCTAAACTCTGCAGGGCAGTGGCCCTCGAGCACCGGGATTGAGAAAGCCTGCTTTAAAGGGTTAGTTCACCCAAAAATGACATTTCTGTCATTAATTACTCACCCTCAAAAAAAATTGCATCCATTCATCCATCCATCCATCATAAAAGTAATCCATGGGGATCCGGCATTCAATAAAGGCCTTCCGAAGCAAAGAGATGCATTCAACTTCATAAACTATATAGCCTAACGTTAGTTTAGAGTAGATGCCTCTTGCGGTTCAAACAAATAGGGCTGGGCAACAAAGTCCTCTTCTCTTATATTGAAATCCTCCGACATTTAAATATATATATATATATATATATATATATATATATATATTTTTTAATATGTAATTCGTGACCGGTGTTTTGTTTTGCTCTATCCTCTACGCTTCCACGTTTATCAATACATCATGTGTCGGGTCAGACGTCACTCTTCTGCTGGAACTCAGGCTGTTGCCGGAAGCTAATTATTATTGTTTATAAAGTTTAAATATGGATATTTTTCTTACAAAAACCCATCGCTTACCATCAGAAGGCCTTTGTTAACTCCCTGTAGTTGTATGGATCACTTTTATGATACTTTTTGATACTTTATGATAATTATATCTTTAATGTCATTAGTTACTTAAGTATACAGTGGTGAGTTCAAGAGCATTGGTACAATGCTAATAGATTGCTTTGATCAATATGAAAGGTGATTTAAATAAGTAGTAAAGACATTTCAGCACCGTAAATAAAGTTGTCTGAATTCTAGTGCCTCTAGGTTTATTGCGTATGTCTCCATGTGATGCTGCAATGAGAGAGAAATTGTAAAATTAGGCATGTAACCTCAAAGTTATAGCTGTTGTTTGCTAATCATATAACAACTATACTGACTGATCATATAGCTGCACTTGGTTTTATGAAGATGCTGTACAGTGCACATGTACACAATCATTGGTTGACAATATGTCATGGCTAATCTGAATAAGTGAATGATTGATGAGCTTAATGAATAACTCAATAGGCAGGGGAACAGGGGAAGGAATGACAGGGGAACTTGTAAAAATGAACAAAAGATCTCTCTCATGGTCATACCTTTCACATCTATCAACATACATGTTGATGTACAGTTACTCTCTTGAATGAAGAAATGACATGGAAATTTGACACTAGCACATGTTGAATGCGGTGAGTAACTATTGATTCATTTTGTTACATCAAAATTTTGTTTTACCTTCATAAAATCAAAAGGAATGATTGAATAATTGATATGAGCTTTTATTTTTAACTGACATATTTACCAAAATTATTTACAATGCAATTATCTATCTATCTATCTATCTGCAATATGCTCAATAAATGATAAATTGTTTTTATGGAAAATGCTGAGAAACATCTTTTAGCCCTATGTTTGCAGTGGAGCTTGATACTGCAGAAGATATCAAATAAACCAAAACCAATTTTCTGCCTCTTTTTTATCTTGCCTTTTGTCAGGTGAAGAATGGAAAAACACAAACAGGTTAAGGCTTTCATCATCCTCATTCTATGTATAATAACAACGAAGAATGGAGGTATTATTGTTGTGCAAAATATTTTAACATTCACAATTTGTCATGTTTTGTTGTTTTGTTATGTTTTACGTAATTTCATTTTGTACCTGAGGTTCAGTAAATGATGACAGTCTGTGGGGGAAGGAGGTGAATTTCATGCAGAAGGACTGTAAATTCTGGCTGCTGGAAAATGAACATAAAATCCCTGACCTGAAAGAGCTCAGTGTGTGTGTGAACATAAAGAGGAAGATCAGCAATTCGCACTGGACCGTGTTCACATACCTGCACCCTGATAAGACACACATAGAGCTAGGGATGAAGGGTCATGGAAAAGACCTCTATATCATAATGTTTGAAAGAGTCTGGACCATTTCTTCTGTGGTGTCCTTGGAAAACTGGCATTCAGTGTGCATGACGTGGTCCAAGTCTATGACTGAACCAAAAGTCTATGTTAATGGATCCAAGGTTGTCTTAAAAGCACAGTTTGAAGGAATGGCTCTGCAACCTCACCATATTGTGGCCGGTGGTGGCACTTTGACTTTAGCTGTGGCCCACGATTTTGTAAAGGACAAGATTAACATTGAAACAGGAACTGAACTAAAGGGCAGTTTAAGTCAGTTCAGGGTGTGGAAACGTGTACGTAGCGCTGAGGACATTTCATGGAAGACCTGCACTGATGGGGATGTTCTGCATTGGGAGGAAAGAATCTGGAAAGTCATAGACTGTCTGCCTATACATGACATTACGCAACAGTGTGGTAAGGGGCAAAAATGTACTCACAAAATTTGTGGTTGATATGACTGTATCACTTTCCACAAATAGGGTACACTGTAAAAAAAAAAAAAAAAAAAAAAAAGGCATAATGTACTGTATAAATATAAAGGAATTTTGGTTTTGTTTTAGTTTTTTACAGGTGTTTTACCTGTATTTTGAATTATGCATTGCTTTGTGTTGTATTTTAGGGTTAATGGAAATTTCGATAAAATTACTGGATAATGTCCTGGCAGAAAATTACCTGCACATTTTACATTTTAAGTTTTACAGTGTACTTAAAATCTCTTTTATAAACAATTAATTAATAATTATTAATTTCTGTAAGCTATATTTTTCGATTTTCACAATCATGTCAACATAAATGCAGTTTAGAACATTTCTTGGCAAAAATAAACACCAAAAGTAAAAAGAGAAAAATTTTCGCACTTTTTCCAGTATTATTTTTTTCCTTAGCGAAAGTTTTGCACTACTATACAGGTAAGATTTATAAGATTACATGAAAGATTATAAGATTTAATATATATATATATAATTAGGCCTAATAGAAGTGTGGAAAAATCATCTTCTTATAAATTGTTTTACTTTACCCAAATATTTTTTGATAAACCTAAAAAGATCTATATTTTAGACTGGTCGGGATTGATTTCGCGGGGAAATTGCATACATACGTCATTCACCCGTGTGTGTCATGTCATATCCATACACAAAGAAAAGTAGTTACTGCAGCGTGGGAGTAGCGTGAAGTTGAAAATGTTGTTCATCATTTAAAACGGTAAACCTTGGGGGAATCACTGGTTGTAAAAACAAAGAAACGTAATTTATTTATCCATCTGCTCTAATAAGATCTCTTTGTAAATTGGTGTCTCGAGCCACATTCATCCGCGCAGAGAAGCAGAGCCTAAGCACCAAAATTATGTTCTTCCGCAAGACTCATATTTTACGAAATCAACAGTCCAGTTTGTGTAAAATGAGACAATGGATTAATAATATTTACTTGTCTCTCCGCTACTTTTCATGATAGGTTAGTTTTGTGTTAGGCAATAGATTATCAAATATAACAGGCACAAAAAAGTATTTTTAAATCAAATGTTTTTAAAAGTACAACAGAGTTCCATATTCATGAGAAAAGTGAGTGTGTATTGGCTGAAGTAATTAAATTATGTCTATTTACATTATGACCATTTAAACAAAATTAAACTATGTTTGCTAAATTGTGTCCAATTAGGTATGTAGGCTACAGTATATATGCCATGCCCCGTTTATTGGTCTTTTTTATACCTCACACAATTTCCTCTTGTTCCAGACTGGCCTTATTATGAAGTAAAATTAGCGTTTACCATCCTTCGTGAAGACGGAAACAAAACAAATATTTATGACGCTAAAGAAGTTGTACATCAGTGGGTGAGCTACAAAAAACCATATTGAAATTTTACTGCTATTAGTACAAGACAAAATGTCAATAATATTTGTATATTATCCTCTTTCTCTTTAAGTTGACAAAAGCAATAAGAGAGTTAAAATTCGGGCAGCCATACATATATTTCCACCAAGTGTTTCCTTTAGGAGGGTAAGATCTTGTAATATCTCTCTAAACACAGTACAAATGTTCTCAGGCTAGAATTCAAATTTACTCTTGTTGTCTTTCTACAGCTTACATACACTTTCCAGTAGTAATGCAGAGGTGCGTCAGTCGCCTTAAGACTATCTGTACAAAATAAATATTCACATGCTCATCAAACTAACAAGATTTCTCTCTTCAGGAGGGAACCATGAAATTGCAGGCCACAAGTCCTGGAGTCAGCCAGTGAGGATCTTTTCTAAATCTCATCTTTTTTACCTTTCATTTCAGCTTTTTAAATAGCATTTTTGCTTTTCGTACATTGATTTTGGTATATGGAAATGTACCATTTGATATTTGATAACATGTATAACATGCAATTTTGAAAGTAAACACCTGAAAAATGTCACCCTACAGCACAAGCAGACAGACTATCGATAATGTCATCCTATCGATAATGTCATACTTGTTTTTCTTTATAGGTTTGACTGCTTAGCTCAACTGACTGTGGTTCCTAGTGCTGATGTAGGGAAAATGCAGGAAGAACTCTCTGAGATCCTTGCCAAGAGTCACAAAATAGACCACTACGAAATAATTACAGATCCTGATCTAATCTTCATATACCCTCTTGGTAAATCAAATAATACACCAAGACAATAATGCATAATCTCCATCCAAATTAACAATTGTCCATAGTCAAGCATGCTTCTGACAGCGAAAAAGTACCAGTGCATGTTTTCAATGATCTGACAAAGGTCTTTTTTTCACTTTACACTCTATAGAGGATCTCCGACCAGACACAACCCCACCAATAACAGCGACGGCGTCTTTGCCTCGCACAACTGAAACACCAACCACAGCTCCTCAGCAGATTACTAAAATCATGACTACTGCAAAAACAGAAACAACACCAATACAAATGGAAACAACAACACCAGTTGTCTCATCCTCCACTGAAACAACAAGTCTGTACAGAAACTATATGTATCAGTTTACCTCTTGTGAACAGTAATATGGATATATGCAAGATTCACACAGGATTCTCTGGCTGTTTATCTCTTTGTGTCTTTAACAGTCACTGTCTCCACACCATTCATGGAAACAACCCTGGCAGAAAGTTCCTCGACAATTAAACACACAACAGTTTTATCCTCCACAACATGTCTTACATTAAATACAACTATATGCTCTTCTACAGTTTCACCTGAAGGAATAATATCAGGTAAAGAACTGCATTTTTATTGTGACAAAAAAAAAACAAGTGAAGTGAAGTGTGGTGTATTTAATAATGTCTCTGTCCTGAAAATAGATAGTTATTTCAATGTCAACGTCAATGTGACTATAAAAGGCTCTGGTGACCCTAAGAATATAATTGAAACCTGGGTAAGATCTCAACAAAGAAATCCTGAAATTATCCAGATGTGTTGCATGTCAAACTGGAAACAAGTATCACATCTCAGTTGTGTTTTTTATTATCATTACAGCTTAATGAAACTCTTTTTAGTGAAGGAATATCTGTGTTGCACTTCAAACTCATGACCTCCTCAACACATGCACGAAAACCAAGGTAAGTCAGTCTTGCTGTTATATTACAGAGAACAGACCAAACCCCAAGACACACTATAGAATTTGTTTTAAACATGCATGTCTGATTTGTGTTTGCAGTGTGGAAACAAAATCATCCAAAGTGGATAGAAAGGTACATGCTATATATATATATATACACATATATATACACACACATCAATAAATGGAAATTCAAAATGTTAGACACACAAAATAACTATATTTCCTATTACCTTGTTCATTTTTTTAGCTGCATTCCCTGCTCTCAGCAACAAGGTGAGATCTTCATTACAAGACACAGCAATTGAAGAAAAGTAAACAATAGTGAATAATAATTGTTATGAATGTACAACATGTTTAATGATTTAATCTGATATGGCTTGTTCCCAGCCATAGCTGTGTCTTTCATGCTCAGGTAAAAACTTCCTCAAACATCGCAGAGACACAAAAACAAATTCATTTTCTTCTGGAGAAAACATACACCAGTGGATCAGTATGCTTGGATGCCCAACCTGACGACATTTTAATTTCTTATATTGGTATGGGCTACATCTGAAGAAAAACAATCTGATGATGAGGGAATCAGATCATGATACATTCTCAGTATTACATGCTATTCTCTCATTGTAATATGGACAGAAACTGAGGAGTATAATCAATTGAATGAATTACATTTCATTCTATAACCACACACAGAGTTTTCTGAAAGCATTTTTCTTCAACTCCAAAAACAGAGCCATGTCCTGAACACAACCATCACACCAGACAGGGGCTTTTCAAATGGCCCCAAACTGGGGTTCAGCGCATCACCTCACTTTCCTGTGAAGGAAACCCTAAAAAGACAGCATATAGGGAATGGTAAGATTCTCTCCATTTTATTCCATTCCAATATTCCATTTTACTGAAACAGAATTGATGTTTTAAATTGCTTTCAGCCAAAAAGAACATGAAGCTTAATGGTAAAGTGTG
This sequence comes from Elopichthys bambusa, assembly GCA_037101425.1. Classification (NCBI taxonomy): domain Eukaryota; kingdom Metazoa; phylum Chordata; class Actinopteri; order Cypriniformes; family Xenocyprididae; genus Elopichthys; species Elopichthys bambusa. Next base: position 34,003,422 of record CM074433.1, read on the forward strand.
TAATTTAATTGCACGCCATTCCCAACTAACTAATATTGTAAGAATGTTTTCCCAACATTCCCATTTAGTTATGAAGCATTATTTTTTAAAAGTTCTGAGAAGTTTTAGGAATTCTTTTCTTTGCTTGTACGAACATTATGGAAAACTTTAGCAGAACTTTATATTTTCTGACAACATTCTTCCAAGGAACAGTCGAGCCAACGTCTCCAACAACTGAGTGCAGTTTCATTTGGGCATAGAAATCACATACTTTATCTTTGCTCATATTGCAACAGTTGCATTAGATTATTTGAACAATTCCAGTTCATAGTTGCCTTTTGGTCTACTTAATGAGATAACAAAATCTGCCTATCTGCCTATAAATCTTTAAAAACTCCACTGATAGGGTTGTTGCTCCTAATCACCAACTCTAAAAGGAGGAAGCCATCTGATTTAATATTTGAAGGGGTTGCTGTAAACCAATTAATCACATGTATATTCCATATGGTGGTATCATTAATGTCAGAACTGTTTGTATGATCGATTTCATTGCAGAGGTTAAACACTCTCTTGCGTTTCAACAATGTTCCAGTCATTTCAGGTTTAGTGCAGCCATAAAACGGACGGACTGGTTCTAACCCTGAACCTGAAGAGCATTATATAATGTTGTGTATCTTGAAGTCAAGAACTAATTAATAGAATGATTTAATCCAAATAATTTATGGTTTAATATGTTTATCGATTGTGACTGTCTTACCCTTTTCTCCAGTTTTCTGGATGCAAACTCTAACAATGCTCTTTGGAAGTCTCCAGACTTGGGCTATTGCCAGGTTGTGGTCAACAATGTGTCAGATCTGGAGGGCATTCTGGTCACTAATGGTAAACCCTTCTTAGAATTCACATTAGATACACAAGCTTCCTGTTAATGTAAACAGAAGTTAACTGAATTAAACAAAAAAAAAAAGGCATCATCATATAAAACACAAATAAAATTTCCAAAAAGGATGCCATTTTGGGTTCCCCAGTTTTTAAAAGAATTTTTTTTTCTTAGTGTGAAGTATATTTTAATAATCTAAAGACATTTTATTTCCCACTATAAAGAACCTTCTGTGCAATGAAAGGGTTCCATGGATGTTGAAGTTTCTTCATGGAACCATAAATGCCAAAAAAGAACCTATTTTAACACATTAGCCTTTATATCATCCAAACATATCATATATATGGGTATATCTTCAAAACACTTCCTTATGCTTTTCCTATTAGACAATGCAGAAGATATTCTGATGATGATTGAGGACTTGATACATGAGAACAAAAATATGGATGAGTACGAGCTCTCAACGGTACTGAATAAACTAGCCGATGTGATTAACGTTAGCGTGATCACACCTCTGCTGGGAGAGCTCATCATCAGCATTACATCTGACATCCTGGAGTCTAAAAGCAACCTGCTGCCTTTCACCAACAGGTGTGTGTTTGTGACATTTAATATATTTGCTTGATTTAAAGTAATAAAAACAAATATAGTAAATTATTTACAAACCCGATTCCAAAAAAGTTGGGACACTGTACAAATTGTGAATAAAAAAGGAATACAATAATTTACAAATCTCATAAACTTATGTTATCTATATTCTATTGTGAATAAAATATATCAAATGTTGAAAGTGAGACATTTTGAAATGTCATGCCAAATATTGGCTCATTTTGGATTTCATGAGAGCTACACATTCCAAAAAAGTTGGTACAGGTAGCAATAAGAGGCCGGAAAAGTTAAATGTACATATAAGGAACAGCTGGAGGACCAATTTGCAACTTATTAGGGCAATTGGCAACATGATTGGGTATAAAAAGAGCCTGTCAGAGTGGCAGTGTCTCTCAGAAGTCAAGATGGGCAGAGGATCACCAATTCCCCCAATGCTGTGGCAAAAAATAGTGAAGCAATATCAGAAAGGAGTTTCTCAGAGAAAAATTGCAAAGAGTTTGAAGTTATCATCATCTACAGTGCATAATATCATCCAAAGATTCAGAGAATCTGGAACAATCTCTGTGCCTAAGGGTCAAGGCCAAAAAACCATACTGGATGCCCGTGATCTTCGGGCCCTTAGACGGCACTGCATCACATGCAGGAATGCTACTGTAATGGAAATCACAACATGGGCTCAGGAATACTTCCAGAAAACATTGTCGGTGAACACTATCCACCGTGCCGTTCGCCGTTGCCGGCTAAAACTCTATAGGTAAAAAAAAGAAGCCATATCTAAACATGATCCAGAAGCGCAGGCGTTTTCTCTGGGCCAAGGCTGATTTAAAATGGACTGTGGCAAAGTGGAAAACTGTTCTGTGGTCAGACGAATCGAAATTTGAAGTTCTTTTTGGAAAACTGGGACGCCATGTCATCCGGACTAAAGAGGACAAGGACAACCCAAGTTGTTATCAGCGCTCAGTTCAGAAGCCTGCATCTCTGATGACATGGGGTTGCATGAGTGCGTGTGGCATGGGCAGCTTACACATCTGGAAAGGCACCATCAATGCTGAAAGGTATATCCAAGTTCTAGAACAACATATGCTCCCATCCAGACGTTGTCTCTTTCAGGGAAGACCTTGCATTTTCCAACATGACAATGCCAGACCACATACTGCGTAGAAGAAGGATCCGGGTACTGAAATGGCCAGCCTGCAGTCCAGATCTTTCACCCATAGAAAACATTTGGCGCATCATAAAGAGGAAGATGCGACAAAGAAGACCTAAGACAGTTGAACAACTAGAAGCCTGTATTAGACAAGAATAGGACAACATTCCTATTCCTAAACTTGAGCAACTTGTCTCCTCAGTCCCCAGACGTTTGCAGACTGTTATAAAAAGAGGGGATGCCATACAGTGGTAAACATGGCCAAACATGGTTGATGCCATGAAATTTAAAATCAACTTATTTTTCTCTTAAAATTATACATTTTCTCAGTTTAAATATTTGATATGTCATCTGTTGTGTTCTGAATAAAATATTGAAATTTGATACTTCCACATAATTGTATTCCTTTTTTATTCACAATTTGTACAGTGTCCCAACTTTTTTGGAATCTGGTTTGTAATTGATGTGGTTGACAGTGAAATACATTGTGTGTAACTATATCATAAATTAGGTCTGATGTTGTATGTGAGGGTTTTACTGGCAGATTTTATACTTTCCATGTAAACAAAAAGTCCTTTCCTGTATTTGTGTAGTATTCTGAACATCACAGAGGCTGTTGGAGACCAGATGTTAGGGTTCACCGGAGACTCATACAGTTTAACAGCTTCTGCCATGGCAATATCAGTGGTCAATATTGACCAAGACAATTTTCAAAACCTCACCTTTGGAGTCTCATCCACAAACAAAGGCTTTAACCCTGAGGTAAGCACACCTGCACAGCACTTTCATGAAACTAGGTGAACTTTACTTTTATTCACTACTGGTTAAAACTTTGGGGTCAGTAAAAAAAAAAATATTATTAAGAAATTAATACTTTTATTTAGGAAGGTTGCAGTAAACTGATCAAAAGTGACAGTAAAGAAATTTATAATTTTACAAAAGATTTCTATTTTAAATAAATCTTTTGAACTCTCCCAAAAAATATTAAACAGCACAGCTGTTTTTAACATTGATGGAGAAATATTGTTTGAGTACCAAATCAGCGTATTAGAATGATTTCTGAAGGATCATGTGACACTGAAGACTGGAGTAATGATGCTGAAGATTCAGCTTTGCCATCACAGGAATAAATTACATTTTAAAATATATTAAAATATAAAACAAATTTAAGTATAATATAATATAATAATCATCATCACAAGCTTTGAATGTTTCTATATTTCTATTTTATACTTTTTCCTACTTATGAAAATATAATGAATCATATACGTAACTCGTCTTAAAGGGTTAGTTCACCCCAAAATTAAAATTCTGTCATCATTTACTTGTCCTCATGTCGTTGCTTGACGTGCAAGAACCAATGAGGTTCATTCTCATGTGTTATGCAGCACACTTTAGCTTCCGGAAGAGGTTTGTTCATGCATGTTATTAGGTTTGGTTGAGCTTCTGTTAACCCTCTACTGCACACATTATGATAGACCTATAGAAAAAAATATTTGACTCTTTTCTTAGAATGGCTTAACTTGAAGTGCTGTATAAAAAATAAAAAAAATTGGAAAAAAATATGGCAACAATATACAATAGTGGAAATAACTTAGAATAAGTGTAAGTGTATATAGTTAATATTTTTCCTCGGAAATGTTTGTATTGAATCAACTGGTGCTATTATAAGCTTTAACAGTAATTATAAACAACACCTTATACATACTTTTCAACATCTTGTGCTTTTATTTATTCCATTCTTTTTTGCTGAATAATGCTTTATATTCTTTTAATTTCATTATATTTTTCAGGAATATTATTTAAATTGCAAATGTATACAGTTAAAAAGAAATATAATACTGTTCATCATGTATCATAAAACATTGACATGAAACCAAAAACATTGCAGTTCATGAAAATTCAACATTATGCAATGTTATGAGAAAAAAATTATGAACATGAACCCCCCATAATCCTTGAAACTTCACCTTTTTTTCTGTACAAAACTTCACAAAGCAATTTTTTTCAGAGGTGAGGCACAGGTACACATCACATTTGGTGCACTTCACCCTAACAATACACTTACAGCCACTTGCACCTGCCTTTTTGAGACACCATGGTAGGCCAGTGGTTGGTCTGGTCCAGTAATACAGGTTGTGGTGGCAGTGGGCAGACAGGTCTCCAATGTTGATTTAATCCATAATACAAATGCCATGGCAGTCCTTAACAAATGACTAATCAACATTATATCACTAGCATTAATGTTGTTGTTGTTATTGTTACAGCTTAACAGACTGCAGCTGACCTCTGCTAGCTAGCTAAGCTATTACAATAATGTCATTCCATTATTGCACAGTGTTGCCTTTGGCAACACAAACATTTTATCGATTTACCAAAAACGAATTTCATAAAAACTTTTTTGAGTGGTGAATATATCATCATAACTTACCTGAGATGATGTTACCAATTTTTTTGTGAATGTGACATGGACTGGTCCTTGTTTGTTACTGACGTTTTAGTTTGCTTTCAGCAATTACCGACAAGAGACAGCAGTCAGTCAGAAACTGCACCACAGAAAAAAAATTGCATGTTATGTGACTTAACCAAAGCACATCATTTGCTAAACTAAGGTCTTCTCTTACCAAAAAAAAAAAAAAACGTGAATGTTCTCTTCAAGAGATAGTGGCAAGGAAATGAACACAAAGAGTATGTTGCCATATGGCAACACCATGCGGTAGAGAGTTAATGTTCGCTGATCAATATTTATATGTGAATAAAAGCATAAATTCAGTCTGTTCATCATATAAAGCAATAGTGTCTCTTCAGAAAATTTGGACTAAACCGCTCAATTCATATGGATTAGTTTTACAATCTCTTTATGACATTTTTGGAAGAGCCCAAGTTTCAGTTGTGTAGCTGTCTATGGATGGACAGAAAGCTCTCAGATTTCATCAAAAATATCTTAATTTGTGTTCCGAAGATGAACGAAAGTCTTACGGGTTTGGAACGACATGAGGGTGAATAATTAATGACAGAATTTTCATTTTTTGCTTTTCTTCTATAGATTTATATAAACCGGGAGCCTTTTGATGGTACAGTGGCCTTCATTTCTCTTCCCTCTAAAATACAAGACAGATTCCCAATCGTAAACAACACCAGCCCCCGTATTCAGTTTCAGTTTTATGGTGTTCCAACTCTCTTTCAAACAAAGGTGAGTTCAAGTTATTAAGGCAGATTTTCATTTTACAGTTTGTTTGTCATTTTTGTGACTATTTTGACACACTACTTTTGTGAATTTGCCTAAGATAAACCCAGATGGGAAAAAACTGAACACTTACGTGGTGTCTGCAAGTGTGACTAATGCCACAGGAACCACTGAAAACCTAAAAGAATATGTTGCAGTCACTCTGCACCATCTAACATCCAAGAGAGTAAGTGGAGTTCTTAGAAATGTCCAAAAAACACTGACAGAAATAATTAAGTTATCTTTACCTTTGACAGAAGGACCAGAATGTCCAGTGTGTCTACTGGGATTTCAATAAGAATGGCAAGTCACTTAGACTAAATGAATACATTATAATTCTTCTCACATTACATGCTGTGTCTCATAAGTGTTTATGCATGTACTGTTTTAGATGGATATGGAGAATGGAGTCCAAAGGGGTGCTGGACATATAATATCAGCAAAGATTACACAACCTGCCTGTGTGACCACATGACCCACTTTGGAGTGCTGCTGGTTCGACACAAATTACAATAACTTTATTCATTTAAAATATAGTATATAAATACAATAATAGTAATATATATATATATATATATATATATATATTTCTGGATGGCATTTGGATATTTTTAATATGTATTGAGGCAAGATTTTTTTGAATATTATTATTTAAGGACGTGTCCAGAACTCCCATTGATGAAAAGAATGAAAGAATCCTCACTCTTATTACATACATGGGCTGTGGTGTGTCTTCATGCTTTCTTGGGATCACAGTGCTAACATACACCCTCTTAGAGTAAGATCTGATGCTTTTATCAGTTATATAAATAAATGGCAATGCAGCATGCTATTAATTTGCCACAGTGTATATACCATATTTTCATGTCTATTCAAACAGTTTTTACAATAAAATGTATATTTTAAAAGTCTTTTTTTATGATACATTGCTTTGTCCTTAACTTTGGATGCATTGCATCCTAATACAGGAAGTTAAGAAGAGACTACCCATCCAAAATTCTGTTGAACCTGTCCATTGCATTACTGGGACTGAACCTGGTGTTTCTACTGAACTCCTGGATTTCTTCTTTTGACATCTATGGCCTATGCATTGCTGTGGCGGTGACCTTACACTATTTCTTACTGACTTCCTTTACCTGGATGGGCTTGGGGGCCGTGAATATGTACTTCGCTTTGGTCAAAGTTTTCAATGTGTATGTTCCTTCATACATCTTGAAATTCTGCCTGCTTGGCTGGGGTAAGAGATTTAAGCTCATTAAAACATTAAGAGGCTTATGTCTTTAATTCATTAATTTATCTCTGTTTAACATCCATTATGTCTTTGCACAGGGATTCCACTTGTTATATGTGGCTTGGTGCTGGCTATAAAGAGGGATGCGTACGGCATGAACACCATGAGTGATTCCCAAATGACACTGGATGATTCTGAAATGTTGTTAGTGAAGTTTTTAGCATGAAAATCGTAACAGAGCAGCATTACAAATAACAAACTTTACATCACTGTGGTGTCAAATGCAAGTGAAGAATTGTCATGCCTTTCTTTTTCAGCTGCTGGGTACAAAATGATGTGGTATTCTACGTGTCAGTGGTGAGCTACATAGCCTTCATACTACTTTGCAATGGCTCCATCTTCTTGGTGGTTCTGATCCAGATCCGAAACATGCAAGTCAATCAACCTGCTGGCACCCGAAGTGGGATCTTGAAAGATTTGCGGGCTGTGGCGAGCCTTACCTTCTTACTGGGTCTCACCTGGTCTGTGGCTTTTCTCGCTTGGGGTCCTCTCAAAGTGTTCCTCCTCTACTTGTTCTCCATACTTAACAGCCTTCAAGGTGAAAAGGGGCACACAGAATGAAGTTAGATTCAGCTTTACAAGCCAATCTATTAATATTCTATGTTGTGATTTGTTCCAGGTTTCTTCATTTTTGTGTTCCACTGTCTCATGAAGGAAAATGTACGTAAGCAATGGAGAATACATTTATGTTGTGGAGCTTTCAAGCTGCAGGAATACTCTGGTAAAGCACAAATTTCTTCTTCGCAATATTAATAATATTGAAAAACACATGCACTAACTTCCTGATTGTTTGCAGAATGGAGCCAAACTGCAACTGTGGTTCCCAAACACAAACCCAATCCACCAAATACATTTCCCTTTATGGCATCTGTGAGATCCATCAAGTCTAATTCAACTCAGAGCTCAACTGTTTCCTCAGAATCCAGCCAACGCCAAGTGACTATCACAAGACCGGACCTGGGTAAGATGTTACTGATATGATATATTGTTAATGCTACAATGTTCAAATCTTTTACATTTTCTTGTCTTAACTTTTCCTGTGGCAGGATTTGTATATGAAAGCAGTTTGGTAATACCAAGAGCCAGGACAGGACTGTCGTTTCTCCCTCGTGATGCATCTCCTGCCACAGCAAATGGGCTTGAGTTTCCTTCAAGGCCATGGAAGAATGGATTCGACACAGATATCTGTCCCAAATAAATGTGACTGTTTTTTTGTTTGTTGCTCTGTACTAAAACACATGTTTTTCTGGAAACTTTCATTTTTAAATCGACACTTGCCTATTCAGAAAAATAAATAAACAAAAAAAAATGTAGAAAGCAGATTCCTCAAATTATATTAGATTATATCATATCACTAAAAAGTATGTTGTACCTTAAACAAAAATTAAGTAACTGTCTGATTTTTTTGTAAAAATGTGAAATGACCTATACGCTTTCATAATAAATATGCAATAAAGTCTAAAAGTGGATTTGAATGAAAATCATAGCCTTAATAGTACTAATAGAGAAACCTTAGGGCGGAACCACACATGTAAGCGCGACAGTTGCACTCCGGAAGAAGCACGGCGCTGGACTTGCGCTTTGCCCTCGGAAGTGCAACATTTGTACGTTTTGGAGGCTCAGCATTGAAAAAGGTAGGTTGTTTTTTTAATATATATTTTCTTTATTTAAAATATAAAAGCAGTTTAATTTTTGCTGTTCGCGTCTTATATTAAATGTAGACCGTGCGGTTTCTTTGAATAATCCGATGAGCAGGTGTGTTTTCACCCGTCAGATCAACATAAGCGGATTTATGTGGGTTAGTTCACATCAGTCTGCCTCATCCAGGCCCGGACTGGCCACCGGGAGCACCGGGAGAATTCCCGGTGGCCTGAAGACTGATTTGGCCCGTTGCCCTGTTTTATATTATTATTATTAAAGTTATTATTATTATATTATTGCCTGCTCATTGTACGACAGTGATCAATTTCGAATACGGCATTCGATAATAAATCATGAATCGGTTAGTCTGTACTGTACTCTACGATTCTGATCACGTCCGCTTCGTGCCTTCCCTCTGCCAAACGGTTTCGATCAGAGTAATCAATGCGAGGGACTCGGGGATGGAGAAGAAGCGGACAGATATAGTAGGGAAAGGTCTCCGAGAAGAAGCAGCGAAATGTAGCAAAATTACTGACTTGTTCAGGGCTTTAAGTGGTCAGTTTCATCTTCAAAGTTGCTGCTGTTGTTTTGTCTTCGTTAACTCAGCTAAGTATTAAACTGCTAGCAAATGTTAACAGTAGTACTCCATTACTATAGTCACTCAAAATACTGTATGTTAAAGGGAATCATTATTAGGTCTGTCTGTTGTAACGTTCAGCAGACAGATATTCACATCGAATTATAGTATAGGCAGGGAAGGAGCTAGGGCAGACAATAACAAAAATATGATTCATAATTACTTGTACAGAGTTTGTTTGTTTTTTTGTTTTTTTTTTAAAAATCCTGTCACCTGTCAGATTTGGCATAAGCTGGTTTATGTGGGTTAGTTCACATCAGTTTGTCTCACTCTTATCATGTTGCTGAAAACTCTTGAGAACTCAAAACAGATGTGTTGGCTACATTATATAAATATTATAAATAAATATTTTATTCAGAATGTGATTTAGGTGTGTAGTAACCCTGGCCCTAAATGAAGCGGTAATTCATACTGAATGCCCAAAAGTCTTTTACTTCCAGTGTGATCTATCAGTTTCTAATTAGTGTTTTTTTTTTTTTTTTTTCTTAAATCTTAAAAGTCTTAAATCTTCTATAAGCCTATCTAAATTGGCTGCCTACATGTTAGTGACTATTTATAGTTCATAGAATTTACAAGGTTTTGTTGTCAGCTTCCAGATATCTGATATCATCCTAATACTATATCTGTTTAATATGTTTATGTCTGCAGAGCTCTTGATTTGCTTGAAGTAGGCTATTTCTGTCTTATCTTTGTTTCTGTAGATGAGCCGGGACTCAGACAGTAATAAAGAGTTTCACGAGCAGCTCCGTTTGCAGCAGCTGTATGAACAGAAGAAAGAGGGTGGAGATGATCCATTCACATACGTCGATCCAGAAGATGGCACTGTGTACGACTGGGACCATGAAAAGAGAGCATGGTTTCCAAAGGTCTTCCATTACCAAAAGAAATACATTTGCACAATGTTTGTTTGAATAACCCTATCAGAGCTGATGCGCTATACATTCTGCATTAAAGTTCATGTTATTTGTTTTGTTTTTATATAGATAAATGATGATTTTATCGCAGCATATCAAGCAAACTATGGATTTAATGAGGAAGGGGCCCCTGATCCATTTGCTGCGGCCCCTCCTGTCGAACCTCTCCCTGCCCAACCAGAGGAGCCCAAGAAACCAGAAGAACCCAAGAAGACAGAGGAGAGCTCGGACCAGGGCAAAACTAAGGAGAGCGCTCAGAAAGGAGAGAAACGGAAAGCAGATCCAGGTTAGAAGATATAAAAAATTATAAGCTAAATAATTATGAATAAGTATTCTAATATATTAACAAATAAAATATTGTGTCTTGTATTTTACAGGCTGGTTTGAAATTGAAAACGACAAAAACACAAATGTTTATGTGACAGGTAAATAAATTCCCCATTATTAGATTACTATGTCCTGGATTCACAGACAGGGTTTAGATTAAGCCACGATTAGGCCATAGTTTAATTAGGACATTTTATAAACGTGCCTTAAAAAACATTACCAGTGTGCATCTTAAGACAAAACAAGGGCACTGACTTATTTTAAGATATTTCAGTGCATGTTGCTTTCAGTTAAAACAGCTCAAACATGCATTTTAGTCTGGGACTAGGCTTAAGCCTTGTCTGTGAAACTAGTGGTTTATGTCTTTAATATTGATATCAAGTTGGTATCATGTTGTAAATACTGGTATGACTCCCTCTGGTGGCCATATCTGCTTTTAAAATCAGTTGGCTGGTTTAAATAAGAACCGATCATCAACAATTCACGTGTGTCTTTCTGCTAGGTCTTCCTCCAGACATAACTCCTGATGAGTTTGTGGAGATCATGTCCAAATGTGGAATTGTCATGCGTGATCCTATCACAGAAGAATATAAAATCAAGCTCTACAAGGACAAGGATGGGAACCAAAAAGGAGACGGACTTTGCTGCTACTTGAAGGTTGGTCATTATACTATTATGATCATGTATCATGTAAATATTCTATATACAGTACTGTGCAAAAGTCCTAGGCCACCATTACATGTTGTTTTAACAATGGTATAATAGTCACTTTATTAGAATATAACCAGAAAATACAGGAAATTTGTATGCAGTATTTAAAAACAGAAAAAAAAACGTCTTCTATAGGATAAAGTGTCAAGTATTCAGTGAACTCCCCTTATACATGAGCAATAGCAGGAACCTGGCTCTCTTAAACCTAAATGGAATGGAAAAGGACTGGAAGGCCAAGACTTTCAAAATATGTGAAGTTTCTCATAGTTTCTTCTTTGACAACCTGGAAGAAATCCAGTTTAGTCTCACTAAATACTGATTTTTTTTTTTTTTTTTTTTTACATTTTGTGTACATATTTTCTTTTATTTTCTGTTTGTATCTTAATAAAGAGACCAAAAAATAAATATGGATGGTCATTAAAACATTGTTAAAACAACAAAGCTGGTGGTGGCCTAAGACTTTTGCACAGTACTGTATATTTCTAGGGCTTCTCCCCACTAAAGATTTTCCTAGTTGTTCATTTAAGCCATTAGTCAGTTAGTCGGGGGAGAAATACTAAACCATAATAATCTTCATTTAAAATATAAATTAAGTGCTCAACTGCACGCATGCATAAAGCTTGCTGCACTGAATCCGGCAAGCATTGAATTCACTTTTCTGAAATCAGAACACAAATAAATAACCTACAAAATAAATACCCGCCTTATCTTACAAAAAAGAAAGTTAAGGAAAATAACACTTTTTTTCCTCTGATCTCAGTCTTTGCATATTATGAGAAAGGAACACGAGTTTGTCCATGTTGTCGGGGAGAAGTGAGCTCAGTGTCTTGCTCACAGTGAAACCGACCTTTGAGAAAATGCGCTCCGATGGCATATACATGGAAATTAAGCTAAACATGACATGCACTGGTACTAATTTAGCTTCACCACTCTGCATGTTAGAGCGAGCAGCCGTATAAAGTGGCTAACGTTTGGCTACTACTTACATGTTTCAAATGAAAAGTCATGTTTGAGGTCGCATGTCACCTTTTTGTGGTCATTCTTTACCATCTCGAAATGTTCCCACGCTTTGGATTTTCTGCCCGACATATTACCGCACGGACCAGCCAATGATCTTTCACTGCGTGACTTCCTTAATTTCGCTGGATTTTTTAACTAACTAAAATTTAGTCGACCAAGCCTCTTCTTGTCGACTAACGCCCTATATATTTCAAATAAAAACACACGTTTTACATGCAATGTTATTTTAGTATTATTTATATACTATTATAGTATTTAATAATGTTTTAATTTTAGTTTAAGCTTTAATAATTCTGTTATGAGCTTTTGTGATTTTTATTAGTTTTAATTTGATTTAGCTTTAATTATATATTTTTATATAATATTTTTTATTTGTAGTTGTAATAATTTTATAACTTCGTCCAGGTCAACTTATATTATTTTAGTTAGTTGCTAAGGCAACATTTCTAATTTGAGTTTTTGGTAGCTAACTAATATTAACAAATGAGACCTTATTGTAATGACATGAACTAACAATGAGCAATACATTTGTTACTGTGTTTATTAATCTTTGTTAATGTTAGTTAATAAACATCTAGAAGTTCATTGTTTGTTAGTTCAGTGCATTAACTAATGTTAACAAATACATTTGATTTCCATAATGTAGTAGTAAATGTTGAAATTAACATTAACTAAGAATAATTAATGCTGTAGAAATATTGTTCATGTTAACTAATGTAGTTAACTAATGTTAACTAATAAAACCTTATTATACAGTGTTACCAAGTTTTTCATCTAATACTTATATTTTATTTTGTCAGCTTGATTTCAATTACCAAATACTGTTTTTATTAGTTTTAGTTTTAAAACTGTTCAACACTTTTTACATGTGTATTTGTTATAATTTGTTGACATACATTTTTATTTGATTATTCCCTGCAGAAAGAGTCTGTAGCTCTTGCTGAGCGGCTTTTGGATGAATCTGAGATTCGGGGCTACCGACTGCACGTGGAGGCAGCGCGATTCGAGCTCAAAGGACAGTATGACGCCAGCAAGAAGAAGAAAAAGAACAAAGAGTACCGCAAAAAGCTCCAGCAGCAACAAAAGTAAGAACTTTTTCAAGCTGAATCCTGCGGCTCTACTTAGTCAATTCTGACACATGGTGCAACAATGCTCTGCTTAATCAGCATATTTTGTGTGTTGCTGTAAATATGAGTGACACTTTTGTCATTTATGACTTCAGGCAGCTGGACTGGAGGCCAGAGAAGGCCGGGGAAGCTCGCAAAAGGCATGAAAAAGTTCTTATCATCCGAAACATGTTTCATCCCAGTGACTTTGAGGTAAGGGTCAATCTCAAAACACACCGACACACCCAGAAGAAACATTTGAACATATTGTAGATGTTATTGAATAGAAGAACATTTTGTTGGAAATACTTTACATTGGGTGCCATCTACATGAGAAAGTACCTCCTGTTTTCTGATAGAGCTTTTTGCTTCAGCTGATCTACAGAATTTCTGCTTACAGCTCAGAATAAGTACAGCCCTACACTGGTATTCAAGATAGTTTTGATTAGTAACAGTTTAGAGCTATGGCATTGTTTAGTTTCTCTGTAACCACGATAAACCTCTCTGCGTCAGAGATCAAGGCAGGTCTGTCTGCATTCCTAAATTAGGTGCAGCTTAAAGGCTTAGAGGAGAGCAGGAATGCAGGTGTGGATCCACACTTCAAATGTCCTCATGCTTTGTACATCTTTCAGTTGTGTTTTAATGAATGAAATTGATACTAAGATTGAACTAAAACTGTTTGTGATAAACTATAAACAATATAGGCCTAGTTATAAATACTATATATGGCTAATTTTACTCACTACCGTTTAAAAGTTTGGAAAGAGTAAGATTATTTTTTTTTAAGAAATTAATACTTTTATTCAGCAATTAAACTGATCAAAAGTGTCAGTAAATACTTTTGCATTGTTACAAAAGATTTGTATTTCAAATAAATGCCATTTCTGTTCATCAAAGAATCCTGAAAAATTGTATTATGGTTTCTACAAAAGTATTCAACATTGATTATAATAAGAAATGTTTCTTGAGCACCACATCAGCATATCAGCAAGTATCATGTGGCACTGAAGACTGGAGTAATGATTTGCCATGACAGGAATAAATGACATTTTATATTTAAAATTATATTTAATTAATTTAAATGAATAATTATTTTAAATTGTAATATTATTTCACTACTACTGTATTTTATCAAATACATGCAGCCCTGGTGAGCAAGAGCAATAGACTTCTCTCAAAAACATTAAAGGAATGGTTGATTATGATTTCAGTTTTTTAACTTTAGTTAGTGTGTGATGTTGCTGTTTGAGCATAAACAACATCTGCAAAGTTACAACGCTCAAAGTTCAATGCAAAGGGAGATATTTTCTTTTAAAGAATTCACTGTCTAAGGACTACAACAAATGGCTGGTGGGGACTACAACAAGCTTCTTCCCGTTTTAGTGACATCACTAACCCTAAAAACAACAAAGGGGGTGAAGCCATGTTAGGCTGCTTTAGAGAAAAGGAAGAGTTGTTGTAGTAGAGTGTTTTTGCCATGCCGTCATTTTATGCCAGACTGCTTCACAAACGAGGGTCAATACAACACTGGATTTGAACAAAAGATTAACATGACGGCACATGCTAGTCGATGAATTGAATCAACTCCACAGCAACTACATACATTTATCCACTAACCATTCAGAAACATTCAGTTGCATTCTATAAATTGTAACTTCTTCCTGAGTCTCTCCATCAGTGTCCGACTCCGGTTTGAACAATGTAAGGCTGAACACTGTTACTGACAATTGTCATTTTGGCTGCGTGAGATTCTCCAGCTTTGTTGTTGTTGAACAACAAAAGCATGAGCTGTTAAAGCTCCACCCACTTATGGAAAGCATTCTAGGAGCAGCAGCTCAGTTGCATTTAAAGGGACACACACAAAAACTGTGTTTTTGCTCACACCCAAATAGGGGTAAAATTGACAAGCTATAATAAATGATCTGTGGGTTTGAGCTGAAACATTCTAGGGACACCAGAGACTTATATTACATCTTGTAAAAGGGGCATAATAGGTCCCCTTTCAAATCTTACCAACCCTGAACTTTTGAACAGTAGTGTATACTACAAAAAATAAAATATTTAGACACCTAATCACTCTTTATTATTACTATTATTCTGCATTTTTAGAATAATAGATAATGATCAAAACCTATAAAGTAACACTAATGGAAGTAATCAGAATAGACCACAAAATTTGTTAAACAAACCAAAACCATGTTATATTGTAGCTTCTTCTAAAGTGTACCAGCTTTGCACACTCTGGACATAAAAAACTTCAACAAACATCATGAAGGGCATCCTTAAACATTTGAAAAGTGTTCACATGTATTCTAGACACTTGTTGAGCTGCTTTTCCTTCATTATTCGGTCCAATCTCATCCATTTCAGGATATTTTTTAATTAAAATTTTAGTACCAGTTAGGTACAATTGATTTTTTTTTTTTTTTTTTTTTTTTTTTTTTTTACAAAGCCCATTTTAATCTTTTAACCATAAGCCTTTAGATCAAAAGGTTTGTTTAACATATTGAAGAATATAAATTTAATCATATGTGTCCAAACTTTTAACTGATAATATGTTGAAGAGCTGCACCATATGTCTCATGCAGGAGGATCCTTTGGTTCTGAATGAGTACAGAGATGATCTGCGGACAGAATGTGAGAAATTCGGGCAAGTGAAGAAGGTCATCATCTTTGATGTAAGTCCTCTTTTACTTCTGTCCATAATTATTATGATAACTTAATTGTGTTTATACAAGTCAGTATTAAAAAAAAAGTTTAATTTTTTTTTTTTTTTTTTTTTGCCATTTTTTTACACTCAACTTTCTTCCATTGGAAACAGAGGCACCCTGACGGAGTGGCATCTGTGGCTTTTAAGGAACCTGAGGAGGCAGACACATGTCAGGTGGCTCTGGATGGACGCTGGTTCGGAGGGAGGAAACTATCAGCACAGCTGTGGGATGGTGTAACTGATTACCAGGTAAAATACTCAGCCTGAAGTCATCATGAATTGTAATTTGCAGCTGAGTTTACTTCCTATCATATCATGTTTTTTCTGAATGAAACAGGATATTTGAAGAGAGAGAAATTTAGGGAGGGACATTAGTTTATCCATCAGGAATTTGCTGAATCATGAGAAGTGGGTGTTACATACAAACTGAATGCAGGTTTGCTATTTGTCTCTAAATAGCTATTTGGCTGTTGTTTAACATTATCCAATAGTATGCACGGCCTAAATGATGTCATCTGAAAAGGAAAGTTATTACATTGACTAAACCAGCACAAACTTTTTTTTTAAATTATTATTATTCCTTTAGAATCACATGCACAATTAGACCAGAGATGTGTATTAAGAAAGTTAATGGGGTCAGTTTCAGGGTTAGGATAGTTGACTAAAACCATTAAATAAATAAATAAATAAATATATATATATATATATATATATATATATATATATATATATATATATATATATATATATATATATATATATAATATAATTTATTATTATTATTATATATATATATATAATTTATTATATATAATAATTTTTTTATTATTATTTATACATATATACATTTTTAATTGACATTTACTTTAACTGCATGCACTAGAATTACTAAAACTGAAATAAGTTATTAAAAACGCACAACAAAATTACTAAGACTTCAACTAAAATTAAAATAAAAACTAGTTAAAAATAATAATAATATTAATGAAAACTAAAACCATAAAGTTACTTGAAATAAGATAATTAAATGAAATGAGATTTTTATTTTTTATTTCAGCTAGTTGCCAATGCAACATTTTTAATTGTCATTTATTTTAAATGTGCTAAAATTACTAAAACTAAAATTGATTAAAAGCTATATAGATTATAAGTTACTAAAACTTTAACTAAAATTAAAATGAAACTCAGTCAGAATATGAATTAATAATAATGAAAACTAGAACCATAAAAAAAAGTTACTTGAGATAAAATAAATGTTAAATGAAATCAAATTTTAATTTCAGTTAGTTGCCAAGGCAACAACTAAATTGTCATTTAGTTTGTATTAATGTTAAACTATGGACTAAAATTACTAACACTAAAATTGAAATAAAAAATAATTATAAACTAAAGTAATTTAAAAAAATAATAGAAATGACAAACACAAAACTACTAAAATCAAAATAAAAACCGAAAAAAACTTCAAAACATTAATAAAAACAATTTTATCTTGGTGATAATAAAATAACACTAGTCAGTTTGATTTCATATTGTCTTTAAGATGTACAAATAATGTGCAAAATGGTTGCAAAAGAACAACAATTGGGTTAAATCGTTTTTTGTTCTCTTCTGCTTATTCTGCTGGTCACGCAGGTTGAGGAAACTTCACGAGAACGAGAAGAGAGACTGAAAGCTTGGTCCTCTTTTCTGGGTGACGGAACTGAAGTGGACCCTTCTAACGCAGACCCTTCTAAAGCGGACCCTTCAAAAGCAGCAGAACAACAGAATAACAGCACACAAGAAGCAGCAGAACCGACTCGACAGGAGGAGGGTAAAAGCGAAAGCACCACAAAACCACAGGAGGGAAAAGATGAAGAGGAGGACGAGGAGGAAGGAGAAGGAGGAATGCAGTCGACCGATAGCAGTTTAGCAGGAAGTGATGAGGAGGATGTGTAAATGTGGAGAGAAAACAGAACTTGTTTAATGTCTCTTGCTTAAACATCTCCACACCAATATACAGTGGTTTACTTTTTATTATTCCCATGACATGCCAGTGCATTTCCCCGTACCAAAATTCGGGGAACAATGATGGAAATTTAACTGCAAATAATCATTTGTGTGATTATTACTTTCCCTTATGCTAATGTGTCATTGTGCGACTCTATTTCAACTTCTGTTAATAGTTTTATAGTAAAAACACATTTTGTGACCTCATCTTTGTTTCTTGCTTTCATGAAAAAGACATTTCTTAGAAACTTAGCCTCACAAGATCTTTGGTTTATATGTGAACAAAAAAACAAGCCCAGTTTCCTTAAGAAGTGTAATTCCGTGTAAGCTTAATGACAGCTGTGATGTTATCGGTTTGAGATGACCTTGTTCAACTTGCTCGGGTGCATTTCTCAGTGCACAACCTCCCGCACAAAGTATCACATTCATTTTGTTTTAGTGCGATCAGTGGCTGGATGTGCGCTGGATTCAGTTCGGTAAGCAGCGTGTTGAATGTTTCGGGGGATTTGATTTTTTTTGTGAATGCAGCTGAAGTCCTTTTTCAGTCTAAGGAAGGAGTTCTGTAGAAGATAAATAGTAACTGTACAGCCTGTTCCCATTTAGAAATATGTTTGTTTTTTTTTCTGTTCAGTTTATTGTTAAATTAAATAAGAGCTTATTTATATGAAATAGGTAATTTTGTTGCACTATCCAGTTTTCTATCAAATAAGTAATGTTTAAATATGAATAAACTGTAGTTTTCCATCTCAAGCTGTATTCATACATTTTAATATATAGTACTTTTCAGAAGTTTGGGGTTGGTAAGAATTTTTAATGTTTTTGAAAAAAGTCTTATGCTCACCAAGACTGCATTTATTGGATTGAATGCACAGTAAAAATTGTAATATTGTGAAATATTGTTCCAATTTAAAATAACTTTTCAATTTTAATATATTTTAAAATGTTATTTATTCTGGCAATGCTGAATTTTCAACACCCATTACTGCAGTCTTCAATGTCACATGATCCTTCAGCAATCATTCTAATATGCTGTTTGCTTTTTATTAACATTCAAAAAAGATAAAATCACTGCGCTCAACTTTATTTTTTGGGGGTGGGGGTGCCTAGAGCAGTGGAAATTGCAATCAGCCTTTTTTTTAAGTGAATCAAACTTAATTCACTGAAGAATGCTGATTGCCGATTGATTAATCTTGATCTATATGTGCTTTGTTGCATAATAAATAATTAATAATTCATTAAGAAGACAAGTGAGTGTGGATCTTTTGTTTTTCATTTGAAAGTATTGCTTATTAACATTAACATAAATGTAATTTATTCTGGCAATGAATTTTCAGTAGCCATTACTCCAGTTTTCAGTCACATGATTCTCATGAAATCATTCTAATATGCTGATTTTGTTATTAACATTAACATTTCTTATCAAAGTTTAAAACTGTTGTGCTGCTTAATATTCTTTGTGCAAAACCATGATACATTTTTTCAAGATGATTAAAATAAAATCTTTCGAATAGTAATATTGGAACAAAATCATGTGCCTTTATAAAGGTACCAGGGTTGACAATTTTACAATTTAACAGTACAAGCCTTGTGCTCAAGCTAGTGAAAAGAGTTAAATGCTAACATTTATATCCATTAAAGGTGTCATAGGTGATTCTCTACAGAAATATTTTTTGTTATACTGGTTGAAAGTCTCCTCATATCCTACTATGTTAAACGGTCTAAATGTATTTGTATAAATATATATCATCTGGTGAAGGCGTAGGAACATAAAATACGTCGTCCTACCTGCCTGTCAACGTATGTTTTACCTTCGCGCACCCTGTTCACGTAGACATCACACGTCCTCAGTGCTTTCATGCTGTGCAGAGTTTATGCAAGATGTCGGTCCGTCCGTCAGCACCACAAACAAACAGCAGCCACCTTTTACATTTCCTACCGAATCAAAACAACGAGCTTATGCTGCGTTCACCATAACTACCGTAGTTAAGAGATGGCAACCCGTGACCTTCTAACCAGAGCTGTTCATGCCCTGTTCATGTCAACAGCATCAACAACACTGAAATTAATCTGCAGCAGTCAGGTACAAGCGTTCTAAGTTGTTTACGTTCATTATTAATGTTGTAATGTTATGTGCTTTGATACATGAGGTAGTTTGACGCTGTGTCTTGTGATGCTTTGCCGAGAGCAGCTGTGTGTGTGCGTTCAGTGTTTTGGAGAAGGCGTGGCTTTGGATGGCGATTTGCAGGGAGGGTAGGATAGTATGCTTTCAATGCTAGCAGGCTAACGTTAGCATTTCCCAGATCACCTACTACACCTTTAATATCCACTTAATTTTCTTATACAAGATCATTGTAACAGAGTTGATGTCATAAGATTTTATTTTTTGAAAGAATGTTATGACAGTGTTTACTATTTTAATGTATGCGACAGTAAATTGCTTTAAAAGGGTGAAATATAATTGATGCACAACTTCATTATTTTTAATAAAATGTTATGACAAATAAATCTAAATATATGAGAGAGAAAATACTAGATTTATTTCAATGTTAAGTACTGTTTACTACAGAGCCCTGGACATGACATGCAGGGAAAAAAAAATAGTAGGCTAAATCGTGGGCACGATTTACTAATTCGTTTCCTCGATTTACTAAAACGTGTGCACAATTTACTATTTACTAATCATGATTTATAAATCAAGGGAACGAAATAGTAACGATTTACTAAAAACGTGCACACGATTTAGTAAATCGAGGGAATGAATTTGTAAATTGTGCGCACAATTAAATTTTTTCTTGCATGTCATGTGCGGGGCTCCGTAGTTTACACATATTTACATGGGGGACACAAATGAAACCTGTTTTGTAAAATAATATATGTTGTATCCCTAAGTCAAGATGATGGAGGACAGACTGTTAGAGTGCTCAGAGGAGTGTAAAGATCCTCCTCAGCTGTTTACATACTATCAAGGTGACATCAACACTGCCGTGGATGAGCACTTCTTCCGTGCCCTGAACAAAGCCACCATACCGAAAGACCTCAGCACTAAAGCCAAGGACAGCAACAGGACTCCCAAATCTGGTGTGTTAATGCTAGTAAATCTATTGATGCAGTAAATCTATTTCTTTCTTTCTTTCTTTCTTTCTAAATATATGCTTTTCTTATCCCAGATGTCCCCCCGTCATCATCATCACCATGGGGTCTAACATGGTCTAAGTCCACACACTCTTCTGGCTCCTCAAAGTTGACCCAACTGACATCCATGGAAGCCTCACCTCCATCCCAGGGAGTTATCGTGAATCATTCAGGACTATCATCATCATCCTCCCTCTGGCCCTGTCCACCCAGACAGAGCACAGCCTTTGAACTGCCTCAAATACTCTACCAACAGCCCGTGGCTGCTGAGAGCAGTGCCAACTCTTACCTGAATCTGTTACAAATGGATCGCCCAACAGGGGGCATCATGATCTCGCCCTTCTCAAAATCAGATACCAGACCAGATTGGAATTCTGGGATGGCCTTTAAAGATGTATCTGGAAGCAGGATCGGCCTAGATTCAGGTACTGCAACTTATGCCATTGCTAACTGTTCATTCAGAGACGCATCTAATGCAAGTAGGCTATACATTATTAAGTATAGCCGGTCTTTATCACAAAATAAACAAAGACAGGGGATTAGATCAGCCTTTATAACCATGAAGGGGTTTGTTTTGTGATAATGTAATGCTAATGTCTATTAATACATTATTGTACATTATTTAGTATTAAATGGCGACTCAACCAAAAATAAATAAATTCATAGTTTGAGCTCAAAAACACTGCAGCAGTATACAGTGATATTAAAGTCACCAAGAAATAATTGACCTTCTTTATTTTTTGAATGGATTTTTGCAGTATTATAAATTATTTATCTGTGCACATCATTTTTTAAAAATGTCCTCATAATCTTTAATCATATTAACTTTCCCTCAATCTTGCAACAACCTCTCTTCTCTGATGATGTGTTTTCTGGTGTAGGGGCGGGACAACCTGTCACCCACATGAGATCCCAGCAATAGCAAACCACAACAATCCAATGATCCTATCAATTCTCTATGGACAAAAGACCTGCCCTACATTTTTTTCTTGTTTGATAAGCCTTTTTCCCTCAGACATATATCACAATAGAGAGGAAAAGACTATAGCAGCTTCTGTTTTTTCAAAAACTATGCAGTTATCGTCTCCGTGTAAACTACAAAAAAGCAAATTTGTGAAAACTGTGACGCCATGCTCATGCGCATTACGTGTTCTGTCTAGTGTTTCTTTACAAAGTGTCATTGCCAACTACTGGCCTGGCATGCAGAATACAGCAATTGTGGTCGTTTTCATGGAAAAGGATCGTTTTGACAATGTTGTCGTCTGTATGCAAAAAATGTTGTTGTGTAAACATACCCTTAGCCTCTGCCATGATGTCTGTATTGATATGTTGGCATGACATATTTTGTGAAGTACTGCTGTAAATCAACCCACCCTTTTCGCAGAATTTTGTACCCTCTCACCAAACTTACTCAGAGAACAAATGTTTGGGGGACAGCGTGGGAAAGAAGAATATGATACGATACGTGTACGATAAGAATGATTTTGAAACTGATTTATCAATGTAAAAATGTACAGTTGGTTTAAATACGATTGTCACTTCTGAAACTTTACAGTGTGTATGTGGCCTTGAGTAGGTGCTTCTTCGAATAAGTAATTACTTCACAACTGTTATAGCATAAAGTCATCTATTTTTTATGTATACAGTGAATTTGGACATTCTACTCTTTTCACATACTTTTCACCAGCTATGTAGTAGGGAAATATGCATATTCGGATGCAGCTTAACATGCAGTGCATTTGTTTACTCTGTTTATGTGGTGATAGATTGTTTATTTGTGATCGTTTTGTGTTTTTCAGGTGTGCCTGTCTCAGAAATCAATAAGGATTTGTACTGGTATTGAAGAAGAGATTTCTGGCTTTACTGTATGACGAAAATACATTTTCAGCATAAGACTGCCTGTGTTTACATTATTATGTAAGCTTAAACTCAAACCATCATATTCATGGTGTCAGACATTCCTCAGAAATGAATTGCTTCTTTTAGCCGTGAACATGTAAATAAGCTACCTTATAATAGGACATAAGTGAGAAAACCTGATTGGAAATGGTTTGCTTCTCTTAGCTGTTTAATTGGTGAATGAGGAAGTAAAGTCTATTTATATGATTTGTAATACAATCATTGTTGTTCTAAACTTTCTTTTTGTATTGTATGCTGTTTTGAAAGTTCATATTTTTACTATACTGTAATTTCCGCAATGCAAAAACTATAGTCATTTGACAAAAAAAAAAAAAAAATATATATATATATATTTAATATAGTTACTTTTTAAAGGAAACTTTCTTTCTGAAAAGTTCCTCATACCTTGGGGGACCCTTCAAAACCTCATTTACAAGTGTGTCGACTCTTTAGATCAGGTTACACAGAATGCAAAGCATAGTTCATGCAATTCCAAAAGTAAACTGACATGAGCAAACCAAAAATAAATTTCCTCGAAATTGTTCAAATGTTGAAA
The DNA here is from genome assembly GCA_037101425.1 of Elopichthys bambusa. NCBI lineage: Eukaryota > Metazoa > Chordata > Actinopteri > Cypriniformes > Xenocyprididae > Elopichthys > Elopichthys bambusa. The sequence continues at coordinate 34,027,190 of CM074433.1, forward strand.
TGTTGAATTTCATCTTTACAAACCTGTTTTCTTAAAACCTACTTCACACTTTTTTGCCCTCAAGCAATGAAGTATTTCTCTGTCACAGTTCCTTGCTTTTGATATATGATTATGACAAAACAGCTAAAGGCTTTACACATGATAAATTTCCTCAATTATTTCCAAGAATTGTATACTGCAGTCTATTTTCAGATTAGACATGTGACACTTTGTTTAATAAATCCCACATAAATATTGTCTTTTTGTATACTTTACACATTTACATCCTTTTTGCAGGTATGCTATGTTTGATTTCAATTTTTTTTTATCACTTTGACAGTATGTTGTTTATTAGTAAATCAGATTTAGACTTTTACTTTATATTTCCTTTTTTATAGGCAATTTATTGATTTTCAGTCAACTGCATTCTGTCTCTCCTGTTTAAAGCATTGATTTGCAGTTTAAGGATACATTTCTTTGAGGATAAAGACTCAACTACGTCTAGGCCACCCACACATCCTCATGAATTCACGTGTTCATAAGGTTCTGAAGTGGGAGACAATGTCTGCAGAGCAAGGGTGCCAATGGGGGATTCGTCTCCCACTTATTCATAAATATATGAAACCCCCACACCACAGGTGTCCTCCTACATGCTTTCAGCTTCAGCAGAAGTGGGCTGCAGTGCTCTCTACTCTGCATGTTTTCGATGGATGTGGGGTATGAACATGCACGTGAGAATGGCTTTTCACGCTCACTTACTCCCACATCCCAGCAAAACAGCAATTAGTGCTAATAACACCTTGGGAGACTCTAGGAGAACAGAGTCATTCATTTCCCTGTCCACAAATCTTAAAGGGCCATAACTACATAAAGAGAGCCATTAAATGCAAACTTTGCTAATTTTCCAAAAATTAGAGCAAAATGATAAAATATTTATCGCAGGTCAGCATATTAATAGCCAGTGTTGGGGAAAGTTACTTTTAAATGTAATGCATTACAATATTGCATTACTCCCTAAAAAAGTAACTAATTACATTAGTTACTTTTTATGAAAATTAATGCGTTACATTACTTTTTCTCACCTGGGCTGGGCTTACTTGTTTGTTTTTTTAATAACAACAAAAAAAGTTCTATTTTTGGCAAATTTTAAGGCCCTTTCATACCAAAAGTGAAATGAATAAGCCTAAGTCACACCTGTACAGTAGAGGACGCAGCTCAAACGAACCTTTCAACTGTGCTGCCATTCTGGATTAAAGAAGAATAGGATATAGGAGCAGGAAGTTCAACACTCTTATTTCTAAATCTAGTATAAAGTAATTTTTGCTTGTTAGTACAGTTGAATTAGATCGTTGAAGGTCAGCAGCAAAGACATTGGTTAAAGTGAGATTAAATACATAAAGTATATCTGTGTAATTTAATATAGTTAATTATTACGGGTTTGCATAGAATTCTGAGATTGTAAATCACTGTTTTTATTCATTTTGAGGAATACCGAATGTATTCTGAATAATTTGTAATGTGTTTCTTTACTAGTTACTTGAAAAAGTAATCTGATTATGTAACTCAAGTTAATGATAATAGCTTTCTTATTTTGTAACCAAGACTTTATGATATGTGACTACCCAGAAATTAAATCATTAAGAAATATTCGCTACTGTAACATATAACCCTATGGCTTGAGAATGAGAATTGTTATTAGAACTGAAGGCTTTTTAACTCTCTTGGGTTCAATCAGTGAATCATCACCCCACACCAAAGATTTTTTTTTTTACAGTGTATGCACTGTTCTTGCTTCATGTCTCTTCCCCATCTTCTTCTCATATCCCTAGAGTGTGTTAATGAATGGGAAAATGCAATTTGAGATGTTCTCAAAGCTAGTTCAATAAAGATTTAAATGAACACTAAATTAAAATATCTTTTCATTTGATTAAACTGTTAGTAGTAATCTCAACCATGCTAGAGGAAGCTGTTGTTTGAGCTTAGTTTTTTTAATAAGCATAAAACACAATCCCTAACCCATTTACATCCGTAATGTGACATAAGTGAAACAAAATTCAGTGTGCAGGCCAGAACTTAATTATGAACAATGGAACTTAGAAAGTAAATCAGTTTCATTTTGACTGAACAATATGGAATGCAATGCTCATCTCACAGCAAAAAGGGGTACATTACAGTGGACCAGATGGTGGAACTTTTCATTCTAGCATGCTCACTATTCGATTATTGATGCCTTGGCACATTTTAAGTTCTCTCCCATCTGCCCTATTTTCCTGCTCTCTTGTGAAGTAAATAAATCAGGCTGATGCCTAACCAAGAGGACAACGTGGGCATATTAAATCTAAATCTATCATGTGACATTCAACACATTTGAGGAACAACCAAGAGAAAAACTGCAGACTAATTTTGTTGCAGTTACAGACTGACACTATACTACTGCAATTTATAAAATCATTTTAAAAGTAAATACTAGTAATATAAAAATATACTAGTTAGTTTAAAGGAAAAGACCCTTGACCTACATAGGCATATGGGTATTGTGGCAAGCCATTGTTTACCTTTATTCCTTTAAACTAACTAGTATATTTTTATATTACTAGTATTTACTTTTAAAATTATTTTATAAATTGCAGTAGTATAGTGTCTTTTTTAGTTTCACTAAATAAAAATAAATATTCCAAAAGATATTATCTTGCCAGTATCTGTTCAAACTTAACTAGCAGCCTACATAGACTATTAATTGCATTGTTTTGTGTTTTAGGGTTGATGGACATTTCTGTGAAATTACGGGATAATGTACTAGCAGAAAAGTACCGTTTTTATTTTTTACAGTGTAGAATTTAAAAGTGAAATTCAACAATAAAAGGCCTGTCATTTCTTACTACTGGATTTCTTACTAATAATTAAAAAAATATATACTGTTTACAAAAATGTTTATTCGTTTTAAGGACTAAATGGCTTGCCATACTATGAGGATAAACGTGCTGGAGTGGCGTTTATGCTGATTAAAGACGGGTAGGTCGCGTTCTGCTGAAAAGGGGGGCACCAGTGGGGGCATAATGAATGGGATCTGTGGGTCTACAGGGTAAAAACAGTCTGAGAGTGCAACTAACTTTCTCATTCTAAAGCTTCTCCATTCCAGCATACAGGTGTGCTCTTTTTAGTCTACTATGGTTACTGTCCGCTATTGTATGTTCCTCAGAGAGTCCTCAGAGAACGGCAGCCAGCTGGACACACTGACTCCAGATCAGCCTGGATTCAGCCGCACGGGATACACTGTAGTGGCAGTGTGTTTGGGAATAATCTTTCTTTTCGGTTTCCTAAATAACTTTCTTGTTCTTTTGGTCTTCGCCCGCTTTCATGTCCTGAGGACTCCGATCAATTTAATACTGCTCAACATCAGTGTGAGCGACATGCTTGTTTGTATCTTTGGCACACCTTTAAGTTTCGCCGCGTCTGTATACGGCCGGTGGCTGACGGGAGTTCACGGCTGCAGGTGGTATGGTTTTGCCAACGCACTGTTTGGTAAGATTTAATAAACTTAATATATTCTACTAATTACTAAAAAAAAAAAAAAAAAAAAAAGTAACTTAGGCTACATAAGTCAAATTGGTTCATTACCAGCTTCGACTGATGAAGTTTGCATCATTGACTCTTAATTTACTGTTTAGCCTACTTCGAAGTTGTTTTGAAACCGTCTGTATTATATAAAGCCGTATTAAGGTCTCTTGACTTGATTAGGCTACTTGTTTTTAATTCACTAATAAGAATCACTTCATAAGAGTCATTTGTTCAGGAATCAGACAATGAACGCTTTCCCTGCATCCCACTGTGCATACTGTCAACCATAAATAGTATTGCATATTACTAATGTCACATACTATTTAGGATAGATAGTATGCACATTGAGACGCAGTCTTTGTTTTTGATTTACTGACTGAAATGTACCGGTCTTCGGACAAACTCGCGCTGCATATGATTGTGATTCACTGAAAAGAACCGGCTCTGAGTCATTCGTTCTGGAATCAGACTTCTGTACACTGATCGCGCTGTATATTTTTGAATCACTACCGAATTTGTCGAAAGCGTTTTTTGTTCTGTTGTGAGATGTATAGATTTGTATTACATTTGTGCACGGTTTAATAAAAGTACAAAAAGAGAATTAGGCAGTAACTGGTACATTTTTACATCAAGGTACATTTTTATTCTAAGGTACATCTAGATTCTAAAATGCAGTTAAGTGTAAGTTTTTTTTTTTGTTTTTTTTTTTAGTGAAATTCAGCCACCTTTCAAATAGCTACAAAATAAAATAAGTTGCTATTACAATAAAGAAAAACATTTAGTTGATAATCATATAGGTCTAATTAATTTGTTTCTTTATCCAATATCAACAGGTATTGTTTCACTGGTATCTCTTGCTGTACTGTCATACGAGCGTTACAGCACCATCCTCTGCTGCTCAAAAGTGGATGTTTCTGACTATAGGAAGGCCTGGCTCTTCATCACAGGCTGCTGGCTGTACTCTCTCGCGTGGACAGTGCCACCACTCTTCGGCTGGAGCAGCTATGGTCCTGAGGGTCCCGGCACCACCTGTTCAGTCCAGTGGAACCATCACTCTCCAGAAACGAGTTCTTACGTCATCTGCCTCTTTGTCTTTTGCCTGCTGCTGCCACTTCTTCTCATGGTCTTCTGCTATGGGAAGATTCTCATTGCCATTCATGGGGTGAGGGAAGAGTGAAAGAGGAAAAGGTTGAAAGAGAGAGAGTGGGAGTGGAAGCAGTGATTTTGATAAAGATCTCTCTTCGAGTAGGACTCATCAATCTTTCTAGCCAAATGTTTGTTTGCCATAAATTAAGCATTTTTCATGCAGCTGTCCAGAGCCAAAGTCCTTCACACATGCAGCATCATCATCATCATTATTATTAAAGGGTTAATTTACCCAAAAATGAAAATTCTTTCATCATTTACTCACCCTCGTGTAGTTCCAAACCCAATTTCTCTCCCTCAAATGAAAGTCTATGCAGCCAAAAGTTAAAAGGATAGTTCACCAAAAAATGAAATTTCTGTCATTAATCACTCACCCTCATGTCGTTCCACACCAGTAAGACCTTCGTTCATCTTCGGAACACAAATTAAGATTTTTGATGAAATCCGAGAGGTATATGACTCATCCATAGACAGCAATATAATCACTACTTTCAAGGTCCAGAAAGCTACTAAAGACATTGGTAAAATAGAGGGTGAGTGATTAATGACAGAATTTTTATTTTTGGGTGATAAAGGAGCCATAAAATAATTAAAATTGTTTTATCCAAGTCTTGTGAAGAGATGTGATTTTTTTTATATGATGAACAGATTTAATTTGTGATCATATACAGTATCTTTACAGTACACTTTTAAACAACTCGATTAATATAAATTAATTTAGCAAAGCCTTTATGACCTTTTTTGGATCTTCTAAGTTTTGGTTACCTGGACTTTCAATGGTGGAACAGAAACTTCTCAGGTTTCATTAAAAATATTTTAATTTGTGTTTCGAGGATTAACCAAAGGCTTATGGGTTTGGAATGACATGAAGGTTAGTAAATGATGAACTATCCCATTAAATGACTATGGTGAATTACATGCACAGCTGGATCAAATTGAACATTTTAGTATGTAAATGTGCAAATTCTTGTAGGCCTTAACAAAAGCAAAAAATTCTTTGTAAATCAAAACTAAAAAATAAATAAATAATGCTTTAAATTTCCTCCTAATTCATCAATGAAAATACATTCTGGTGCGACATGTAGCGTTTTAAACCAGACACAAATGTTAGGCTTGATGCTGTTTGTCTTGAAAAGCAAACCTCAAAGCGTGTCTCCTCATCCCACAGGTTGCTAAGATCAATCAGACAGCTGCACAGAGGAGAGAGACGCACGTGCTGGTGATGGTGGTTTCCATGGTGTCCTGTTACCTGCTCTGTTGGATGCCGTACGGGGTCATGGCATTGCTTGGCACATTCAGCGTAGGCATTGTCAGCCCCACAGTCAGCGTCATGTCCTCCATACTAGCAAAGAGCAGCACTGTTTTGAATCCCATCATCTACGTTCTGTTCAATAATCAGGTATGTGCTTCTTATATGTGTATAAGTTTCCTTATTATCCTTATAGACTTGTATTACTGTCAATTCTGAATTTATTGCCAGTTCTACAGGTGCTTAATAGCTTTAGTAAGATGCAGTCCAGAACCTCCAGCCCATCTCACCCTTCACACAGAAGAAGGTGGTGCTCAACAGGACTGCGTCCCTATGGGGTCATATGGTGCTACTTCTCCACCTGAGAGCCCAGACAAGTTTGGGACCCCCACAATGACCCAAAGAGCTTCACTACAGAGAGGTAATAAGACTTTGGTTCTTGTGGTGCACTGTACTCCCTGAAAGCCCTGGAAGTGCTATCCATGCAAATAGGAAATAACATTTTGTGCATTTTTACTGCCATATACTTAAATCAATGTGTGTTTTATAAGAAAGATACTATATATAAGTATTTTGCATCAAATTTTGGTGTTTTTATAAGTGCATTGTAGATATTATTTAATTTGTTTAAATTTGTTTAAAAATGTTGCATGAAAGTATTGCCACCAGGTGTCAGTATTTGTTCAAACGTTAAACAATGTAACTTGGATTTGGTAACATCCTAAGGTCATGCCTATGGTGTGCAATGGTATGAAAAAAATTGCGATTTCAACCGAGGAAGCCCCACAGCAACAACCTGCACTGGGGCTCCGAATACCCTAGCTGTGGCCCTGTGTAGAAGTATTAGGATGTTTTGGTCATACTATATCTGAATCTTTTTTGAGTATATTGTTTTTGTCAAGAGTCGGTTGACTGAACCAGTGATTGTAACTATAATTTAAGCAGTACCCAAAATGTACTTTAATGTGGCAAATGACTTTACTTACTCTAAAGGTCTGAATCTTTCATTTTATGTTCATTTGCTTTCAGTGATCACTTATGATCCACTTCTAATTATTTTTCAGTTTACATCTGCCTCATGAACTTGTCTTTTCTCTCAATTAACAATGATGAACAATTTAGATTTTTTTTCTTAAGTACCAAACAAGACAAAAATATTTTGCAATGCCATGTTATTATTATTGAACAAAAGGTTAAATCAGTCAGGTCAGGTGTTTCAATCACATGCTCATCCTGCCCAATGAAAGATTTGGTTACCTGTTCTTTACCACTGAATTTTGATAAAGTGCAATGTGGCGTGACCTAAAGAGATTTCAGAGAACCACAGAGGAAGAATTGTACAGGCTCATTAGTCTGGAAAAGGTTACAAGGGGATTTCTGAAGACTTGGGGCTCCATCAGTCCCAATTGAAGCAGACTGATTACAAATAGAAGAAATTCAGCACCAGTGGTACTTTGGCTGCCCTTTAAAAGGTCAGTGTAAGGATATGTCAAAGGATCCTTTAAATGACAATACCTTAGAGAGAGAAATCTATGGATCTGCAGGGATTAGAATATAATTGTTCCAATTGTATAGCACATAGTCAGGACATTTGTGATCTTAAATTTTAAAGAAAGTGGGTCATTTAGGAGCATGTCTGTTCCTAAACAAAAGAATAAATCACCATCAGAGTGGGTCCAAACAGAGGAAACTCCATATATTAGAATGGTCAGGTCAGAGTCCTGACCTCAACCTCATTGAAATGCTGTGGCATGATTTCTATTCAAGGCCATTTGAGGCATCCCACAAATATGCAAGATATCCCAAAATATTTATGAACAGCTTGTGCAGAGGAATGGACCAAAATACCTCCTGTGCAGGTCATCTATAGGACAAATGACAGTGATTGGGTTCCCAAAATTTACTAAATATAAGTAATATTCTCATAAAACTTTTGTGGCACTGTAAAATATTGTTAAAAGACAGAGAGCCTGCTGACAGAAATCAAGACTATTTCAAAAGGTTCAGACTTTTTTAACTGCTCATCAGGATAGATGGTGCAGGTTCTATGATTAGCCTTGGCTGATTAAGTTCACAGGAAATATGTGAGGAAGGCTTTCATTAATAGTGCTCCTTGTTCTCATCACAGAATGACTGGCTCTGAAATTGGCTTGTACCTGACAGAGATAGAGCTGCATATCACATTCTCTAATGAGCCAGCAAACCAGCTGATGAGAAAAGATCTTCAGCTCTGTGAATGGCAAGTTGATCCGAAAAACCCATCTGAGTTGACAAGGTTTGGTATGCTACAGTTATGTTTAAGATGGATCAAAGATGTAATCAAATTATTTACATAATATGCTGTGTAGTTTATCAAATTAATTGCAATGAATCATAATACTTAAAGCCATGCATTACATTATAGAGGGCAGATGAGTACATTATTTATTAATTAATATAATGTTAATTAAATAATATAATGTTAATTTTAATATATATATTACTTACAAATTGTAGTCAGTTACTCATTGCAAATTACATGACAAAAATTGTAGTTAGTAACGTAATCCAATACATTACACATTTAAAGTAATATAATCTGACTACTTTTTGATTACTTATAGATTGTTGTACCATAGAATCTTGTACCATATTGATATAAAAATACAAAGAGAAAGAAAATATATCCCATTGTTTGTTATCAAAGTTTTTTGTTTAACATTTTTAAATCATAAAAATGTTAAATTAAAATAAATTATTTTAAAATAAAAACAAAATAAAACACTTACTAAAAAAGATGAAATATTTTATACCTGCATGTCATGTAACCATTAACCAACATCAGAGAACCGTGAACTTAATTTTTAAATTATTATTGACTTTTAATTTTATTATAGACCTAACTTAATAACTTAAATGTCAGGGGGTACTTCAAGTAAATATATTAGGTCATAGAGGTTCAGCTGACAAAAAAATTGCTGACAAATGATCAAATGCTGTGGGGGTCACAGTTTTCAGTGATTTCAGGCACATGGCTAGAGGCTGGTCTGCGTGCACAATTCCACAAACCTGGAAGACTTCTGAACATATATAAGCAGGAGGCTAGGAAAATTTAAAAGATAAAAAAAGAAGTAGTAGGGAGAATAAATGAATTATGAATAATTTACTGCCATTGTGAGAATAAAATTGTCACGAGTAGTTGTAATGAAGTGCACAGCGAAAGAGATGAGTAACAAAAATAGTCTTTAATAAATCTACAGAGAACACTCAGGAGCTCATAGGACATACATACGGTGATGGGATCAGTGGCTTGGGCTGGAGCCGGGGGTTCTTTTTTACTAGGCAGAGATGTAGACCGGAAGACCAGAGGCAATTCCACACCGTAGAGTGCCTTCAGAGGAGAAGCCAAGGGGCTGAAGGAAACACGTGAAAGAACTGGCTGTTATTGGAAGAATAGGTGGGAGAGATAGGCTGGGTGGGAACTCTGGAGACACAGGAGACTTTGAGCTGGTCGGAACTAGTGGGGGCATAGGAGACTTTGAACTGGGCGGAACCAGCAGGGACACAGGAGACTTTAAGCTAGACAGGACCAGTGGGGATGGGAGATTCATGCAAACGTCCTCTTCAAAATCCTCATAATATATTACACTTCAGCTCACCCTCAGTGGTGGGAGTGAGGGCGGGATCTTCCTCCATTCCCTCGTACTCCACTAATACTCCCATGGCAGCACATGATGTTGCTCATGCACCTGGTTAGACATTTCATGAGGCTCAGGCTCCAGGGCTGTGGTATGCTCAGTCCTTGTTACTGGCGCTGGCTCGTGTACTCTGGCAGGCTCTAGCTCTCTGTCTGTGGTGGGCTCTGGCGTCATGTCCATGCAGCAGGGGTGATGGCTGGCTGGGCTCTGGGTCTGGAGTGGGGCTGGTGATGTCCTCCACTGGGCAGATGGTGAAAGATCCATTATTTACTAGCACCCACTCCACAAAAGTGCTAAAATCCACTTGAGGACCGTTCCTTGGGAGGCGTGCATTGGACCGTAAGGACTGCAAATCCAAAAAATCTTGTGTGGTCCTCAAGATAACAGTCCTTCTGCTCCAGGCATAGTAGTTGGACAGCAGGTAGGTCCATTTGTGAGGAGTAGAGGGAAAAAGAAAGAAAGAAAAACACCACAAAAATCTGTTTTAGGTCTGGTATTCTGTCACATTCTGTAATGAAGCGTATGATGAAGATAATTAAATAATTTATATAGGCTTGATTCATTTTGAAAAATATGAATACTACAAAATTAGGTGGTCCTAGGTTTTTCCCTAACATCTACTTTCAATACATCACAAAGCAATCAGTGTATTTGCCATAATTAAATCTGTAATGTGAGTGATTTTTTTTATGTATTATATCAAATCATATCCTCTGTATTCATCTCTGGACTTCATTATCCTGTCACAAATCTCATTGTCGTTAATTATACAGGGCAACGCAAAGGTTCACATGCATGATTACCAATAGACATTCATTTGGCCTGTCATGTCAGATAATCTATGGCAGTATATTTCAATCTCAGCACAGTGGTAAACACGGCTTCGGCAGAAAGATGATGCATGGACCTCTTATAATTACAAAGCGCAATCCTGTGGTTTAATGAATAGGAGGTTCCTGTCTATATTTCTTCAAAAGATGTTGGCTTTTGCCTTCTCCCCCTTTGTATTCAGTTTAACTGCTTTCCATTTGGCCTCATGTTCACTCTGTTCCCATTTCGTTAGAATGACATCATCAAATTAAATGGCATCATCAAGCTGTCATTTTTGCTCTAGAGATCAGTCTTATCCTTGAACTCAGACTGTTTACTAATCGATCAGGTGAAATGAGTGCCAAAGCCGAGCACATACACACGTAAGCGCTCAAACCATGAGCCGAGCACAGAGTCAGAGAAATCTATAAATCACTGTCAGTCATATGGATGTGTCCTTGGTTATCCAGTATGACTGGAATTCTATTTATGGAAGATATGGTGATATTACACAAACCTATGCAGTAAAAAGTGTTGTATGTGTGAATTATGCTTGCATGTGTTTGGTTTGCTTTTATGACTACAGATGTTGTGTTGATTACAGCTCCAACACGTTACAATTGAATCTCACTATTTTAAACAAGAATCTCACTATTTTAAACCCTTTGTTTTAAACATAACCGCATAAACAGCGAGTTAGATCATTTCTTTAATCATTTTGACCAGGAGCATTTCTAGTCTTTCATAAGTAGGCCACCCATCAAAAAGTGTCCCCATATTTTGATACTCTTTTTTTTTATATATATATATACTGTTTTGGATATATGGATATAAATTTTCAGTAACACTTTACTTTAGGGTCCAATTTTCACTATTAACTAGTTGCTTATGCATGCATATTACTTGGATATTGGATGTTTTTTAGTACTTATAAAGCACAGATTATTCTGCATGATCATTCTACATCCCTTAATCCTACCTCATACCTAAACCAAAGTCCCTTTATAAGTCATTTTACTCAGCGGACATCTTTGAAAAGCCTCTTGGGCCTCTCTTTGAATGGGGAAACATCAAATTCTCCAGAGCTGTCTGCCAAGCTTTCAATTAAATTTCATATTTGAAATCACCAATGAAATCTGACAACAACTCTCATAAATTTTGTTTCTAAATGCTCGAATTATGACAAAAAACTGTATTTTTCAGGCTGGATCAAGCTATTGCGCATGTGCAGTCCTAAATGCGCATCTCTTGTGCCTCATTTCAGAGGCGTGCGTCTGACTGTTTCTATAGGAACCGGAGCTTCTAACGACCACTGCAGTGACGCGATGACTTTACCAATCGGCGATTGGCTTTTATTTAGAAGGCGGGACTTATTCCGTCATATTGTGCATTGCACTTTCTCCCATTCAAAACAATATGAGTGACGCATCTTGTGTTATTCTATAGTCTTTGCCTAACAGTTAACTAACTTGCCTAACAGTTAGTTAATAGTGAGAATTGGACCCTAATCTAAATTGTGACCAAATTTTCTTTTCCTGCAGTGCAGAATGTGTTGCTCATTTATAAGCTGCACACGCAATAAAGAGCTGCTTCACCACATCGCATGACATGATTGCTAAAATATTATCATGGAAAGTCATCAAGTCTCTTTACGATAATCTCCATTGTCAGACAAGCATTTATCAGTAGGCCAAGTATTATACTACGGCACAGTGGCTCATGCATGACACAATTTTATTGGCATATGCCACAATCCACTGGCATATGCCACTGAAAACCGGATGTGCCACTAAACAAAGCGGCATGTGCCAGTTGCTTCTGTGCATGATGCCAAGATGCCATGCCACTTAATGTTATTACCGCTACTAAAAAATGGTTTTGAGATGCCCCTTATTTTGACTCATTAAGAAGAACCAGTTCATAAGAATCATTTGTTCACGAATCAGACAGCACGGCTCACGCTGCGTTCATTGTGGCGTGCTAGAAGTACTTGCGTACTCTTCTCTGATGACGCGTTTACTGGTGCAAGGGCAAGACAATAAGTCACTCACATGAGATCACTGCAAAAGCAAACAACAACCATCCAATGATCCTGATGTCCTTCATGTTTTTGCCTGTTTCATGTCAACTTTAAACCCTGTATGGACCTAGACAGAGTATTCTAGACTGTTTAGATATTAAATTATGGTCGTATTTCATATTTGCACTGACAGTCTATGTATAACTATATTTTGCGAGCTTTTGATCACTTTAGGCCTGTGCCTCAGTAAAAAAATTTAAAAAGGAAGATTCTGGTGACGCTCCTTGGGACGGGGCTACATTGAGGCGTCTGCCAGTATATTTGCATGATTGTATGTGTGCTTTTAAATATAAACCCCAGTGGATAGAGAGAGAGAAAGGAAGAGTGTGAGACAAGAAGCTGTACATTACCAAGCTTTTAAAAGATGCATAAAGCAAACCCACAAACAACACAAGGTTTGATTTTTTTTACAGAGCTTACATGCATTTTTAACCTGCTCTCTCCATTTATAAGGTAGAAGCCCTAAGCTTCCAGATTCTTCTGATGGCCTGACTCAAAGCTTTTATGACACATAGAATAAAACATGACTTTATGCATTTTCTCTGGCCAGACATTTAATACTGAATCTAAAGTGTAGATGCACACACATTCATCAGCAAAAAAAACATATATATATATATATATATATATATGTGTGTGTGTGTGTGTGTGTGTGTATATATATATATATATATATATATATATATACACATACTGTATATAAGGGGGTTTAAAAGAGTCCCCATAACCACTGAAAGCCCATCCTCCCTGATTCCATGGCAACCAGTGATACAGGCTGTCAGCCCCGCCTTTCTTCTGCACTCCATCAATATCAGAGCCTGCGAGGCAATACTCGCAGCACACTGACACCAAAACAGATGGGAACTTCACGCTCAAACCTGCTCCAGCACACTGCTGTACTGTAAATATAAACACAAACCTGCAACTATACTTTCTAGTATCTGCGGGTTTGCTGATGTTATGTAAGAAGTCATGTTAGAACTTGATATTTCCCACAGTATAGCCAATAAAGTTCTTCTTCCAAGAAGCCGGTGCTCACCGAGCCGTGCCTTTCCTTTATAGAGTCCAGGTTGAGCGTGGTAGAGTTAGAGTGACCATGCATGACTGCACAAACAAAGCAGGGGCTGCCCGGCCATACATGCGATTCAGCCCAGACTCACCCTTGTCTGGTCTCCCTCTATTCATTATTTTCATTTACTGGTGCAGCACGGAGCACAATTTCCTGAGTGCTGCTCTCGGAATCAGATTTTAAAGTGGCAGATCAGCACTGAGCTGTCTATCATAACTTTACTCCTCCATCTCATTTCCTTTCTTCAGTATCTACACATCTATCCGTCCCACATCACTTTTCCATATCAGTCAGCTTGTGCTTCTTGTTGAGGTGATGTCACATCCTCTTCACCACATGTAATGCTATTTTAATTTTAAGAATGTTAATTAATGCAAAGTCTTTAGCACCTTTCCCAGGGGCAAATAATCCGTCTCATGGGGTTTATCTGGAATGAAAGCCCAGTTCATTCAAAATTCAATTCAGGTTATGAAATATTAACATAGGACTTGATGGCCTTAGCCTGGGCAGTGATGATGTAACCATCCCAGATTCACCCAAGGAGCTTATTGAGGCACATTAGGTATTCTTGAAGTGACCATCCTGTGTGCTTGAATGAGTGTATGAGTTTTCCTATAGTTTTGGAGTCAATGAATCACAATTGTTTTGATGTTTTTTGGTCTTTCTTTGGTATATGATAGCCAAAAACTATTAAAGTTGAAGCTATGTTCTGTAATTTCATTTTCTTCTGCTGCTTTACACTATTGGTCTGTCTCAAATGCTTGATTGCGTTTTGAGCATCTTGTAAACACAATCAAGCAAGACTAACTTGCCTTCTTTATTTTCAGTGCTTTTCCATTAGAATCTCCCTATATACACTATTTAATGGTTTGATCGCATTTGAGTTAAATAGAGTTGAATTGGATGCCTTTAAATGAGTCCTATATCATGTCCATTTACAGTACATTAAACAGTAGATGGTTTTCCAATGGCCTCCCTATAGGTTATGCATTAGACATTATCAAGGTTTCATTACACCACTCCTGTGAAGCAAAGCACAACAAAATCAATTTCTTCATTCACGGTGTCTTCATCAATAAGAATTCATGAATATAAAAGCAGGTAGAACTATCTACTTAAAAATCAAACCGTGCTTGCTGACCTGATGTTTATTCACGAGTTATGGTTTAAATTCAGATGAATTCACCACTGTTTATGCACTGCAGTGCCAAAATGAACATTGAGTATGTTCCTGAGGAGTTCTGAATGTCACAGAATCTGCATATTTAAAGGGTGTGAAGAGTTTCACTGACAAACTGGTACAGAACAACAAATTCATCATTTAGTTAAAGCCACTTTTTATGTAAAGTTATTTGCTACTGTTGTCATTATATATGTCAGTTACTAATAACTTCAGCCCGGTATGTCAAACAAAAATATACAGTCAGCCAGTCTTTATGATGGGCAGTGATTGGCCAATCAGAATCAAGTGTGTCAGAGAGGCGTCTACTTATTGTATTTTTCTGTAACATGTTTAAAACTAAGGTCACCTTTAATCATTTTAATGTTATTCAAGTCTGCAATGGGATATATTGATCACATCTGGTGTATAAGCAAAATACTGACAAAAAAACTTTTTATTTTACATATTTTTATTTTATATAAGAGCTTTTGGGGTTATTATCTGCCATAAAAGAGAGATGTCCTTTGTTCCTAACTAATAAATATATTCATAAACACAAATATCCTGTTTATGCCCCTAACTAATACACTGTATATGTATGTATGTATTTATTTTATACTTAAAACTTTTTTACTTACTTTTTGTTTGTATTATTTTATTTTATATTACATATTTAATGCATATTTTTATATTTATTTCATTTGAGAATGAATATTTTTGAAGATTTATATATGTAAAATGTTTGCTTTTTAATGTAGGGTTGTCACATACAACATACAGTTACTCTTGTATTTGTTAGTATTGTTTTAAAAAAGAGTCACTTAACACATAATCAAACGTCATGAGTGCTCTGAACATACAAAACATTTTATTCAGTGCAGCTTCTTAAATGTACAACAAATAATAAACGGGCGGGTAGCAAGATAAAATGCATTTATATACATTTGTATTTTACTCCAGTATCCATTAGAGCACATGGTTCCATATTGTAGTTAATACACATAGCCACACAACATGCAGCGTCCACTGTCCCCCATGCATTAAATATGCTTCATACATACATACATACAACAGAAGAGGATTTTGATCAAAATTATAACCAGGGGCTTCTGCCTGACCACTGAAGACTAGAAAGAATAACTAGAAGAATGAAGTTTCATACACGAGTTATTTACTTATGCTGATTTAGCCCTGTTAAAGCAATGGAAGCTTTCTTTTGCTTGGCTTTCATTACATGTTTTACCAAAAAGAGGGGTGTGAAAAAAAGCCTGACCTGTTTTTATGTTACAGAAATCTTACCGGGTTGATGTTAATCAATAATTTAACATTTTCTGATTTGACACTTCTCCAAGATGCTGGGTTTCCAAATTAGAAAGGAAGTAAAGGAAGACATAAACAGACAAAAAAAAAGCAGGGACGCACAGCGAGTAGCCTTTATCTATCCTGAATACATTTCCTCTGACTAAATGACATTCACTCTTGCGGTTTTCTCAACCATCTGTCTGAGGGAGCTGAAATTACACAAATTGACTTACCTCCATACAAAGAGACTAATGACATCTTTGGTGTGCAGACAGACCGAACCCTAAATCTGTTTAATTTGCAGAATAACAATGGGGGGTGGGGGTGAGGGGGGCGCTGAAAAGACAGAAAAAGAGAAGCGAGGAGCAAAACGGCTCATCTAAAAAGCACACAACAATGAACCGCTGCCTCAAAAAAGCTGAGCTGAAAGACTTGTATCATATGTCCAACACCTTTGGGATTTCTGCCTCTATATACCGATAAATGGGTCGCACAAGCTGCTATTGTCAAGTTGTAGTTGACTCAGCACTATGGAGTTGGCATTCCTAAGAAGAAATGGAGCAAAACACAAAAGTTCTAGAAGATTCTGTGACAACGCCACAGGGTAGAACCACAGCTCTGTATGCTACTCATGGAAACGGGGATCACCCGCAAACGGAGGCAGACCCCTACATCAATAAGATGGCTTGGTTAGTTTTTCTCAGGAGGTTGACCTGCAGAAGATTGTACAATGTAGGTTTGCACCTGTGTTCTCATCACAGTGATTTCAGGAAACACTAGCTAGCGACCAGCTAAAGGTTTCACCGCACTCTTGTAAACGCGTTTGTGCTGTTTAGTTGATGGTCGAGTCCAGCAGCTGTACAGCAGCAGACCGCAGGTGTGCCCTGCGGTTATGTTGACTCATTGTGGCTTAGAGTCTTGCCACCGTTGAGCATGGCCGAGGCGCTGCGGCTCTTGGTCGGAGTACCACTTCCGGAACGGGAGAACTCAGTCAGATCATGGAGCGACGGCTCTCTGTACATAGCAACTATAATGGGGAGACAAAGTAACAGGCCTCATGAGTCTCATGTTCAGATTCTAGCAAGCTTGTCTCTTTATTAGTAAATCAATAACTTCTATTAGTGTCTACACAGCACTAGGGATGGGAATCACAAGAAATTTAATGATTCTGAATCTTTAAGGGTTCTTTTACTAATTCTTTTTCATTTAAGGAAGAAACATTTGAAAGAACATAAAATGAACATAAGAACATAAAATGTGTGAACATACTTCATATATATATATATATATATATATATATATCTTTTTATAAAATAAAGAATATGAAAAAAATGCTGATTCAGAACTGTTTGCGATTAACTAAAAATAAATTTTCATACCAGTCTTTGGGTCAGGAATGATATTTTAGTAGTCAAACTTTTGATTCACTAAAAAGGACTGTTAGCCTGGAACTAAACGCGCTTAATGTTTTTGTTTCACTAAAAAGAACCAAGCGGCTCAGTTTCGCACTAAACAGCAATGCAACATTGAACACATTCAGAGTATTTTAGGTGTTCCTACTCCATCTCCAATATTCGCATAAGTTTGTCACATTTTTGGTTGTAAAATGACTGAATAATGAATGTATGAAAATATCCACACAAAACAACTGACCGTCAATATGTTTAAAAGAAAAACATAGTAGGTTTTCTAGGTATAATCAACATAAATAATTATATTATTATTTCGGACATAATTATTCATAATCGGTCATTTAAAAAGAAATAGTGTTTTAAAGAAATACGTTTTAGTGGGAAAATATTGGTAATTCTCATTTGTGCTCATAGTTTTGATTAGAATACATCACATCCGGTCAGGCGGTCGTATACGGTCTAGCTGCAAAAGTTTAAATATTTTTCAACACAACCAAAGATTAAAAAGAAACCAAAAATTCCACATATGCATATATGATTGGAAATCCACTCGGCTCCCTTATTATACTCTCAACTGGAAATGACTTCTGGTCTGTTGTTTGTCAGAACAGAACATCATCATTTGACAAGTTCCAGGTAAGCACAATATACAGCACAAAAACACCTGATTGCAGTAAAAAAATTATTTTGTTCTGCACATTGTTCTAATATAACATAACTTTGTTTTAAATCTAATTGCATGGAGCTCCCATGCTCATTTCAAGCAGACTAATGTCTAGTCATCTTAGCTTCACTTATGACTGCACACAAGCAGCTGCAGTTTTTGATTTCCCCTCAGATTTAGCCAGTTCTGAGATAGAAAGGCACCACTTTAATTTAAGGAGGAAAGAGGAAAAATAATTTCTTAGGGCAAAAAAAGTGCACCTATACTTAACTATGTCTTCTTTTATGGTCTGTTTGGTCAATGGGAGAGCAATATTTGAGAGTTAGGGATTGAAATTAAGATGCTAGTTAATGCAGTAATTAATTTCATATCATGGCCAATAACCAATAAAAAGTTAATATTAACATTTTATTGTATTTTTTCTAAAAGAATTAAATATAAAACATTAAAAACTAAAACTTACCTAGAATTTAGGCATCACAACATTATAATATTCAGATAAGATTACATAATATTATGTAAGATTAAAATTATATAATGTTTTAAAAGTAAAAATGTTTTTAAAGATTAAATTTAAGTCCGTGTCCAATAAAATGTCTGATAAAACTTAGTTAAATGGACATGTTTACAGTGCTTATATCAGTTTAACCACTTTAATAGCACAGACACCCCTTGAGTATGACCACGGTTATGCAATTTAACTTTCTACAATACAAACATGCCCTTCCAACATGCATTTTCATCTTTTTATAAAGCAATATGACCAAACAACTGCAGATACGTGCTGAAAGCCAACAAGCTACTTGAATGCTTGTGCTACAATCAGCCAATATATCCTCAATCTAAAATAGATATTTTTAGAAAGCCATCAGCCCGAAGATCAGTGCAGGAGACACTTGAACGAACCTTTGAGAGGTTTGGGGATGAAGTGTGCAGCCGGCTTGGTCTTCTTTACATGGTTGCCCTTCATGATTTGACCTTCTTTGTTGAGACCCAGGTACCAGCCTCGGCCCGACTGCTGCTGCCGATAGATCATTGATGAGTAGGTCACGTAATAGTTCTCAAACACTGACTCTTTGAATTTGCACTCTGGCGTGAAGTGCTCCTGTGAGAGTGAAATGGGCAGAGAAGACAACAGAGACATAAGAGGCAAGAGAGAATTATTCTTACATGTTTGTGGAGGAGTATTTGCATAAGAGAGAGAAAAAAAATGTGTGTGCACGGGAGAGATGAAGAAAGCGAGAGCAGACAAATTTGAGCTGAAGATGGTCCAGGACCAGCCTCCATCTGTATCCACACATCACCTAATCATGATTTGTCTTTAAACCTGAAGGTAAATTCCACTGATAGGAACGGTAATAAGTGGTCTAAACATGGTAGCACGCTGCCCCGTCCAGTTTGTGGTGCAGATTGATTACCATTAAACTCCTGAGCCCCAAACCACTTTGACTCATTCCTGCAGATCAATATATTCATCCTGGGGAAAACAACCTCTCAAACTCAACAAGGAGATACGTGTACACCGGCACGTCCATTGAGTATTCCTGTGGACAGTCAGACATGAACCCACACAGTTGAAATGGAAAAGTACAGTTTAAATTGTTCCTGCATAATGAAAGCACAGACCTGGCCAAGAGTTTCAAGCGCGACTGCAAATCTTTAGCATTCTAATGCCAGCAATGTTGCTCAAAATGTCCATTTTGAATTGACAGAAGCACTTATTGGCACAGCACTAAATAATTTATGTCGCCAAAGCACATTTAATCAAAGGAAAGAGGCAAGGGAGGCACTCAAAAAGCAGAATATCCATTAGAGCATTATTGTGATTTCTCCATATTTAAAAACTGCAGAGCAGATATCAGGTGGAAAACCTTGGGTATGATGATGCATCATCTCCCAAGAGCGTTCTATAGATAGTCCAAATACAAAGCAATTATATGAAGTGTGAATTATCTTTGTGTAAATGCGAGGTGTTAACAAGAATGTCTAAATATGCCATTATCTCTTTTTTGAATATGATCACGATACAATGCTCCGATAAATAAGAGAGGCAGATGGTGTTTGGGCAGGAGTTGGATTTCATTAACTCTTCAGTCTATCGATCGCCCGCTGTCTGGAATCCAACCTGCAACCTTTAAGTTAACAGCTTGGATCCTGAGGCATCCATGATGTTGTCTAAGACATAGATTTAACTACAATGAGAGTAGCAGAGACAAAATGTGGGATGTTTACTACTGCCCTGATCTCAGAAGAGCCCACAATGTGTAGGAGGGACTCACAAAGATGCAGTATGAAGAGATCAGCATACTTACAGAGGTGTACAGGTAGCCTTCATTGTTCATGGCCAGGTAGAGCTTGGTCTGAACGCCCTGTATAGCCACCACCCGCAGTCCAACAGGGATGAGGTTGAAAATAGCTGTGAAGTTACAGTACAACAAAACAGAATTGAACCCATGGGAAAGAAGTGTGTAGGATCGGTCGGTCGTGTTTAAACATGTTACGTGTAGTGAACGGACCATAGCTATTATCTTCCTCTTTTGTACCATCGATGGTCCCATCAGCTTGGAGTTGTAGATGAAAGCCTTGTCGACTGTAGAGCTTGGTGACTATCCCCTTGAGCTGAGGCTCTGTGGAATTGAGACAACACAATTTAGGAAGAGGGGGGAAAGGGAGGGCATGAAACAACACATTATACGAGGTGAAGAAGAAGATAACATCCAGAACAAAGGCACAGCCGCTTGTGAAAGCCAAGAAATGACTGTTGGAAAACCATAAAATGTGAATTGTGAAAACACAGTGAGTGCTGGTGCCAACAGGACCCAGGCATTTGGCAAGCATTCCTCGGTGTTTAGGTGATAGATAACTATGGCTTATATAACATGCATTTCTGTAATACTCTGATTCCAGCTAAACGGCTCTGAATTTATGAGTTAAAAAACTTTATTACCTCACTGTATACAAGAGAAAATGCAAAAACAAAAGGAGCAACAAGAGCACAAATCACATTAATGTTTATCAATTCTGTGCTATTGATATTAGATGATACTGTAAAATGATAGTTTCAGTAACAAACAATTGTCATTCCCGTTTCCCCACTTATGTAGATGTTACCTTTAAGAGGTATTTCTACTTGACCTGATACATAAAATTATTTTCATTGACAAAAGTAGTCAAGTTCAGTCATATTAAATAATATTTTTGAATATTCTTTACTATTTATTTGCTTCTGTTATTTATGTTACTATTATTTCTAATTTGTGACCCTGGACCACAAAACCAGTCATAAGTTGCATGGGTATATTTGTAGCAATAGCCAACAATACATTGTATGGGTCAAAAATCATTAGGATATTAAGTAAAGATTATGTTCCATTAAGATATTTTGTACATTTCCTACCATAAATATATTAAAAAAATATTTTTGTAAGTAATATGCATTGCTAAGGACTTCATTTGGACAACTTTAAAGGTGATTTTCTCAATATTTTAATTTTTTTGCACACTCAGATTCCAGATTTTCAAATAGTTGTATCTAGGCCACATACAACAATGGAAAGCTTATTTATCAGCTTTCAGATGATGTATAAACAATGGTTAACCCTTATGACTGTTTGTTTGGTCCAGGGTCACATTCAGTTTTGTACTGCTTTCGCTTGTAAGTGGTTGATTTTCAAAGCTTCGACCATGAATATCTCAACAGAATATATCATTTAAAATATATTTTAAAGTTTTTTTGTTGTTATTTTGCATGTTATGTGACCCAACAAAACCGCCAACCTACCAACCAGAAACCAACTATATTAATTCATAAACAAATTCAACATGTATTATTTATTGCTGAATAAAAAGTGAAAAACACTCAAGACCAACCAGTGATCATATCAACAACATATTACCAACAAATGTTCAATATTAGCACTAGAAATCCATCAAATGAAAGTCAGCATAGCCAAAAAAGTGCCACAGATCTCTGTTTAGCCCAACCTCTGATTCAGACTGATATGTAGTGTAGAACAAGTGAGGAGCTGTGTGCCCTGGTGATATTGCAACATCAGCTCTAGCTCAGAGAGAAGCCAGTGCTCAAAAGCAGCGAAGTGTGAAATCCTTGTCTTGTTACTCTGCGCAGAGGATCTTAGTGCAGTTCAGACTCGTTCATATAAGGAGTTAAAGATGTAGTCATGTTTTCTTAATACAGTCAATGAGGATGAGGATGATGACGATGATTGATGGACATGGCTATCTGGGTAAAGTCTGATAAAAAGAACACACATAACATCAGACCTGGCCGTCTTCTCTTGCGTTTCTTTGAGCCGAAGAGTTTGACGCGTGAGAACAAGTTGAGCTTGCTGGGCTTCTCGCAGTTCCCAATGCTCTTATTGGGGCTGCTGGCGCAGCGATTGGCATTGGCTTTCTCCCGCTCCCTCGCCTGCCTCTTCTGCCGAATGAGGGAGCTGGCGATCGCTGCGGCTGTAGCCAGTTTGGCGTTTTGTTGTGGCGACGCGTCCCAGATTAAAAATGACCATATGTTGTGTATATTAAAGTCCTGTGTGCTCAGAACATTGTCAGCGAGGAAGAAAAATCAATACTCCACGACGGACTGCATAATGGTCATTTCAGAAGTCCACCGTTGTCCCCACAAGAAAGAACATATTTTTTTATTGACAAATCACTTGGTTTGAAGCGTTCACAGCCGCTTCATTCAGCGTCGGCTGTTGTGCCCTGACATGGTGCAGCAGATCCCGGACAGCAGCTCCTCTTCTTCTCTCCGGGGAAAAAAAGCTGTCTTCTAGAAAATGTTGCCCTTTTGTTGCGCGTTTGTATGAGAGAGAAACGCGTGCCATTGTGCCATGATCCAAAGCCTTACTAAGCCATGCGCTGATTCAGAAAAACGGGCACCTGTTAACACAACGCCTCTGAGGAAATAATTAAATATTGTCTTCATGTGAGAAAGAGAGAGGGGAAAATTGTGAGCAAGAGGTCCCCGCCTTTCAATAACGCAGCCTTTAATTGAAGTTGAGTAGATTAATCGGCTTCCCCTGCAGATGCGCTCATGTTTTCAGCAGTGGAGATCTGCATAGGTACTCAACAGATCCCCCGTCCTCGTTCCCCAAGACCGCCCAAAATATGGAAATTCAGAGGCGTATGAAACGGAATTTAAACTCAGGTGTCAGCAATATGATCCATGAAAGAAAAATATCCACATCCACCAGTGCGGAGATTCCAGACTGCTCTCTTTTCGAGACTAGGTTGGATTGCAGCAGCAGCAGCTCGTTCTCCTCGCACTGGCTCCTGCAGCAGCACGGCTTCAGCGGCTGCATGGTGACAGACAGCCCCAGAGACGTGACTGTGGTCTTCAACAAGCCGCCGTGTATGAACAGGCAACATTAGAGCGTCCTGTAATGAGGAGTGGCCTTTTTGGCGCATATAATCCAACTCATTAATATATATTTTTTATTTTTTAACATATTTTGTTTTGTTTTGTAGTATTATACACTCTTAAAAATAAAGGTTCTTATTGGCACCTATGGTTTCATGAAGAACCTTGAACATTTCAGTTGCAAAAAAAAAGGGTTTTTTATAGGGGAAAATAGGTTCTTTAGATTATTAAAATGTTCTTTACAGTCTTTTAAGAACTGCTCACTGAAAGGTTCATTTGGGGAACCAAAAATGGTTCTTCTATGGCATTGCTGCGAAAACCTGCTTTTGGAACCTTAATTTTTAAGAGTGTACTGTAAAATTGCTTTGTTAAATTTATTAAAAACAAACAAATAAATAAATAAATAACCTGTGGTTGCTAGAACTGTATCGTAAAATAATATTATTACAATGAAGCATTTTGGTGACATTACATTTTACAGTTTGTAACGCATATCTCATTTATAACGTTAATTTATAACGTTAACTAATTTGTGGTATTCAAATATGTTTGTTACTGTAAAATATGCGGATAAGGCCACATAATGACTAAAAATTCATAAAAATTGGCCTTTTCAGCAACTAATAATAACATAGACCAAGCACAAAGACAAAACACCATCAGTGCAACATACATATCACTAAAATAGTGCAGTAAAACAAATTTTTTGAAATAATATCTAAACAAAAGATGGTTCGCACAGGGAGTTCGCCTCATTTATCATCAATTAAAAGTGATTTTCTTCACTAATATGTTACTATGTATGTAGCATTGTCTTTTTAAATATAAATGTAACTAAAGGTAATTCATACTTTGTATTTATAAAATATCTAAAAATCTGCAGCAATTTTACATGAATTATCTTACATATAAATATGTAATAATATTACATAAAATACTCTAACTGTATAAGGTAAAGTTAAATAAGATGAAATAATATGTTATATGATATTTTTCACTAAATGGTCCATCCAAAACCAGTTCATTTAAATGTTACCACATTAAACACATTTCTAAATGACCTAACAAAACATTTTTTACAGTGTATAAGGATGGATAGTGCCAACAACTACATTGAAGAACAGCAGAGAAATATATTCTTTTGAAGCTGCAATCCTCCTTTGCTGAAACAACTAGAAAACTCTTCCGACCCACTTAAGCTGAAGTTCAGTTGAGCTGGTGAATTTCAGCACTACGGTCAGCACTAAAGACCCATGCCTCTCTATTAATTACAAACAACACCATTCACCCACTCAAACATGCCATTATTAGCGTATAGATGTTTATCTCATTCATTTGTCTAACTCCTTTTAAAGAAAGCCCCCGACTGGATATCTTCAGATATCTAAAAGTGTACCTGATACAGATCTTCTCAAGGGAAACGCCATGCTACTCTCAGAGGCATCCAGAGATGGCTTTTATTCTTTCACACTTCTTCACAGTGTGCAAAGCAAGAAAAAGGGCGTTGCGAACTTTCAACTAATTCTCATGAGTATTCTGTCCATTAAAAGAGCACAGCCCGGCAATCATAGCAGATCATTATCGCCTGTTATTGACAGACCACTATGAGTTTAGGGCGCCTTATCAATGATTCATCAGATGCATCTGAGATAATGCCAACTCTAATATTCTCTTCAGGGTCATTCACAGCAAGAAGATGAGGAGAGAAGAGGGTAGAGCGAGCAAACACTCTCAAACCTTTGTAAATTAATCCTAATCACAAACCTAAGGATGTATATGCTCAATATATTCATCTTATAGTCAATAACAGATTACAGTATTATTGATTCCAAGGCAGCGTCATGAAAAATAACAGGCTAATGAATAAACCCCATTTGGATACAAAGCCCTGCTTCTAAATATTATTCTTGTTAATAAAAGCGTCAGAGATCTGGCTGGTTTACAAGCTCTGAAAACCATGCACCGACAGTTTAGGAACAGTCCAGAACAGCAGAGCGAACCAGCTACATGTTCAGAGAGAGAGAGAGACAAATGAGATATCGGCGTAATGAGGAAACAGGATTTTTTCTCAAACAAGGGGAATCGAATTAGTCTGGCCTTCCTTCCTGTTGTGTGTTGAGCCAAAAAATTGAAAACAAGTCTCGTTCAGATTTATTAATGAAAAAAGAAAAAAAGAAGAAAAGTTTCTCTTTTATGTTTTCTACAAAATACACAGGTACAGGTTCCAAAAGTTCAGAACAAATCAAAAAGATAATTGGTCAACATTGGAACATTTTGCAATCTGATGCAAGACTCGTATCTGTTCATAATCCCCCTCTCACGGTGTTTAAACGTGGACGAAATTTAAGAGATTATTTAGTGAGATCAGATTTATCTCCCCCATCCACAACAACTCAAATGACACTGACACCTATTCCGGGTGGAAATTACCGTTGTGGTTTGTGTAATCAATGCAATTATACATATCGTTGTACATCGTTTAAACACCCACATACCGGTAAATCCCTATCAAGGGAAAAATCAGTTGTAAAACCAAAGCTGTCATCTATCTCATAACTTGCCCTTGTGGTAAATCATATGTAGGCAAAACCAGTAGAGAACTTAAAACACACATTGCTGAACATCATAGTACTATAAGATGTAAAAATATGAATTGTCCAATGGCAGTACATTTCACTGATTTTAATCAGTATATTACGTTATATAGGAATCGAGAAAATATCTTCACCGAGGAGAGGTGGTGATTTAGACCAAATTCTACTCAAACTGGAGTCTTTCTGGATTCATAAACTAAAATCCTTGAATCCACGTGGTTTAAATGTTTATTTTGATTTTCTGTAGCTTTTTGTCATTACTTGATTTCAATATTTTTTCATGTCAGCATTTCATTTTTTAACCGGTTTACTATTTAATGTTTTGGTGATTATTCTGATGTTTTAGTTTTCAGTAAAATGTTTTGTGGATGTTAATTAAAACATTAATTTGCTGGATTGTAATTTTATTTTTATATTTTGCTTGTATAGTTTAATTTGTTGAGTTTGTTACTTCATCCAGTTGCTAATTAGTTACTCATTGGATGTTCTGATCTCATTGCTCTCAGCTGTGTATAACTACCATTCCTATTTAGGCTATGCTATTCTCCATTCTTGTTAAACTATACCTTGATAAAGGCTACGACCTGAAACGTTGGTATATTAAATCAGTCTTTATGCTTCAGTGAGTGAGTGCAGTTGTTTTCTTTTTACTATACCAACATGTGACACAACCAAGCATATTTTCCTGCTCTTCTAATGCAACTAATCTAATGTAAGTTTAAGATTGTATCAAAGTCACTGTCATACACAAGTGTTTTATGTAATCTTATTATGCTTATGCAGTCTCTTTATTACTCATGCACATCAAATCTCTGGTGATAGTAACTTCTATCTATTCTTGATGTCTTTACAGATAAGGGACCCTGAAATGAAGCACTTTGTTCTACACTCTATATTTTCCGTGCTGCTATTAACAAACATAACGCCATTGTTTCTGTATCTAGGAACTGAATTGAATTCGCCAGACAAGAATATAACCATAAAGTCTCTATCTAATTTATTATGGCTATTAGTAACCTCACAGTTTATTCCATTAGCATTCCTAAGGTCTGGTACTTGTACCACGGTTGGTAGCCTACAGTGGAACGCTAACAGGTTATAGAACTTCTGCAGATCTTATGATGAGAAAACAAAGTTGTAGTCTTTGATTCTATAGTACAAAGGCATAAAAATATTTTTTTTAAAAACATCTATGGGTTATTTGTATGACTGAATGTGCTTATGTTCTCAGCCACATCAGTTGAGAAGGCGAAAACAACAACCCCACCCCGATTAAGCTGATCTTAAAGCGCACCACAAGATGGCGCTAAAAGATGTGAAATGGGCTGAGAGAGAAGATAGAGCTCATCATCATCATCATCACATCCAAGCGTTCATGAAGTGCACAATAAAACAGACCTGGGTTTGAAATACGTTCAGTGTACACATGCAGGAGTGACAAGAACTTGTGCGGGCCTAGACGTGAAAACTTTCCCTTACTATTCAGAGACAGAAAGTCCAACCGAAAGAACATAAAACAGTTCATTCAAATTCATAACAGCACTGGTACACTGTGCACTGAAACAATAGCATGCGTTGCAATATAAAACATTTACAACGTATGCTATTTCCGGTGGGTTAGTACGGTGTGTTTTTTATGTTTTTGATAATAAAAACAATGTTAATGCTAGTCTTTGGTTATCAAAGAACACTCTTTCGTGAAATTAACATTGAAGGTGCTAGGCAGGCAGAACCGATAAACCTCTCATCTCGACAAACCTTCAGGGTTTTCTTTTTTCTTTAGAACGAAGAGTTTCCAGAATGGACAGCAAAAGAGCTCCTGACATTTACTATGAAAGGGTGAGTTTTCTTTATGATCTACTGCAAGAGACTGAGTTGACTCCGCCCGCAACAGAATGTACTCCTTGCCATCTTGAACTGTGTATACTTCAACATAGTGACAGAACAACAGTATTAGAAAAAATTCTGGTATGACAAAAATACATAAATCGTATTTACACTATACTGACGCATGCAACCGTGCACGTACACACACAGAGCGAGGCCGAAGGGCAAAAACACCAAATAAGTTTGAAAAGATGATACTGACATCTGGTGGTAAAGCCATGGATGTAGTGATAACTACACTATATCTTCTTCACTAAATCTACAACAGTATTAACTTAAACTGTCATGTTTTCAATAATGACAAATACATAAGCTGATTAGTTACTAAGCTGAACACATCAAAGTATTAGGCTATGGAAGACTGAATAATTAGTCATGCAATTACACATACACATGTAAATTCACATACAGCCTACAATAGTTTGCAATGATACAAACTGCAAAAAACAGAGGGAAAAAACATATTTTTCAAATGGTCCAACATAATCTGTAGCATGATTTATATATATAGCCTACCTGTAATTACATTTGTAAAAAATATTTTATGTTTTGTATTATTTGTTTACATGCATGTTTTAGCATTTATATATATATAGTAGATCACATATGATTAATTCTTGTCACACTTTTATGAGGATATAAAGTGTAAATCACTGAGGCTTCAACATGGAAAATCAATGTTATTACTATCAATATCACAGCATATGATGTATCGGTAACACTTTACAATAGTTAACATTAGTTGACAAACATTAACTAAAAATTAGCAATACATTTGTTACAGTATTTATTAATCTTTGATAACATTAATTAATGACAATACAACTTTGTTCATGTAGGCTCAGGTCCCTTAAATAATATTGATGAATACAACTTTGATATTACTAATATTTTTGATATTTGATATTTTTTATATTACTTTGATTTTAGTAATATATTAGTAAATGATAAAATTAACATTAAGAAGGATTAATAAATGCTTTAGGGCCTGGCTTCAGAGACAGGGCTTAGATTAAGCCAGGATTAGACCTCAGTTCAGTTAGTATAGTATAGTAGCTTTTATAAACATGCCTCAGAAAAAATAAACATTACTGGTATGCATCTTGAGACACAACAATGGCAGTGACATTATATGTCAGTGCAAGTTGTTTTTAGTTAAAACAGCTCAAACATGCATTTTAGTCTGAGACTAGGCTTAAAGGGATAGCTCACCCAAAAATGAAAATTTTGTCATCATTTACTCACCTTCAAGTTGTTCCAAACCTATATGAATTTCATCGTCTGCTGTACACAAAGGAAGATATTTGGAAGAATTTTTATAACTAAACAGATCTCGGCCCCCATTGACTACCATAGGGGGAAAAAATACTAGTCAATGAGGGGCGAGATTTGCTTGGTTACAAAAAATCTTCCAAATATCATCTTCTGTGTTCAGCAGAACAAAGAAATTTATACACGTTTGGAACAACAACGTGAGGGAGAGAAGATGATGACAGATTTTTATTTTTTTATTTTTGGGTGAACTGTCCCTTTAAGCCTTGTCTGTAAAACTGGGTATAGAAGCAACTCATGCTCATAAATGGAACATTATTGTAAAGTGTTAACGATGTATCATTGAAGTAAAACTAAAAAACTTGGACGCAAGTGGTGACATACAGGATTAACACTTAATGGTGTTCTAAATGAACGGTGTGTTCAATTAAAACTCAGCAGAAGCTTAATCTTTCATTTAGGCTGAATCCCCAAAGGTCTATTAAATATAATTATACGCTGTGCCTTTTTAATGACCCCTCATTTAACATGGCCTCAGTGTAGATGTGTAGATCATTCCTCGCTTTTCTATGACGTAATAAACTTTAATGAGTTTTTCCTGTAACAACTTAATCAAACATAATCCTTAGCACTGGCATTTACAGCTCCCTCTCAGGGGTTTGTGAAGCTATTATTACATATGACCCAACCACACAACACACATAGTTAGGCTAAAAATCAGGCATGCACTTTAATGCTTGTTGACCTTATATAAAATGTTATGCAATGTATGTCCAGTGAAAGAACAACTGTAGACACTAAAAACAGAATACATCTGCTTTATACAGCATGCTATGTATTTTTAATAAGGCAGCCTCTCCGCCTCTTTGTCTCCATGGCAATAGGTACCCAGCCTACATCCGTGAACTGAAGCGCGGAGAGTGCCTATATCACGCTCAAAAAAAGAAGAAAGAAATACGTGTATAATAATTTTCTTGCTATCAACACGTTTTATCAAAATAACGTTTGTTTAATCAAAGCGTTTGTTGTTTTGAGGTAAAACGCGAGAAGAGTGGAAAGCTATTTTTGCTCCTCGTGAAGCGCGCTCAGCTGTTAAAGTAGATTTAAAGTGACCGCACCGAAAATATGATCGCAAAATAAACATCACACTTGTTGGTTAGGTGTATCATTAAGCTTAAACGCGAACATATTTTTTAATAATTTAATGTCAAGATACTCTCTTTGTAGAGGCCTAATAGATCGGCTACTAGCGACGAGGGAATCAATTTTTAATGATTTTCCGCGCAATGCTTGACATCGGCCCATTAATTGTAACAGCCTACATAACCAGAACTATCAATGGCTTCCAACGTGCGCCTTTTGCTCGTAATATAAACAACCAAATTTATGTCAATACATGGAGAGGGAAAAAAGGTTTAAGTAAAATGATATATATGTGATGTCTTACCCTTGGTTGCATCCTTATCTTCTTTCGTCTTTAGTAATGCTTTCCCGCTCATAGATCCCAGTTTTAATGAAGAATTCCAGATGATAACTCGCACCAAATCGATCCGATCATTCAAAACTGGCTCTTCTATTAAACAGTGGCCAACTCCCCCTTAAAGGAACCAGAGCGCTGTACATAACGATTTCCCATTGTATGATATCTTTTTAATTATGTTTTTCATATATTTAAAATCAAAGAATACATATAGTATCCAGAATAAATCAGGTCTGTATGTTTTTCCAATCACACTCATCAAATAATCAGATTTATTTTAATGTAGGCCTATTTAATGGATAATTAGTCAGTACATTTTAATGTTGCTGAATCCTTACCGTTTGCTGGTCGTTATTATCTTCTCTGGCAGGTGTGCATAACCGCTTTTTTCCATATGACAAAAGACAAGGCAGCAAAGCAAGGCGTGAACTGTAACAACTGTAACAACAGTCTTCGAATAAAATTAAAATGTGAAAGGCCACTTCCCAAGCTGTTTTAGTGTCGTTAAATTTGCAGTGTACAAGATTGCAATTCGTGCGCTCATGATGTGCTTTGACACATCAATCAGACCACATGGCGGTGTATCACCCTCGCTACGCAACTATTGAGGTCGCGTTGTGAAGCCCAGTCCCAAACTTCACCACGTGACGCGTGACGTCGCCCTCCGCTGATGCTTTAGTCAGAAGAGTCAAAATGCGCTCGAGTTGACAAACATTACATAGATTCACGCAAGAGCATTCATTCGCTGAACTCACCGCATTCTTTGATTAAAATGTTGGTTTCGTTCAGCTACAGGTCAGTAATTAAATTATAACCAAGAAAATCTGTTATACAATGTTTCAAACAACACTGAACCAAAAAAAAAAAACTATATTATTTCAACAAGTAAGTTAGCCTATAGAGTCGTTAGCTAGCTACTATCAAATAATTGTTGAGCGTTAAGGGTGCGAATTATTGCGAATTTTTATAAGTGAAGAAAAAATTTACTCGTTCATTTACTAAATAAATAATTAAATTAAATTATTTTCAGTAGCAAGGTACCTTATCTAATTTTCTCCTGCTGCTAAATTGTTTTCTGCTGAGAAATCGAGTTCGCCTGAAAAGGCAACAGTACGTCGTTTTTATGTGATAAAACTGTTAAGAGCCTTGGAGCCTTGGACCCTTGACAATGTATACATATTGTTTGAGTGAGATAAATCTTTACATATTGAGTCCCTAGAATTACCTATAAAAATGTCAAAGATAAAGTTGACCAGTTGACCCCAGAAAGCCATTCTGCCATTGTTATTTCATGGGACATTCTAAAACGCTTAACGTGAAAAACTCGAAGACCAAACTCACTAAATATCATACTAATAAAGTATACTATGTGCAAAAAATCAGATGAGCCCAGAATATGATCTTTACTTTACTAGTATGATATTTAGTGAGTTTGGTCGGTTAAAATCACTGTCTTAGTATTAAGCCATATTAAGCCTTTTCATATAACTGTTTTCTATGGGAGGAAAGGGCTTAACGTGTTATTAAACGCGTTAAGATCATATTCTGGGCTCATCTGATTTTTTGCACATAGTATACTTTATTAGTATGATATTTGGTCGGTTAAAATCACTGTCTTAGTACATTAAGCCACGTTAAGCGTTTTAGAATGTCCTATTTGAGGGACCCATCCAAAAGCAGCATTAATTATGTAGTTTAAACTTCCTGTTTGACAGCCACAGAGAAGTTACAAATCCTGTTACATAAAAAAAAAGATGAAGCAAGTCATTGTTTTTTAAATTGGACTGTTGGATATGAGCATTATAAATATTTAAAACGTTTAAACTAGATCTGTCTGGTTCCTTATATGTTCAGCACAAGATAGTGACATAGCCTACAAAAATTCACGTAGTTTCTGCTGGGAAACTTATGTTGGCTTATTCACCATGAATCACTAAAGAAGAAGTTTTGAGGAAAACAAACTATAAAAGCTATACAGACTATGTTTTTTTTTTTTCACTTAAGAGTTTATGTCATAGTTTTTTGCCAAATACCACATCTCAACACTTAGCACATAATGTCTGTGTTTGTTATTTCTTAACTGTTATTTAAATAGCATTAGCTAGTAGTTTAACAGCCATGGACGTCAATTATGAGGGCAGTATTAGTCAGCCAAGTCTTGTCAATATTTGCTCGGTCCCAAGTCTGAGCCGAGTTCTCTGACTCAGCAGAATAATATAAAAGACAGAAATGACTCCGGCATGTAAATGGGTATCCATACAAATATAATCATACAAAGGGATTATATAATCCACTTATTATATATTCATACTTTTATGTTAGGAAGTGTGACAAAATGCATTATTCAAACATTGGGAGGTTTTCTCATGACACTACAAACTGCTTTACAGGTATAAATGGTAAAATGCAGGGAAAATGACCCACATACACTGCAGGTGCAGACTGAAAAAAAAAGAAAAAAGAAAAAAACACCCACCGGATGAGATATCTGTTTGCATTAAGTGAACTTTGGAGCAGATCATTAACGTATTTAGACTGTTGGGAAAGATTTCTGCCTGAAGGGAAATCATCGTAGAGAAAATGGTGAAGATTTATCCCATTATTTGGATATGCACTTTGCTGCTTGAAACCTGGCTAACATCTGAAGGTATGTTAACATTATTTTAATCCTGTTCCTGGAAACCATTTAACACACACTTCAGTAAAAAAATATATATTAAAAAAATTATAATGAAACACTAAGTTGTCAAAATTCTATTCAATATAATATAGTGTCAAAAATTATGTTCTTATGGTCAAATAATTTTTATGTAACGTAGTCTTTTGAAATGTGAAAATCTTGTGCAATAACTACTTAGAGTAAGTAAAGAGAGAAACTGGTTAACACCAGAAGCCTTTTCATGTTTTGTGTTGTTAGAAAACATAAAGGAAACCTAAAATCAATTGTCAAATCAAATTTTTATCATTGTGGAACTGAAATGAAGTCTTTGCTTCTGACTTGCTTCTGAAATAGCTGTTCAAATTCAGCACAAAAAAGCCTTTCAATGTAAAACTATTCCCTTGCCAAATCTTCAGTGTTTGTAGACTACTTCATCTGTGTCCTAGAAATAGACCTTGACGTTTGTGAATTCTCAGTGTGTCTCTGTTGTGCGTGTAGCTTCAGTGTTTCTGCCGAGGGAGCTGGCGGGGTCTCTTCTGAAGAGACAAAAACGCTTTAACACAGGTATGTTTGAGGAGATGAAGGCGGATAACTTGGAAAGGGAATGTATCGAAGAGCGCTGCGATCTAGAGGAGGCCAGAGAGGTCTTTGAAGACCAAGAGCAAACTGTGAGTATCTATGGTTACTATGTTTATAACTAGTTGTAACTAACTAATCTATGTAACTGTTGAACTGTTGTAACTGTAAATGTTTATAACTATGTTTGTAATTAGTAACTATGTTTATTTCATAAGAACATTTTCAGGACTCTCTCTTTGTGAGTTTAAAACTTTCCAAACTCTGTTTCAGATGAAATTCTGGATCACTTATATGGGTGAGTACAAATATTGATGAATGTGCTATGTAGAACACTGATGCTGAATCTGTATTTCTGTATTTTTTGTTTTTCAGTCCATAGTGTTTGTTCATTATACATTAACATAACAGAATGTATTGATAATGTATTGATGATCATGGCCTCTCCTCTTTCAGATGGTGACCAGTGTCAGTCGTCTCCCTGTCAGAATAGTGGGAAATGTGAGGATGGAATGAATACATACACCTGCTGGTGTCCAGCCCGCTTTAGTGGGAAGAACTGCGAGTTAGGTAAGATCTGTGATGATCACATAAACTATAAGATTTGACAATATATCTTCTAGTTCTGACCACATAATTTATTAACAAATATGTCAAAATATGTCGTCTTATTTTATTTTATATATATTAAAATATATGTGTGTATATATATATCCTATATATATATCTATATAATATTTAATAAAAAAACTTGAAATATATAAAAATTATATTTGTTATAAAAAAACATGAATATAAAATTATATGTATGATACAGTATATTTATATAATGATATATCTATATCATTTTATTTTTTAATGTGTGTGTGTGTATATATATATATATATAATTTTTCTAAATATAATTTAAAATAATTAAATATAATATAATATAATTTTTAAAAAAAATAATAATTTAAATATATATTAAAACAACACACACACATACAGCCAAACCAAAAATTATTCAGACATTTTTTATATTTTTAATATATTTTTACTAGTGGGTACAGGACACTTTAGTTAATTTATGTAAGTGAGAATAGCAAAATAAGGTAAACTGTGACATATTATACCCAAACATTTTTCATACAGTGGACTACAAGTAAAATTGATAAAGATTTGGAACCAAAAATTATTCAGACAATTTGACCTAACCATGTTTTGCCATGTCAGATAAGTGTTATATTTTTTTCTGATACAGTTTAACTCTGAGATCTTGTCATATATATATATATATATATATATATGTTTTTAATATATATTTAAAAAAATAACATGAATACAATTATATATAATATATATCTCTATATTTTTATTTTTTAATGTATGTATATATATATATATATATATATATATATATATATATATACACACACACACACACACATACGTATATATAATTTTTCTAAACATAATTTAAAATAAATAAATATAATTTAATCATTTAAATATATATTTAAAAACAACCCCCTCTGAACAAATACAAAAGATGTATTTTCTTTATGATCACTAATACAATTCATGGAAAGATGACAAAACTAAAATGTATTAAACATATACATAATAAAAACATGTCATTGTCATTAATAGCCATAAAATAAGCAAATTAGCCAATTTTGTTTAAATTAAGGATTGCAGAAATGAGTACACCCTAGATTTAATTCAACAAATGTATAATATTCTAGCACTTAGTATGCCCTCCATAATTTTGAACATACTGCTCTGACACTTCTTGGCACAAGTGTACAAGTTCATGACAAACTGTCACATCTGTCCTGTTTAACTCCTGGATGATGAGCTCCTTAAATGCCCTGATCTTTAATAGGGAGTGTTGCTCAACTCGTCTCTACAGAATCCCCCAAAGGTGCTTGAGAGTGTTAAGACTGAGTGCAATACATGTCCACAGAACGTTTTTCACCTTGGGAGAATGCATATTCTCATTGTCATGTTGAAAAAATGCCCAACAATGCAGGGAATGAGGAAAGGGTAACATCTTCTGTTTCAAGTTTGTGTATTAAATTACACAGTGGGGTGGGAATTTATGACAGCATTGATAAAGCACAACTCCCTCACACCTTCAGCACTCATTCATCCCTATATAAGAGCTTTACTACCACTGAACTTTACTGTGGGAACCAGGCACTTCTCACTGTACTCCTCCTCTAGCAACACCATAACATTTTGGATGCTGTTAGATTCAAAATGATTGATTTGGTCTCATGAGACGAGAGTATTGATTCCCAGAATCTTTATTTTGTAAATATGGGCTTTGGAAATGGCTAACTGACTTTATTGTGCTTTGGCTACAGTAGGTAGTTCCAGTGAGAACAACAACCATGCATGTCATTTCTGCAGGCTGCATCTTACTCTGTGAGATAAACAGTTACTCTTTTCATAGCTTTTGCTGGCTCTGAGACACTCGCTTGGTATTTCTCCTGCTGAAGGCCTGATTATTTCAGGGACCTTGTCACAAGTCCATTGTTTTTGAATTGCTGTGTTATTTTTTGCTACATTTTCACACTTAAAACAATGATTTGGTAATCCTCTTGTACCACTGTCCTCTTTTGTGCTAAGAAATAAGTCTCCTGACAGTTCTCTCCCAAGTGGTTCCATTGCTGTCAGCATTAAGTCTGAGAATGATTCAATGGGCTATATAACACTTTTAATTGTCAAGAAATTACTTTTCTTTAAATGTTTTGGATCAACATACTTACCTGTTGATCAAACATTGCCTTAAACTTACACCAGAAAGTTTTTATTTTGTTTTATTTAGTAACTTTTAGGAGGGTGTACTCATTTTTGCTACTCAACATTTTATCACCTTGATAAGAAAATCTTATTTTCCTGAATCATTTTGACATGCTTCTTTGGTAATTGATTAAGCAGACTTGCTGGAACATTATATCTCTAAAGAACCCTAACATGTCTTCTAAGTAACTGAGTAATTGCTGACTTTCAGAAGTTTCAGAGGGGGTGTACTCATTTATGCTGTGCACTGTGTATATATATATATATATATATATTTTTTTTTTTTTTTTTTTTTTTTCTAAATTTAATTTAATAATATAAATCATTTATAATTTAAATGTATAAAAAACAACATGAATTGACAGAGTTATTTAAAAACTTCATAAAATATACCTTTTTATCTCAGTACTTTGTAAAAAAAAAAAAAAAAAAAAATTCTTAACCTGCTTTAGTTAGATCTTCCTCTGCTAAAACCTTATTTCATGTTTCATGGATTGGTCTGGTGCAGAGATGGCAAAACAGTGTCATGTAAATAATGGAGGCTGCATGCACTTCTGCACTGTGGATAAAATTTATGGAGCAGTGTGTGACTGTGCAGACGGTTACAGATTGGCTCTGGACGGCAGGACGTGTGAGCCTACAGGTACTGGAATCTATTCCCACTTATTGCATGCCATTTATCTGCATTAAGCCACTGTATTTTCACTGGGACATAAACTGTATTTCGAGCTCAGAGCTTTTCTTATATTGTACAGTATGACCTTTCATCCTATGCAGTAGTGTATTTTGAATACCATTTTCATTCAAGGAATTTGATTGCATGTTTTAGAAGATGCTTGGGTTGGTTTGTTTATTAGATCTTGCTCTTAATTCATCTACTTGCATCTTTATAGGGGAATACCCATGTGGACTTCTTGGAAAGAGTATTGTTGAAACTCTTAACTCAAGGTCCCTTATCAGTGATGAGAATGGAAATCAAAATCACTCTGTCAATCACGTCAATACAACAGAACACAATGCTATGGAGTCCAGTCCTACAGATTCCCCTGAAGTAAACAGCACTAGCACACTTCAACCTACACTGGACAACAGCTCCTCCCCACTCTTTCCCACTCTACCAACTATCAAAGATGCAACAAACAATAAACATCGCATTGTAGGAGGCAATGAGGCAACACCAGGGGAGATTCCCTGGCAGGTAAGTGATGAATTGTGTGTGTGTAAATAAAACATTCATAAGATTGCTTCTTACCTTATGAAGCAGGGCTGGTATAATCTTCTCTGGTTTGTGTCAAAAAATCAACAGAATAGAACATTATATGGAGGACATTACAATAAAAACCATAATATCAATCTTGAGGGAAATTGACTGTCTTTTTCTCTCTGGCAGGTAGTTTTTATGGAAAATGTGAATAAGGTTGTATTTTGTGGAGGCTCTCTTCTCAGTGAAGAATGGGTCATTACAGCTGCCCACTGTGTTGAAGGCAAGGTGGGATCTTTCTTCATCAGAGTGGGTGAGAGACCAGCTACACTGTCATTTTAATTTGCAGTTATTCATGTAAAGCCACAAAATCATTATTACTACTACTACTACTACTACTACTAATAATAATAATAATAATACGTCTTGTCATTTTTGTTATCTGTTTATATATTATTTATATTATTAACTATTTTATTAATTTATTTTTATTTAATATATTTTTATTTAATCAACAGTTTTGTCTTTCAGGGCAAATGTGATGTGATGTCATGCATATTGTAAATTAGTTAACATATTTCTTTAGGGGAACATGATATCTCAAAGAAGGAGGGAAAAGAGAGGGACCACTTTGTAGCGGATTACCATATCCATCCACATTACAACTCTCAAAAGAGTCTTTACAATCATGACATCGCCCTGTTGAAGCTCAAGGAATCTGTCAAATTCTCAGACTACGCCCTGCCCATCTGCCTGGGCTCTAAAGACTTCACAGAGAACCTGCTCAAGAACGCACAAAACTCCCTGGTGAGCGGCTGGGGAAGGCTACGGTATGGGGGCATCGAATCCAAAACACTTCAGAAAGTAGAGCTCCCCTTCGTGGACCGGTCAGAGTGCAAAGGCAGCAGCACCCACACCATCTCCCGCTTCATGTTTTGTGCCGGTTACAGTACGGTGCACAAGGATTCCTGTCAGGGGGACAGCGGAGGACCCCATGCCACTCGCTATCAGAACACATGGTTCCTCACGGGCATCGTCAGCTGGGGTGAAGAGTGCGCCAAAGACGGAAAGTATGGCATCTACACACGCATCTCAAAATATATGGACTGGATAAGTAACATTACTGGGATTAGAACAGGACAAATGTCCAATAGTGGTCGACAGAGTTTGAATTAGATGAGGTTATTTTCCAGATTTGTTTTGAAGAAAAATACATGTTGGAATTAATTGGAGCTCACAGACATTTCTGTACAGATGATATTTACTAGTCATCATTCAACAAACATCCTGTAACAATCAAGAAAATATATAGTTTACCATCTTATACTTTGTGCTTGTACATCTACTGAAATTATTTTCATACATGATATACAGTACCACAAATAAGTATGGGGTTACTTTCGTCTCTGTACATATTATACACCAGAAGTGTATGGCTTTAAGAAGTGTCCTTCAAACTTAAGTACACATGAAACTCATTCAGACCACATCTGTTTTTCTTTTGCCTTTTCTTCTTCCCCCTTTTAACTTTATGACATGCACTTACACAACCTTTCAAAATTGTGGGGTTGGTAAGATTTTTTACATTTTTAGATATTTTTTAAAATAAATCTTATGCTCATCAAGGCTGTTTTTTTATTTTAACAATACAGTACAAATGGTAACATTGTAAAATATTATTATAATTTAAAACAACTGTTTTAATATATTTTAAAAATGTAATTTATTCCTGTGATGGCCAAGCTGAATTTTCAGTAGCCATTACTCTTCAGTGTCACATGATCCTTCAGAAATCATTCTAATATGCTGATTTGATGCTCAAGAAACATTTCTTATTATATTATCAGTATTGAAAACAGTTGTTCTGATATTTTTGTGGAAACCGTGGTACAGTGATATATTGAGAGATTCTTTGATGAATAGAAAATTTAAAAGAACAGCATTTTTTAAAAATAGAAATCCTTATCAATGTCTTAACTTCCGCTTTTGATCAGCATTCTTGCTGGATTAAATTATTAATTTTTTTTTTTTTTTAAAAATCATTTTACTGACCCCAAACTTTTGAACGGTTGTGTTATTCATTCTAGTTTTTAATGAGGCTAACTAGTGAAATGGTTGACATCTTGCACATTCACCTCAATGGATCCCATAAACGGTTAACGAAGTTAAGTGCACATTGTGAATGCAGGAAGGGACAGGGAGAATGTTAATTAAAA
This sequence comes from Elopichthys bambusa, assembly GCA_037101425.1. NCBI lineage: Eukaryota > Metazoa > Chordata > Actinopteri > Cypriniformes > Xenocyprididae > Elopichthys > Elopichthys bambusa. The sequence goes on from CM074433.1 coordinate 34,067,350, forward strand.
AAAAATAATGGAATGGACAAGCTTACAGTGGACATTATGATGATGTATACCACCAAGCAAAGTTTTATTTCAATGACAAAAACTGACCCAAATATGGTGGTGGATGTGCTGAAAAATGAAAACAAAATATTTACAACTGAATCATGCTATTTCAGTAATCCCATGTAAAACACTTTGAAAACTAAAAAGATGTGCTAAATAGCCCAGAACAGCCATATTTAATCTGACTTAAAGTAAATATGAATATAAACGCAGGATCATCTGAAGGTAAGCAGCATGTTTTGATGCCAAAGCAAAGTCAGAATAATAAAAAAAGAAGAATTAAGATCAACCTGGTACGTTTGGAAATGGAATGTTAGGTTTTGGCACACAGACTAGTTACCGATATGAGCTTTCATTTTTCATTCACTGTAGCGCTGGTATCTATTCCAGCATTAAAATGGCTTTTTAAAACAAGTGTCCAACCACTGTACCCATCTGTTCGCACACGTCAGTGTACACACCATGCTATAAACCTTCCTGCTTTAAAATACAACTAAATACTGTGCTAACTACACAAATACATGTTTCATATCATGTGTTATGGCACAGTATAGTGATGGTACCTTCCAGGGATGAAGTGGATCAGTGTAAAGTTTGTGCTTCACAAAGCTCCTTTTATTTTCACACTGTATTGTTGTAGATGGTGTCTCTTTTTGTATTTAAATCCAACATAATCCACAATCCCCACTGATGGCAGATGGAAACTTTGTCTTGACTAGGCGGCTCTGTTTTCCTGACTTTGTGTTTGTTTGTGTGCGTCGGTTTGGCATGACTGGGCTCAGTCCTGAATGACAGTAATGGCCTTTAGGGTTGTCACATGATGGGAGCTTTGTGTACATGTGGTTTATGTCCTTAGGTGTTGCTGGGCTTCCTGCTGTTTATATTTCCCGTACCTATGAGAAAATATCGAAGTGCTAGATAAAGAAAGAGATTCTACTGCAGTACAGCAGAGTATATGCTCAGGTCTGATAAAATCGAATCAGTTTGTCTCGTTAAAGGGGTCATGACATGAGAAATCAAATTTGCCTTGATCTTTTGGCATATAAGAGTACCATTAAAACATCCTGCGAGTTTCATAGCTTGAAACATCCTCCTCGTTATAAACTAGGCATTTATTTAATCGAGCTCCAAAAACAACTCGTTTTGATATGGGGGGATCTGTGACATCACACAGGCAAATACATTTGCATATGACTGCCTCCAAAGCAAGACACTGACAAATAGTTATACATCATTACACCATAGGCCCTGCCCACTGGCATTCAGTCGCTTAACGGCTGACATTTGCCTACACTGTGAGCGTCACGTCGAGTCAAAAAGAACCCATTGTAATCATTGATGCTGTCTACACTGAATACAGTATACAGATGTGCATTCAGTTTGTGACAGTCCACGAGCTTGAGTCTGCTGACAATGGGGCAAATGGAAGAGTGAAAGAACATTTGTTTTGACACGTCCTGTTTAAAGAGTTCATTTGCGTCTCTTTACAGACTTCTTAAGGATCCCGGTGTTGGAAACAAGTGGATGGTTTATTTTAATGGCGTCCTGGATCGCGTCAGAGAATAATATGTTTGTTCAGAGCATTTTATTTCACAGTGTAATAGAGAGTTTGCAAAGAAACTTTCGTTAAAAGATGAAGCAGCCAACTGTATTTGATCTGCAGCTGCATCACAAACTGTCTGTAAGTATATGATTTCATAATGCTTTGTCTATAAATGACAGTTTTATATGGATAATGTTTTCAAAACACTTTTAATAGCAAGTGGGCATTGGTACTGTTTCCTATGCAGTGATGTTAGCCAATCATAACAGTGGCCATTCACTGACAAACCTTAAAGGAGCCGCACCTTAAAAACTGATAATTTCTGACAGTGGGTCAGATATATTTTTGTTCATATATTTTTGGTGGGGTTTTTTTAACCTCAAGAAACATATAATAAAAAATAAAAAAAAATCCATGTCATGACCCCTTTAAAATAAAATTTATAACATGTAAGCTGCATAAATTAATTTAGAGTATAGTTTATAGTTTCTAACATCAATTACACTACTTGTAAGCAGGAATCATCAGCAAAAATCATTAGGCCTATAGAGTTCACTCACCACAAATCCACCTCCCGACCTAATGGAGGGACTTCTGCTTGCATCTCCCAGCATTCTCAGAAGTGTATCTACAGGGAGTTTTCCTTCACCCCCACGAGTCAAATTCTTCACATGCCTGTGGGAATTACAGCATGATATTGATCATTAACTTAATTAGACTGAGGCTTGTTGCGTAACTAATGATTCAGAATGATGTAATATGTTCTCGTCCTGAGGGTAATAAATTAATGTCCTATACCAGAAGATAATGCAAAGTATATTAGCATTATGGAACCAAATATTAATAATTATTACTATTTGGTTCCAAAAAAATAGGCTTAAATAGGCAAGAGCATGTTGGTGGTGTTTTGTAAAAATATATTTTTTTAGGGATGCACAATAAATCACAATCTTTAACTAAATAACTTCCCCTCCCTCTTGCAATGACATCTCTTCTCTTCTCTGATGATATTTACTGGCACGAGGGCAGGACAAACTCACTCACAAGATCACAGCAATAGCAATCAATTCCCAATGGACAAAATCAAGTCCTGCCCTCTCAGTGTTGCTACATTGGGTGGATTTCCCAATTGGGAAGTTTTGAATTTGATTGTGCGGGTAAAAATGGGTTTGGGTAGGTGGACAGTTTGGCAGTTTTCAAACATTTGAATTTTATAGGCTAATTGGTTAACAAACAAAACCCTAGTGTGCATGTGCTCCATCCAATCAGGTATCATGACGTTACTAAACACACAAGCCCACTGCAGAGTCGGCTGGTGTTGACATTGCCAATAGCAGGCAGATGTGATGATTCATGAGTGACGGATTTTTAGCATGATAAGGGATCAGATTTTGAACTTGTAGCTGTATTTTCAGGTGATCGCTATGCCAAAGTGGCATAAATATAAGTTGTAGCTACAGTAAAGAGTGGGAGAGCAACCCTCTCAAAACGTCGATTACACCTGTGGTGGGAAATGACACAAAGGCTCTTTGTAAATGTAATGACCCAAAAATGAAAAATGAAAATTCTGTCATCATTTATTCACCCTCATGTCGTTCTACACCCGTAAGACCTTTGTTCATCTTCAGAACACAAATTAAGATATTTTTGATAAAATCCAATGGCTCAGTGAGGCCTCTATTGTTAGCGGTTTCAAAACACTGCTTCGTGAAGCTTCGAAGCTTTACTAATCTTTTGTGCCCAAGTCACCCCCCCAGTGGTGAACTTCTGAAATTTCGAAAGATTTATGACATAACGAAGCCTCGTTTACTGAAATCACATGACTTTCATGCTCCGAACCACTGATTCAAACAAAATATTCGTAAAGCTTTGAAGCTTTAATGAAGCAGTATTTTGAAATCGCACAAAAAGTATTCTCGTCATTTCATAACATTAAGTTTGAACCACTGTAGTCAAATGAACTGTTTTAAATGTCTTTAGTAGCTTTCTGGGCATTGAAAGTGTTAATTATCTTGCTGTCAACAGAGGCCTCACTGAGCCATCGGATTTTATCAAAAATATCTTAATTTGTGAACGAAAGTCTTACAGGCGTGGAGCGACATGAGGGTGAGTAATTAATGACAGAATTTTCAGTTTTGGGTGAACTAATCCTTTAATTGAAATCGAATGTGGGACTACTCATGTCCCTGACCAGGACATCTGCAACGTTTAAATCGTCCAGACTGCACTGTAAGAGCTTTGAATCAATGATTAATCTATTTTGACTGTGCAAAGTTCTGCATTATGTTCATTATGCGTTGAGTTGAAGCACAACACAAAGGTAAGCATATTATTTTTGCCGTTCATTTTTTGAACATGAATGACACATTTTCATCTTTTATGGTGTGATGGTTAAAGTCTGTTAATTTCTTGAACGCCGTCTGCAAATATTTGACTTACTTTAACAGTTTCTACCTGTTTGGGTAAAACATTTGTCATTTTTGCTCATTTTCCTTTCTGTATTTGTTTTGATCTTTTTGCCTGCTGTATTGTTCTCCTGGTAGGGAAATTGATTAATTTCTATAATGTTATTTTGTCATCCTTATAAACCTTGATTGCCATGACCAATTAATGTTTTGGGCGGGTTTTGGAGAGCTTTTGAGCTGGAAATCGTTAACCCAATCTGGCAACACTACGGCTTACATTTTTTCTAGTTTTACAAGCAGTTTCACTCGGATATAGGTCACAATAGGGAATAAAAGTCTATTGCAACTTAAGCATAAATTAAAAAAGGAAAATTACTCACCAAAGCCCCATAGCACTTTCCTGCAGCACGTGAATAACGTCACCAGATTTGATGATTACATCATCCTTGCCGCACTTTAAGTGATCCAACATGGCTCTATACCTTCCAGGAACCTAAAAAAAACAAACAAACCAGCATAATACAAGGTCAAAGCAAATCATACAGACTATTTAAAACCAAAATCCTTTATCGTTGAAACCTGATTTCTATGAAAAGATCCCCCCAAATGTTACGACCATATTTCTTTCAGTTTCACCAAAAACCAAAATGAAGCAGTATTCAGGGTTGGGCTTGGCCATAACAATAAACAAAATGGCCACTGGCTAAACCCAATTACAACTAAATAAACCCTTTAAAAAATAAAATAAAATACAGTGGTCTGAGAATAATGAAGAGAATTCGTTAATCAGCGATACAATGTTTTTGCGATGTCCCTCATAAAATAACTGAATCTGAGCAATATCTACAGTTCCAAGCTCACCAGCAGCACATCGTCTTCTTCATCAGAGTCCGAGATGTTTGAGAGGTCAGTGGTCCAGTCCTCCAGACCCTCACAGATGTCCACTGACTGAGAAGTCCCAGGCCAGCCTGGAACCCACAACCAGCCGAACCATATTGACATTCCCACCATGTGGATTGTACATTTTTCATGCATTGCAATAATGTGATTCAATTTCATGCAAATGAATGTACCACAATTTACATATTACATATTAAAAATCCCATTTCAAAAAGCCATTATGTTAGATAGCATAGTAAATTTTCCTGCACCTATCAACCAGACTAAATTCCAATGAAAATGGCCTTCCCACAGCCTCTGACTCACTGCGACGATTGTGTTGGCGGGGACGTGGAGAAATGATGACTGGGTCTGTCAGAACCGGACTCACACGGCCTGAATCTGTGTCCTCTGAGCTGACTGACGCCCCCTGGAGCTTGCTGTGAGGAAGGACATCAAAACAACCTGAGCAGCCAGTGATCTGTGTGGAACTCCAGGGCATGCACATATGCCTCACACTGACCCACCAACCGATGAACCGACAGGAAAAAAGGACATCAAAAAAACACAGGGCAAAAACACAACAACAACCATCAAACGTCGTCACAAACTGGATATTCTTGAACAGGACTGCAGTCAGTAGCCAACAGTAAAAAATGCTAAATAAACGCCGTATTAATTATATAAATGTAATTTTAAAGTCAGTAAATTGAATTTCAGTAAACATTCAATATTAGCTGAGTTGACATGATATTGACTCCAATCCTGTTCCACTGAACAACATGACATTCAAAGAAATTGTTTTGAAAATCAAATATACTATGTGCTGCAAATGACTTCCCAAATGTAATTATATTTTTTACTTTTATTATTTATTACAAATTTACATTCCATTCATTAATGGTGAAGTGTATATATACAGTATATATATATATATATATATATATATATATATATATATATATATATACATACACACACACACTTCACCCTAAATGAATGGAATGTATATATGTCTGTCACTTCAAAAATAATCCTAAATGTTACATCAAAACAATCAGAACTTGCACTTTAGCCAATTAATTGACTAGACTAAAATTACATTTAAACTAGATTGGGATTCTTCATTTCACACTAACCCCCGGTTTCATAGACAAGGCTTAAGCTAGTTCCAAACTAAAATGCATGTTTGAGCTGTTTTAAATGAAAGCAACTTGTACTGACATATCTTAAAATATGTCAGTGTCACTGTTTTGTCTCAAGATGTACAATAGTAATGTTTTTTTCTACTGAAAGTTTATAAAAGCTACTTAAATAATAAAGCTACTAATTGAACTAAGGCCTAATCCTGGTTTAGGCTGTCTGCGAAACCGGGCCTAAATATCTGAAAATAGTCCATAATACTTATTAAACAGTCATTTACTGCAAATAGCATTTTACATTTGATTCTCCAAAGTCCAAGCCAAATGTTTCCATCAAGTAGGTTCCAAAAATGAAGAGATCAAGAGTGTTTTTCATGCATATACAGATTAGGACTATATCCATCATGCAGATGGGCTCAAAGCATTTATGAAGGTGATTTACATAAGGCAGCACTGCTTGATAAAACCTGTTGATTATAGTGCTAAATTTCAGATGCTTTCATATTCAGATGTTGATTTACACATTTTACATCCATGCTATAGAAGAGATTGCAAAAGCAATGTGACGGGTTATGGGAGTACAGTGAGGATCACCTGTCCCCCAAGGGTGGGAATAATGGCTGCTCGCTATCCGGTTGAGCATCACCTGAGAAAGAGAAAAGCAGAGATTGACTCACTAAACAAGACTGATTTAATCAAGACATACCAGTTCAAAACTGAAAACATTAAACACTGATTTTAACAGAAATGGAAATGCAATGTAGGAACCTTTGTCTATCTTTTGCTGATTGTTGAGGATTTTTCTAATCTCAGTGAGCCATGCAATCTTCACATCTACTGTTGAAGCCTGCAAAATATAAAACAATTACAAGATACAGATAACATTTTTACACACAAATGAGGCCACTAGTGAATGCTTTTCTTATTTAATATTTATTTACCTTTTTAAATGTTATATTTCATTTATTTTATATATCAAATGTTATTTTTATATATGATTTTTATATATTTTAATATAATATTTTATATTTTAAATACTTTTATTCTATTATTTATTTTTTATTACAAGCTATATTATCATCATAACGATTTTAGTAATAAGTTTAGTAAAAAAAAAAAAAAAAAATATATATATATATATATATATATATATTATTTTTTATTTTTTTAATATATATATATATATTAAAACCTAAACCCTTTTTCTTATTTCCAGTTTTAAAATATCTTTTGAATCACTTATTTTAAATGTGATCTCATGACTCTTGGACCACAGTGTAAATGAAATCTGTCTAAAAAATGGTTAATTCTTCTGAAGTATATCCAAAAACTCACATATTATTTAGTTCTGCACGTTCTACAAACAAATTTGCGTTCAGGACTTGACATTAATGTTCACTGTGAACAAGCGATTTTTGAGATATCCCCATCAGCGAGGAGGCATTGAGGAGGCGTTAGTAAGTGATGACAGAGGCACTTGTAACTTTTTATCCATTGCATTCTGTGGAGTTTTAACCTTGATAAATGACTCACCTGAACAACATACACCTCCTCCTTTCCGTTGTACCAAATTTCAAACTTCTTTACATCCCCTTTGACGTTTTCTGTGATACCAACAGCACTCATCTGCAAATGAAACAAAGGGGTCAAAGATCTCACTTGGAAATTCAGTAATGAAGTATTTTAATAACCTTGTGGGTTTTTAAACTGCCAATGGAATTTGAGTTAAGCCTAAAACCCTTTCATGAAATGTCAATCTCTTTGAGCACACTTAAAATAGGGCTGGGATAAACAAATAGGTGCTTAATCTCAACATCAGTGCAGCACAACATGCTCAAATGGTTTAAATGTAGAAACCAGGTCAAAGTTGGCTGGTTAGCTGCATGGTAGATGTGGTAACTGCACCATCTGGCTGCCAAAATCATCTTTCTACGTTGATGATCATTCAAAAGTAGTCATGCATTCTAACAAAATAAATATTTAAATGCCAAATAGGTCGGTCTCTCTCTTTCTCTCACCATCAGGCAGTGTTTGAAGCTGTAAGAGGCTGTCCGATCATGTCCTTCTCCACTCTCCTCTCTCTTCTTGCAGAAAAGCAGAGCTCTTTCATGAAGGAACAGATGCCTTTGCATGGGTTTAAAGCGAGCCATGTCCTTCATGCGAGTTGGGCCTTTCCTATGGTTGATCCAGACGTTGAAGGAGCCCTGCATAAGGACGCGACCCAGGTCACTCAATTCACCCTAGATACAAAGAACACATAGAAAATCAAATGTAGGAATGTAAAAAGCAGTACTTTTAAAGTTAATTGTAGGCCATATTCTAATAACAAAAACATATTTGACTGACTCAGTTACGGTAAACATTAAAGTGCCCCATTATGCTTTTTTGGATATTACCTTTCATGTAGTGTGTAAAATAGCTGTTTGTGAATCTAAAAGATCTGCAAAGTAAAAATAAAACCAACGGCATCGTTACTGTTCGTATCACTGTGTGTTGAGGAAGCATCTGGAGCTGAAATTCAGATATGGTAATGTGCATTTCATTTCTGACATGGGCTGTAAGCAGTAGACCAGTCACAACAGACTGGGCCATCTGACCAATCAGAGCAGAGTAGGCTCTCGGTAAGACGGGGATTAGAGAGAACGAGTCCTTGATCGAACTGTTTCAGACACTGTGATAAAAGAGGTGATGCTGTTTGGATGCGTGTAAACATATTGTAGGAGACCTTCAAAACAAAAGTAGGAACCTTTAAAATAGCATAATAGGCACACTTTAATATTTGTTGGCCACACCTCATAACCAGTGATGGCAATTTGATGCATGGAGTCATTGACAGACTTGAGGAGATCCAGCATGGCATTTAGCGCCCCCTGCAGCTCAGATGCATACTGTGAGTTTGAGCTGTGCTTTAGTAGTTCCTAATCAAAGGGACAGGAAGCATTAAGTGAAAATAGACATCTGGGAGGAAGAAATTAAAATTTGGATTTAGTTTGTTTTGGTTAAGCACCTTAAGAAGAAGCTGGTACTTGGTTAAACGCTGAACAGGCTTGAGCAAATATGAGTCCAGCCCTAGTTTATGATCCAGCTTCCTTTTGCACTCCTACATAAGAAAACAGAACGTAAACTATTTAAAACTCATAACAGGATATAAACCATTACACTAATCACTATCTATACCTATAGATATATGTGTGCTGTTTATTGTAATCATTTCAGTCAATTGTTATTGTATGGATGTGTGAATTCTAAAACATCCACATCAATACCTGGATGAAGACTGAATCAGAACACTGCCTCCAGAGGGCATCTGAGCGAGGTTTGTTCTGGCAGTAGCGCTTGTAGACCTGAAAATTTTCTTTCTGCAAAACAATTCATTACAAAAGAACAGTTAAAGGCCACAAATCAGTGGGTCCTATACTACTTTTCTAGGGCGTCACTACCGAATGTTCAGCACCGCAGCAGAATAAATCATATTTACCTGAATTGTGAATGTAACTTCACAGTCTATTGAATGTGATGCAATAAAAGGCAGTGTACCACAAAATAATGGTAAAAAATGTCTTTCTGTTGAGATGTCACCAGAGCCTGCATGCAAAAACAATGCCCAACATGACCAGTCTAGTCATGAACAAACAATTTACGAACCAATGATTCTTACGAGTCAGTCCTTTTTAGTGAATCAAAGACATATAGTACAGCATGACCAGTATATTTTCAGTCCATAGTGAATGACTCTTTTGAGCCGGTTCTTTTAATAAATAGTTCAAAAATTACCAGTTTCAGTTAGTGTGACTGAATAAACATACTGTATGACTCACAAACAGCAAGTTATCATTATTTTCAGTAATGTCCATATCAAAATAAATGTTTTGTGTCAGTATCATTACTGACCGATTGTTCATATGCAGGGCTTGACATTAACACCCGCCAACCTGGCAAATTTCCGCAGTGGTGTAATGCAGTCACTCATACTAGCCACTTTGGCGGGTTGAATTGTATATATAATATATACATTTTTCAATTATACTCTTTTAAAATGGCATCCGAAAAAAACAAAGTGCAATGTAGTGTTGTCAAAAATATTGTTTTTTCGTTACATATCGATACTGAAATATCTGAAACGCTTCCAAATACTCATTTTCCCCAGAATAGATACACAGTACCAGCTGTGCTTTCTCACTCTCTCATCTCTCTGACAGCGAGTCAAATACACACAAAATAATGTCAAAATGCTGGTCTTGGTGAGTATTCACTTAAACACAGTCAGTTATAAGAAATATGTTAGCAGTTGAGAAAGAAAATGTATGTATAACAGTATAATGGATCCATGCAGCAGGTCTTAAAGTGACAGCAGGTATATTATTAATATACCTGCTGCCAAATTATGAGATAATATTAAAAATATCTATATGGCAGTTTTTCCCCATGGTATTGATGTCAAAATTGTGGCCAGTAAAAATGCTGAGTGGCTAGTAACTTTGGAAAACCACTAGCCACAGTGGTTTGTGAGCAAAAAAAGTTAACGTCAAGCCCTGTTATGATATGTCATTAAAGATACACAGATTTGTTGCATTACAAACACACACACACACGCTTGAGGTCGATAAGATTTTTTTTATGTTTATAAAAGAAGTCTCATGCAACCATGGCTGCATTTATTTGATCGAAATACAGTAAAAACAGTAACATTGTGAAGTGTTATTACAATTTAAAAAGTTTTCTGTTTCAATATAGTATATTTCAAAATGTAATTTATTCCTTTAACTTAGTCCAGTCTTCATTGTCACATGATCCTTCAGAAATTAATCTGATATGCTGATTTGTTGCTCAAGAAACCTTTCTTATTATTATCAATGTTGAAAACAGTTGCACTGCTTAATATTTTTGTGAAAAATCTGAGTTTTTTTTTTTTTCAGGATTCTTTGATGAATAGAAAGTTCAAAGGAACAGCATTTAGTTGAAATGCCCTTACATATATAGATATGACAGAATTGCTCACCCTTTCCAAAAAGCGTGCTCCCACTCTCTCTGGAGACTCTAAGCAGCTCTCAAGGTCCTGCAGGAATATCCTACACAACAAAGACATGATCAGCATGAATGTGTGTTTATGTATCCATGTGTGTGGGCATATTTCTCACCTGCTGTGGAATTTATAGATCTCCGGCAGATTTCCAAACAGCTCTTCTTTCTTGTTTCGCAGTACAGATGGCAGTATATTAGAGAGAGATGGGTTATCCATCTCTGCCCTGTAACCCTGTCACCCAGGAACAAAAATGTATGACATACAAATATTCTGAATATATAAAAGATCTGTAAAATGTTTTAAAACTATTATATTAGCTCTAATTGTACACTTTTCATTTCTGTTGCACCATTAATCATTGTGCCAAATGATCAGAGTCATCACAGTTTGCTTTGTTTTTGTTTATATGGCAGTCTCTATCAGTGGTTGTACAGAAAACATCAGAAAAAAGTGTGTGTAATTACGTGATCAGGCTCTGACTCACCATGACACTATAAACTACAGTGTGAAAGGAAAGATGTGAATGTGGAATTCAAAATGAGTGCATCCAAAGATCATCTACTATATCACAGCTGTGAGGCAAATGGGATGAGGGAAAACAAAACACAGACCAATTATTTCAAGGTCATTCCGTCAAGACATTACCAGCAAAACAGACAGCAGCTCCTCCACATAGATTCTCTCCGTCTCAATCAGCTCCTTCATTACATGGCTGGAGAAGCGAGGGATGCATGGGCAATAACAGAGGAGAGAGGGGAAAAAAGAGATGAGGACAGAAAGGGAAAGAGACTGGTGAGAGACAGACAAAGAGAGGAGGTTGAGAAGGAATTAATGATTCGTGAACATACATTTTTGTCAAGATATTGCAATGCTCACCGTTTGTGCTGGTCGGGGTTCTCAACTCCGTCTGGGCCATAAGACAGACAGCTGCGGTTCTCCTCGTAGTCGTGCATCACCTCTATCTACAAGAACCAGGAAAAAGTTCCTAAAGCTGTCAGCAATGAGTAGAAGCGCACTTTGAATGATTTTGAGATGAATGAGGTTGGTCAGCCAAACCTTCTTTGTGCTGGGACCTTTCCGTGAGGCCCTTTTACCAGGGAGTGCAAGATCAAAAGAAAACCTTAAACTGGAGTTCACATCTAAACCTTAGAAAAAGACAGGAAACATTTAGACCAATGGAAACAGTATGTTTACCATGAGCAAATGTGGTTGAAATAGATAAACATACTGTGTTTAGGAGAGAACAGAGGGGATTTGCAGCGTGGTGAGTTCTCAGGCCTTGGAGCGACCAGCTGGATGGGTCTGACCTGAATATCAGCCAGTTTTCTCAGACAGGCCTGTCGGCTCTGGATCATTCCCTGTACTGTTGATACCTTCTCTGCGACAGCCTCTATCTGAGACTAACATGAAAGGAAAAGAGAGTGAACTTAAAATAGGCACTTGATCAATAGAGGATGATTAAGGACATACTGTAGAAAAAGAATTTGGAAATCTGAGCGCAGTTTTGATACTCTGTGTGATTGAGGCATCTTTTTTCCAGGAGAAAAATCAATGAATCAGGAAGTTCATTTAATCTTCTTGCTGTCTAAGAGAAACAAATGAGATACTGTGAGATATTAAAGGTAAAGTTACCCAAAAAATAAAAATTGTGTCATCATTTATTTACCCTCATGTCGTTCCAAACTTATACAAAATTCTACTAAATACAAAAGAAGACACTTTTTTGAGACTTTTCTCAAAATATCTTATTCATGTTCCACAAAAGAAAGAAAGGCATATGGGTTTAGAACGAAAAAGGGTGAGTAAATGATGACTAAGGGCCCTATTTTAACGATCTAAGCGCATGCTCTAAAGCGCACAGCACAGGTGCACTTAGGGTGTGTCTCAATCCACTTTTGCTAGTTTAAGGACAGGAAAAATGATCGAAAAATGATCGCACCCGGCGCATGGTCTAAAAGGGTTGTCCCTATTCTCTAAATGAGTAATGGATGTGTTTTGGGCGTAACATGCAATAAACCAATCAGAGTCTCATCTCCCATTCCCTTTAAAAGCCAGTTGCGCTCGCGCCATGATGGACTCGCTATTTACATGGCGGAATTTGCAAGCGGAAAAACTGAACGCTTCTCTAGTGAGAAAAGTGATCTGCTTGTGCGCGAGGTTAAAGCGCGTGAGCAGACCATTTAGGGCAGTGGTCGGGAACCTATGGCTTGCCAGCCACACCTGGCTCTTTGACAAAAATCATGTGGCTCGCCAGGTCTCTCACCCTTTCCCAACAAATGATCGATTACAAATTCGACATCACTAGAGATCAGCAATTCCTGTGTTGTAGAGCCTACCGAAGTTTATTAAAAGTTTATAATAATAGTATATTTAAAGTTGTACCGGCCAAAGTGCGTGTTCAGTGATGTTCGCGACATCGCGAGTGTCACGACAGCAATTAACAACAAACCACTTAGGTTTCTATGGTAACCTAGAGCTCCTGCTCTCAGATTCAAGCGGCTATGCAGCTTTTTCGTGGTAACGGCGAATAGAGAAAACATTTTTGAACAGCAGCAAAAATCGAAAAGTATGTCAAATAATGACTGGACTGAAAAATAACCTTTTATTGAAACTGGTGCTCTGCTGTGCCAAGAAACATTTCGAAACATTTCTCCGGTTACTTTAGCTTTTGCCACATAGACCTTTATGTCCTATAAATGTGTCGTATTTATATCTATGATAATCCGCGCAGCTTTCAGTGGGCGCGACTGTTGGCGTTATTAATAAAGAAACATGAATGAATTAGAAAGTAAAGAGCGGGACGTGCTTGATATTAAAAAGGAAACGCAAAGCTGCGAAAGAGAACCGAATCCGCTACTGACAGGATGTTTCTGTGCGCTCGCTCCGAGTGGAACATGGACAAGCTTGGTAGCCTTGGTCTTCGGTTGCGCGTCTAAACGGTCAAATACACACACTGTCAAAATGCCCGCATAGGTGAGTATTCACATAAATGCAGTCGATGTAATCACTGTGCGTGGGCGTTGTTCTTCACTTGTTTCTCCTCTTTTTCTCTCTCTCTCACACACAGAGAACTCTGAAGAGAATTTATGCTCCTCAGGTGGTAAATCAACCTCATATGAAAGCCCAGCACAGTTAATTGGATTGTTGCATATTTTTGTATTTTAGTTGTATATGGACTTAATAAAGTTACTATTATTAAAACGTTTTTTAAGTAATAATATTACACTACATTATTTTCGGCTCTTTTCGAAAAATTCATTAACAAAAAATGAAAAATTGGCTCTCGAATTGATTCCCGACCCCTGATCTAGGGGAAAAGCCGGATTCCACCAAAGCATGTTTATCTTTATGCACACAATAATAATTTTTAACATTGTAATCCTTTTATTTTTAATATTTGGCATGTTTGTGTGCTGCTGCACTTTCCTGTGTGTGGAATAAGCAGAGTGTATGCACGTTGTGCACCCACATATAAGCACATATTACTAACATGCTCTTTAAATAACAAAACAAATATCACGCTATTGACTTTAGACCAGGTTTCAGTTGGCCTATTTCAGTTGCCTCAAAATAGTAATGTGCCAACAACGCACCTGAACACACCTCGTTTTTAGACCAGCCCGCCCAGTGGGCGCACAAATGGGTGCAAATGCATTTGCTATTTAAACAACGTGGAGCTGGACTTGAAAATGATAACTGCGTGGGGCTGAAACTAGCAAAAAAACACTTGCGTCGCGCCTGGCATCACATTGCGCCGGGTGTATGATAGGGCCCAAAATGTTCATTTTTGGGTGAACTATCCCTTTAAACTTGTTTAAAGGTATAATATGTCATTTTCGCCACTAGAGGTCACTTATTCAAAACAAATCCCATAATCCTATGCATTCTTTTCGTGACAGTTGAGCTAGAAAAATAAAGATGGCATCTGAAAGTTGCGTTTGCTGGTCAGTTTGTGTGTAAATGTACATTTTTGACCAACATTTTCCACTTTTGATATCATTTCTAGCGAAAAATTTCTACTGTAGTAATTACATATTTGTTTAGTTCTCACCAAAGCTCGCACTATTTTGCTGTAGATCATTAAACTGTTACGCTGCCTCAGAAGTCTGTCCGAAATCAGTTTTGTTGCCTTACAAGTCATTGCCTGATAAGGCATCGAGGCATCAAGTCAGCTGCCTAGGTTTTCAGATGCAGCCATTGTCTTCACCACCACAGCCGATGGAAAGGTACGGAGCCCCAGACACGACATGCAGGAAAAGAATAGTAGGCTAAATCGTGCGTACGTTTTAGTAAATCGAGGAAACAAATTAATAAATCGTGCGCACAATTACATTTTTTTTCTTGCATGTCATGTGCGGGGCTCCGTAGAAAGGAATCCGACGGACTCAGGCAGAAATCATGTTCGTGGATGAGCTAATGTATTAAAGTTTTATTAACGTTACTTTGGTATGAAGCAGGGCGAGCCGAGAGCCGTGGGAGCAGAACGAGGTCGCAGGAGCAAATGTTAATGAGAGATACCTGTGCGACACACTTTTTTGCTAATATGTTTCACTCTGATGTATGTCACAATACGAAAGAAAATATCTGTCGCTAGTTCCATCGTGACTTTAAAGCAAAAGAGGGACATTTCAAAAAGAAATGAAAAAAATTAATGCACATTTTTAAATTAAACTTTCTTACATTTTTAGTGATAATATAATTAGTATATAATTTATAAATATAATTTTTGTATTCAGTTTTCAATACTCAAAGGGTATATATTTGTGCTCTTTTCAGGTCTGTCAGTACCTGCAGCTGTGGTGTGAGTATTGCCTCAAACTCCAGACTGAGAAAGTCCAGGTTAGACCGCAGGACTGAGGGCGCCGTCTCCATCAGTTTCTCAATGTCCCGCAGGGCTGCCTGCGCCCCTTCTTTGGACTGAAACTTATCCAGCAGCTGGTTAGCCAGCAGATAGGCCCCCTCATCACACCAACGCACAGTCTGCCCATACACAGATATGCAGAGTCTGTATATGTTTTGCATAAAGTGCATATATTACATGTTTCTTGCATTTGCATAGTTAATACCTCCTCCAACCGCAACAGAAGGTCTCGTATGCGCGTGAGAGATGCCCGCTTGGCACGCAGAGCTGTTGTGAGAGTGTCACAGTGATGCCTCAGTTCATTGCAGCGCTGAACTATTAGGGCAAGAGCGTAGTGATGACTTGCTGCAAGCTGATGCCCATGCAGAATAATAATCTGAGCACGACCCATTTCCTCCTGCAAGAACAACACAGCGCTCTCAGCTATTAATCAAACACTTGTGTATATCAGTTAAAATACAGGTCAAAAGATTTCGCTTTGTCAGCGTCAATCAACATTTGTGGTGTGCAATGTATTTGAACTGAAGCACAATCTCAATAAGGCATGTTTCTTTTTATTTTCTATGAATGTTTCCTAGTAAAAAAGAGAAGGTTAAATATTTTAACCATTAAAATTTTAAACCTCTGCTGTGGTCTCCAGCATCTCGAGGTCTTTGAGCAGCTGCTCCGTCTGGGCCACTGTTGTCCCCACAGATGCAATAGCTTTCTCCTGTGTACTAAGTTTCTCCAGAATGGCCTCCATCTATGCACAGACAAAGACCAAATAATTATTTTCAATAATGCATTTAAGAAAAATATTTTATATTGCATTAATTCAAGTTTTTCACAAAAATATCATAACAGACTTTTGCATGTTGTATAATTGGTATAATTATACAACATTGGTATAATTGCAATAGAAGTTTTAATTTTTTCCCCCACATCTGTTAAATTGTTTGTATTAACATAATATGAAGTGAAAGTAATTTGAGTTGAAGTCATAAAAAGGACAATAACCATCCAAATGAACTGATTCACTAAAATTAAACTCACTTTTTTTTTCTTTTTTTTTTTACAATGCTGTATATGTAACCCCTCCTGTTTGAACCGCCCACTCTGAGTGGGACTCAAACCCGTGTCCATCGGCATGGGAGTCGGCCTCCTGAGATTAGGGGAGTGAGGTTTAACGCACAGCTCTTACCGGCCTACGTCCGTTACACATAAGAAAAAAGTGGACCATTTTAAAAAAGTGGACCGTTTTAGACTAACCAATTCACTAGAATGAATCAGACTTTCCAATGCTGCATATGAGAAAATAGATAAATTAAGACAAAACAGTTCAATAGAATGAATCTGACTTTCCAATGTATATGCGACAGTGGACCATTTAGGATGAACCAATTTACTAGAATGACTCTGGCTTTATGAGTACATTTTAGGACCACCAGAATCACTAACATAATGGCCTGTTCATACTAAGAATGATAATTAAAGATAACCATAATCATAATAGTAATAGTTATATACATTATAGTTATCTTCCTTGGTGTGAACGGGCCTTAAATTGGACTTTAGAGCATTACATACAGTATAAAGGAGAGAGCCAAAAGATTGTGTTTGCGGTAGCGAAATTGATCTAAGAAGCATGCGAAGTACAATGACATTCAACACAGCAATGTAGCAGGTTGTGCTTTACCATGAATCTTTAGAAAAGCTTTTTACTACTATGTTATTAATGTAGTTAGTACAGTCACCACTTTTAGCTTGTTACTCCAACACTGGTATGTACCTCATGGAAACTCAGCTCGTATTGGAGGAGTTGAAGGTATTGTTGAAGCTTGAGGTGGTGCTTCTCAAAAAAACCATCAAAAGCCATTTCCATGTCCCGTAACTGTGCCACAAGCCTGCAATAAACAGACAGAACATGAGGAATTTTTACACAAGGAAAGAGTCTGCCTGATTTTTACACAAAGAGCCTATAAGCTGAAGTTCATTTTGATGATTGACACAAAATCCATTGTGAATTAGTGGAAGTTAAATGGACATCAACCAATCTAATACTAGGAGGATAAAAATTAAAAGAAGCAATAAATACTGCATGTTTTTGATTACCTAAATCACATGAATAGCCTACTCATTGGAGAGTTGTGCAGCTCCCCGAAAGAGCTGACAATGAGCTGACAATGATTTACTTACTCTGCTGGTGAGTAATACTGTATATACCTCTGCACTCTTTCTTTGTCTTGGCTGATGTCTCTGTCTTCTGCTGCAGCACCTTCCTCTGCTTTTGAGGCCTCAAGGTTTGAGAGCAGCTGGCGTCCTTCCCTCATAACTGACCTAATGTCATCCTAATAGTTTTTAAATCATATATCTCATTCAGTAATCACTTACAGTATATTTATTACAGTATTTTTTTTAAAAAATTACATGTTAACAACTTTTTTATATATATATATATATATATATAAAAAACAAAGTCTGCCAAAAATGTATAAAATAATGTTTAAAAAATAAAATATTGAAATATGGGGGAAAACTAACCATAAAAATTCATATTATTTTTTCCTGTTCAACTTTTAAAAATCTATTAAATTTAAAAATGTAATATCTATGGTGATAATATAACTTTCATTACATAAAATTCTATTAAATTAGAACATTTTAAAAAGTGTCATACCCCACTGTTTAAATGTGCATAATACATAGGCCTACTCAACTGTGAGACTCATCTCCATACCTTCATTTGTCTGTATTTCTCAGTGTGTGATCTAAGTAGGTACTCAATGCCACTGGCTTCATCAGGCAGCTCGATCTCAGAGAGCTCTGTGCCGAATGTCTGCAGTAGTTGAGCGATTTCCTTCACTGTCACTGCGAAACTCTCTATGGCCTGGAGGGGGCAGCACAGACAGAAATATACATTACTCAGCATTTATTGCAATTGTTTGTCAAAGCCTCCTTATCTAAAATCAGATTTACGTAAATTTAGATTCGCATTTATTTATTTCTCTTATCAGCATTAAATAGTGACACATACAATGCAATTTTTTTGTTACAGTATAAATGTCTTGTCATTTCCCTGCATAAAATCAATGTGCCACTACACTACACAGCAGAATGCCTACCGTTCGCAGAACTATCCAGTCACTATGGCATTGATCCAAATTACCACCAAACTCAGTGCTCAGTTGATTTTCATCAATGAAGCGAAGCAGATCTGACAGGGAGCTTAGCATTATCATCTGAATAAGGAAGAAAAGAGCCAGAGAATTAATTAAGGACAGTATATTTAATGAAAATTAAATTCAATAAGATTAAGAATCCATTCATTAAGCAGACTAACCTTGCAAAGGTGGAATGGCCTTTTAATGGCCTTGTTATGGATAAATAAAGATTAAAAGAAATAGATGTAAACTTTCAAATGTTGTCCCACATAATCAGTGGGGATTATGGCCTCATTATTATAGCTGCAACTTGATGTTTGTTTTGCTTTTTAAGACCTCAGTTATATGCATCTCATCACTATATTATAAAAAAAACCTATTGTTTTGTATCACAGAGGAATCTCATCAGCTCTTACCGGCATCTTGAGCGCAAAGTCGTCCTGACTGAAGCGGAAACCGAGATCTGTTCCAGTGGTCTGAAGGTGGGTTTTGGGTCTGAGCACTAGAACTAAATGCAAATGTCCAGGGAATGACATCTGAGGAAGAGGTGTGATATTTCAGAAATTTCAGTACATGTTCAACTTGTTTCCAATCACACAATTCAGGATGGTTTAAAGAGCAATAATAAGATAACAATTTAATCATAAACAGCAAGGTGGGTGCTTGTATATCATCCTCCTACTTCTAATGTGTTTATAGATGTAGAAATCTGGGTCAGACACCCACATATCCCCATGGATGCACATATTTAAACTGCAATTAAGTAATCACAGAAAAAGTTAAAGTAATATCAAATACAGAGCTGTGTAAAATGTGTTTTTTAAAGCCTTTAAAAAGCTAAAAGTGTGAAACAAATGCCTTTTGTTACACCTTTCTTGCTGATTAAAGCAGTAAATTCAGTCTGACTATACAAGCAACTACTGTGCACTTTTTCAGACCCTGGGAAGACAATCAATAACCATGGAAATTCAAGGCCGGATTTGTTGACTCTGTTAACCTAATGCTGACAAGTAAGTGTAGGCTGTCTGTCTTCTCCCTTTTTGATAGACTGATGGCCAATAAACTTCATCAGAGACACTCACACTTTTCACTCTGATTGCTGTGCTAGCCTCCCATAATCAGCAGAGGTTAAAATATACCCTTATGGTGCATATGTGTAATTACTAGCAATAAAAAAACCAAAAAAAAAGTCTATAATGTATTATTATTATTGTGTTAGCCATAATCCACACATAGAGATACAAGCGTGGTCAGGTGTGTTTAAAAAAAAAAAGACGTAGCGATCATTGCACATGACTGTAATCAAATGTAAAACATACCATTGCTTACTGCAATAATTATCACAGAGTCCTAATAACAGTTAACATTACAAGCGCGCGCGTGATCTTGTTTATAGTTTCTCACTAATATAAAGCAAACAAGACTCCCACCCAGCGCCCGCATTAGCATTTGTCAGTTCTGCAGCAAAAACCCTGTCCAAAACAGAGAAGAATCCATCTTACCGCAGCCCTCTGGATCCGGGGCAGTCCCCTGAGTGGATTAGCCTCCGCCATTGTTTCTAAATTGCCCGTTTCGTGGGGATGTAGACCCACTTCTTAGCCTCACAACTTCCCTCTCTCCATGACTTTGTCTGCGGGACTGTGAGCGGCGGCAGCAGAAGCAGCGAGCAGCCGCAGAGCGGATGCTGCAGTGGCGACGACACCTTGACCGCACTTATCTGCTCATTGCTGTCACACCTATAATATATGACACTCTTACTCGCAACAAAATCTGTCCAGGAAACCACATTTTTGTGTAATTTACTCGAATCAAACCTGATTGGATTATATTGCAAGTGTTTACGGATAGTGAGGGACAAGAGTTATAAAATCCAGCACCATGGACAGAGGTCGACACGCACTCGGCCGTATACCTACTTCCCACCTCACACCACATCATCACCTTACTTACAAACAATAATTATAAAATATATATTTAATATAAAGAAGCAAAAACTGTTTTAACATTGATAATAATAATCAGCATATTAGAATGATTTCTGAAGGATCATGTGACACTGAAGACTGGAGTAATGATGCAGAAAATTCAGCTTTGCATCACAGGAATAAATTAAAATTTTAAATGTATTAAAATAGAAAACAATTATTTTAATTGTAAATATATTTCACAATATTATTTTTTTTACTGTATTTTGATTAAATAAATGCAGCCTTGGTGATGTTATGTTATGGTAATGTTTCAAAAACATTTAAAAATTGTTATGTTTTATTGTTATGTTTTATAGCAATTAGAGTGAATGTCTCTGATCAGGTTGATAATCATGAAGAAGACAGACATCCATACACCTCATGCACATGTACATATATTAGAAAGTGCTGGCAGTCACTCAAATTAAGGACAGGCCTATGAAGTTTGACCTTATTAAATGTTAAGGATCCCAAAGATCTGGATGGTGCTCAGCACGTTCCTGGCATGTTCCAGGGCTTTTATCGCCAACTACTGTGATTAAGCTTTTTAATCTTTGTTCTGGACAATGAGAGTGAATGTCTAGAACAAAGATTTAAAAACTTTAATATGGTGTATATTACTTAATATTTGTCACAGTTATGTTCCATTCGTATGAGTTTTCATGGACATTCAGTTTGTATTCTTTAGTCACATGTCTTCCTTTGTTCAGTTTTTCTGCCACTCTTTAGTTGTTATGGTAATTCATTAATCATCACAGGTGTTTGTCATCATTACCCTCATTTGCCTCACTATTTAAGTTGCTGTCTTTATTCACTCTTTGTCTGGTCACGTTTTCATGCCAGAGTCGTGACGAGACTCTGGCGTAGCGACCATGACGTGACGAGACTCTGACATTGCGGCCGTGATGTGACGAGACTCTTACGTGGCTGCCATGATGTGACGAGACTCTGGCATGGCGGCCATGATGTGACCAGACTCTGGGGTGGTGGACTGGCGTGGCGGCCATGATGTGACGAGACTCGGGCGTGGCAGCCATGACGTGATGAGACTTTGACGTGGCGGCCATGATGTGAAAAGACTCTGGCGTGACAGCCTGGTATGGCAACCATTATGTGACAAGACTGTGGCATGGCAGCCTTTGATCTTTTAGCTCCATCTTTTGTTTATTTTGACCCCTTGACGTCACAAGCATTGCTAGTATTGTCCATAAATAGCTTTGTTTTTATTCCATGCACCTTGTTGATTGTGTGAAGTTGGTGTGGTGGACTGGCGTGGCGGCCATGATGTGACGAGACTCTGGCATGGTGGACATGATGTGACAAGACTTTGACGTGGCAGCATTGACATGACGAGACTTTGGCGTGGCGGCCATGATGTGATGAGACTCTGGCATGGTGGCCATGATTTGACAAGACTCTGGCATGGCGGCCATAACATGATGAGACTCTGGCGTGGTGGCTATGATGTGATGAGACTCTGGCATGGCAGCCTGGCATGGCATGGCAGCCATGATGTGATGAAACTCTGGCGTAGTGGCTTGGCATGGCGGCAATGATGTGACGAGACTCTGCCGTGGCGGCCATGATGTGACGAGACTCTGCCGTGGCGGCCATGACGTGACGAGACTCTGGCATGGTGGCCATGATGTGACGAGACTTTGACGTTGCGGCGATGATGTGACGAGACTCTGCCGTGGCGGCCATGACATGACGAGACTCTGGCATGGTGGCCATGACGTGATGAGACTCTGGCATGGTGGCCATGATTTGACAAGACTCTGGCGTGGTGGACTGGTGTGGCGGCCATGACGTGACGTGACTCTGGCGTAGCGACCATGACGTGACGAGACTCTGACATTGCGGCTATGATGTGACGAGACTCTGGCATGGCGGCCATACTGTGACCAGATTTTGGGGTGGTGGACTGGCGTGGCGGCCATGATGTGACCAGACTTTGACGTGGCAGCCATGATGTGACAAGACTCTGGCATGGCAGCCATGATGTGACGAGACTTTGACGTGGTGGCCATGATGTGAAAAGACTCTGGCGTGACAGCCTGGTATGGCAACCATTATGTGACAAGACTCTGGCATGGCAGCCTTTGATCTTTTAGCTCCATCTTTTGTTTATTTTGACCCCTTGACGTCACAAGCATTGCTAGTATTGTCCATAAATAGCTTTGTTTTTATTCCATGCACCTTGTTGATTGTGTGAAGTTGGTGTGGTGGACTGGCGTGGCGGCCATGATGTGACGAGACTCTGGCATGGAATAAAACGTCATGGTCCACCACGCCAGAGTCTTGTCAAATCATGGCCACCATGTCAGAATCTCGTCACGTCATGGCCACCACGGCAGATTCTCGTCACATCATCGCCGCCACGTCAAAGTCTCGTCACATAATGGCTGCCACACCCAAGTCTCATCATATCATGGCTGCCACGCCCGAGTCTCATCACATCATGGCCGCGACGCCAGTCCACCATGCCAGAGTCTTGTCACATCATGACCGCCATGCCAGAGTCTTGTCACGTTATGGTCACCACGCCAGGCTGCATTGTGTAGTTAATCTGGTGCAACTTCACACAATCAGCAAGGTGCATGAAATAAATACAAAGCTATTTATGGACAATACCAGTAACACTTGTGACGTCAAGGGGTCAAAATAAACAAAAGATGGAGCTAAAAGATCAATATTTTATTTTGCCAACACGTTTCAGCACACAGGCCTTCATCAGTGCTAAAAAAAAAACGGCTGCCATGCCAGAGTCTTGTCACATAATGGTTGCCATGCCAGGCCTTCACACCAGAGTCTTGTCACATCATGGCCACCACGTCAAAGTCTCGTCACGTCATGGCCGCCACGCCCGAGTCTCGTCACATCATGGCCGCCATACCAGTCCACCACCCCAGAGTCTGGTCACATCATGGCCGCTATGCCAGAGTCTCATCACGACATGGAAGCCATGCCAGGCCACCACGCCAGAGTCTCATCACATCATGGCCGCTATGCCAGAGTCTCATCACGTCATGGCTGCCACGCCAGGCCGCCATGCCAGAGTCTCGTCACATCATGGCAGACACGTCAGAGTCTCGTCACATCATGGCCGCAATGTCAGAGTCTCGTCACGTCATAGTCGCCACGCCAGAGTCTCAACACATCATGGCCACCACACCAGAGTCTTGTCACATCATGGCTGGGCCATACGTACCAAGCTGTTCGCCATGGATCTCCTTGATCACTGGACCAGTCCCAGAATGAAGGAGAGTGACCGCTAGTGTGATGGATCCACAAGTTGCACTGAAATAAGTTCAGTGCAAGTGGCTGGCATAGTGGTCTTCAGAACCACCATGGGGGTCTTCAGTCCCATCTGCTCTGCTGTGGTGATCTTCTGCTCCACCGTGGTGATCTTCTGCTTCACCATGGGGGTCCTCTGCTCTGCCTGTACCACCATGGGAAGAGGGAAAGAATCCTGAATAAAGAGGGAATCCATCCTGTGTGCTCAGTCGACACAATCCCATTATGGACAAAGTTGGAGTGTAGACAGATTAAGGGAGATTAAACTCTGAAGCAATCTGTGCCAACTGTGGGTAAACAGCACCAGAACCAAACTGGACATCAATCACCAGACAAAAAATAAATACAAAAATACTGTCATATGGCATTAGTGAGTTTTTCATGCAAACAATGATGCCAACAGATGCCATCTAGGGAGGATGTGTATAACACTGTATATATTTAGGAGGTATGGTGTAGATCCACTTTAAGTCATTTATTTACAACATTTTGGATCATTACTCAAAGTTCAAAAATGTTTCAAAGACAAAACTGCTTCATTATTTCAAGCAAGTTTGAAAGGGTAGCTGGCTAGAAAAGTCATAAAAGTTTAGGGGAAAAAATATTATACAATCCTATTCATGTTCAAGTTTTCAGAAGGATTCTAAAATATTTTCTGTGATTATTCACTCATTTAGAAATAAGTAATTCTTTATATGTGCACTGCAGTCTTTGACACTTTGTTACCTGGGCTTTACCTCTTTCTCAACAAGCCTGCCCACTCCCTCCCTAAAGTGTAATTACAGTTGCCATTGAGCTCTTCTGTAATTAACTTTGGATTAAATCCTAAGTCTTCACATTTTTAACTATAAATGGACCCTAGATATTAGAAGTTAGGGAATAAGGTGTTACTGACTCATTTTATTTTCTAATTTATTTTTAAATATACATTGTGGAGGTTGAAAATGTAATTCATTATCTTACATGAACCATTATATATATATTTTTTTTTTTCAGTTACATTATTGTGATTAAAATGTCCCCAATATAAATAAGATTTATGTGATAACTTTAACTTACTGCATTGCTTTAATTAAATTAATTAACCTATCACACTTTTTAAAGAATGCTTTGATAATTTGATGCCGTTTAATATGTCCTAAATATAAAGATTCTTAACTTAATGTTTTGACTTGACTGTAGCTATTTAAGTGAATTCTTAGCAATAAGTGGATTACGCCCAAGAAATGTCCTTAGGGTGCCATTTCTTGGACCAGCGAGACACGCGCCATCTGATTGCTCTATCTGAACTCCTGGGATTGGTGGAAAGCTTTTTCATTAACATGATGTAGTTGGACAGCCAGTACCTGATAGGAGGGAACAGATAGAAGTAAAGGCCATTTCAGTGAACAGTGACGTTAAGAGATTTACCTGGTGTTGGGATTGGGATTTCATAATAAGCTTACATACACCTTTTGTGCAGGGAAGCACCTTTAATGTGTGTGGATTAAAAGAATGTAATTAAAATAATAAATAAAACAACTGAATGGTCATCACTCAATACAAAAAGGATTCGTATAAAGAAAGGCTTATATGCCCAGGGGTCACTGGGTTCCCAAGCCTGTTGGCCATCTGGAGCAGCAAAACACGTGTTTTATCCTGGCTATTCTCTTTCTTTTTGGGTTTCCTTGATTAAGCAACCAACTTTCAATGTTGTGTAGTTTTAAGCACAAATAAATGATTAATAATGGAAATCATACAATATATACACACTAAAACTGTGTACAAACTATATGTGCAGTTCTATATTAAGGTACTTTGCAGGATGAATGGTCTATGTTTAGGCATTCCACTTTGTTTTGTCTACCAAATCGTATTACTGGGCATCTAAAATACTGGGCATCTAGGAAGTCCTGACATCACTCACAGTTGTTTTGAAGTTTGACCCATTCAGCCTTGTGTAATTTAAATAGGCAATATTTGTAGGTGTGAGTATCCTGCTCATGTTCCAGCTGCAGTCTGCTTTGATTTATATAGGAATATTTTATTTACTTTATATACTGAGGCCATGATAAATAAAAAGATCTGTATTTGGGGTATCTCAATTAGGTGATGATGGACGTTTCATAGGACCAAACTTGAGGTCTTCGCCTGACTTTCTACTGTTTATTCTACTGTTTATTACACTGTTTATCATTTATTACTGTTTTTTATTGAACTGATTAGCATAGACAAATTATCAGTCCTGACATAATGCTTTAACTATTATGAAAAAAATAATAATATTTATGCATTTGCACAATTTATTTAGATGCTGCTGTACATTCTTACATGCACTTCTGGTTAGATCATATTTTATTGGCTCTGTCCTTGTATTCTGCAAAATCACAATAAAGTTGAATCTATAAAAACAACTAATTTTACACACACACACACACACACACACACAGTCGTCCTCATGCTAAATTGTCAATTTAGCCTTGTTTTTATTGTTTAGCATTTGAAAGGTGAGTAAAGCATTATACATAAATTATGGCTACATAAATTAGGTTAACTTAATGGTTTGGTGAAGTCTGTTAAAGGAATGCAAAAAAATCTTCTTTCAAAGAACATTTCAGTGTACCACACTGTACCTTGTAACATTAAAAAATGAGCTTATTGTTTGTTATTAAACTACTAGAACAAAGGCTATGACATATAGTTTTGATATAAAACCAAAAATACACTGAAAAGTAAACAAAAAAGACAATTTACTGCTTCAAGTCAATTGTAAATCAGGCTAATTGAGATACCAATCCAGTCCCAAGACAGTACTGTTATACAATAGTAATGTTATTGTTTTCTTGGTTAATGTTTTCATTTCCAGGGATAGAAACGTCATACATTTTAGACTTAACCACTGCAATCTCTC
Organism: Elopichthys bambusa; assembly: GCA_037101425.1. Classification (NCBI taxonomy): domain Eukaryota; kingdom Metazoa; phylum Chordata; class Actinopteri; order Cypriniformes; family Xenocyprididae; genus Elopichthys; species Elopichthys bambusa. The sequence continues at coordinate 34,094,539 of CM074433.1, forward strand.
TGCAGTTCTTTGGTTTAATTCCCCATTTTTATTTATAAACATGTTGTAGCCTTAAATAGCAGGTTAAGTGTTTAATTGGATTGACAGAAAGACAACTGCGTCTAAATCAGAGCAGCACAAGCCAGCAGAGCAAAGGTCCGAGTATAAAACCCTGTGCCTCTGAGTGTCATCTTCACTCTCTGACTACACCAGACGGGCTGCGGATTACCAGAGAGAGGAGCAGATCGCCCTATCACCCTACCAGTAAACAGGTAAGAACTCAATGACTTTACTTAAAAAAAATAAAATTAAAAAAAATTAGTATCAGGTTTTCTGGTAACAAATCTTCCTAGCATCCAACTAAAGAAAGCAGGATACTATTGTCTTTAGTACAGTATTAAATTGATTTCATTAAGTTATTATCAGCAGGGTCTTGTGAATATTCATTTAGCCTGTGTGCAACCAATATTTGACTGCATTCAGATTGTCTTCCTGTGAAGAGCCACTCAGTCAGCATAACTGATATTGGACAGGGATGAGCATTAACCTTGTGGTGTGCATCTAAGCTGAGACATATTCAACACATTAGATTTGTGCAAGTAAAAAATCTCCACATGGTATAAGATATACACAGTGTTTGACAGCCTAGTAGCTATTTTTTATTTTGATCATTTCTGTTTGAATATTGTGTTCACAACCTGGATTAATTCTCTTCATGTTATTTTTTGTCAAAATATATCCCATCCATGCAATTTGCATGTAAAAATTTAGCTTAAAGCCCAGATTATTACCACATTTAATTACACAAACACATAAACAGACACATACATAAACACACTCACACAGTGAGAGAGCCTCACATTCAGATGTCACCTTGACAACAGGCAACTTTACATTTGTTTTTAAAAAAATCACTCTTCATTATATTCACTTTCCTATTTCATTTATTTCAGGAAAATCATTGTACAATGGCAGACAAGTAAGTATTCTTTCCTTTTTGCTTTCACCTTTGTGAATTGTCATACTCACATACAGAAAACAAAAGGTTTTCTAAATACATTTTACTGTTTTATTTAGCCTTAGACTTGTTGTGCTTTTCAATTTTAGGCCTTTAAGTCTTAGAAATTTAAGTTTAGGCCTCCCGATGAACTCTATTATTGCTGGATCATACTTTTCACCATAGTATTTACCAAGTGCAGAGTCAGTTCAGAGTAACTCAGTTTTTATATTCTTTTTATATTTTTCTGTTGATATTGCATGCTCTCTTTTTTTTTGTCACTTTCCAAATTTTTGTGCTTATTGATATATTGAAATATTGACCCATTGGGTTAGGTCTAAGCAATGACAAAGGGTAAATCCAAAGTGCAAATCACAAATTTTTAATATTTTGAATCATCTGAAAGATCAAAAATTAATAAGCCACTTTATATGTAATGTCTAAATAGGATAGGATAGGATGGGATGTTATTAATAAAGAAAATTTAACAGTAGAAACATCACATACTGAGAAAAACAATTACTGTACACGCCGCAGTGAGGATTTTCTTGAAAGTTTAGAATAGATCTTATCAAGTAGAAACATTCATTGGAGTTCAGCATGAACGTGTCATAAGCCGCAGTCACAATCAATTACCAGGCATCTCCTTTGGAGTAAACACAAGCTGCCTCCATTGATGGAGCCTGGATTAATAGCACAGGTTAGTCCAGGACTTGGCTTTAAAGTGCCTTAAAATACTAAGCTTTAACAACGTGATGCACTCGGGGCAAAAAGGTCAAACCTGCAAACTCAAATACACTGTTAAGGTTGAGGTGGCTGAAGAGGTTAATACCTGAGGTATAGGACTAATAGGACAACGGACACCTGCTCACTCCTCTTTGACACCTTCTGCAATGTATATATAGTCAGGCTTTACAGATTTTAATTTTTTTTTTTTTTATCTTATTTAATCAGTGTTTACTACACCATCAACCACATATCTTACTGTTCCTTAGTTTTCTTTTTTCTTTTTCTTTTTTGTGGGTTCAGAGTTTACAAAAAGACCAGTGGAAATGGCCAGGTATGACTGAACTTAACTGACTTTCTTATTTGTCAAATCCTCAATTTATTGTGACAGATTTATGCTTGAATTTTTATATTATGTGGAAATACATGAGTGTAATGCACTGTTTATGTTTCAGCTCACTCTCTACCTGGGGAAGAGAGACTTTGTTGACCATGTTGACTCAGTTGACCCTGTTGGTGAGAAACTGCCTACATTTATTGTTGAAACACAGACAACCGGTAATATCCAACAACTAAATTTGAATTGTTTCTTATTCTAAACAGAGGGTGTAGTGAAAATCGACCCAGCAGACCTTGGAGACAAAAAAGGTATTGTCAGTATTATAGTTTCTAAATAAATAAAGTATAGATAATAAATGTATGTAAATGATATATATATATATATATATATATATATATATATATATACAGACTTAAAATTATATGATTCATGTGATATTTTATTTTTTCTAAAAAAAAAAAAAAAAAAAGGAGGGGGGGGGGGGGGGTTTAAGACCGTAGAACAAATAAAAAAAAGAAACAGGTGCTTAATTTTTTTAAAAAACAAAAAACAATGCTTTATGTCGCTTCATGCAGTTTGGATTCAGCTGGCCTGCGCTTTCCGTTATGGTCGTGAAGACCTGGATGTGATTGGGCTTTCCTTCAGAAAAGACATCTGGATTCAGCACATACAGCTATATCCTGACGCAGGCCACAAACCCACCCTGACAGAGATGCACGACACTCTCCTGAAGAAAGCTGGAGAGCAGGGCCATCCCTTCACTTTTAATGTAAGTCATCAGCCAATACCAACAACAGAATATTTCATTTACACTGTGAATCAGACATAACACAGACAATGATTAGGAGTAATAATTTTACAATTATTATTTATCACAAAAAAGTCCTCATATAACTGATGTGACTTTTTCTTTCAGATCGCTACCAACCTCCCCTGCTCTGTTACACTCCAGCCTGGCCCAGATGACAAAGGAAAGGTGAGAAGAAATGAGAGCGAATTTATATATTATCTTTAAATAGAAATGTGCTGAATGGTCTTGCTCATGGCTCTGTTCTTGCAGGCGTGCGGTGTTGACTTTGAGGTCAAGGCCTACGTGGCCAAATCAGCTGATGACCCCGATGAGAAAATCGACAAGAAGTAAGTGTGTTATAGGTTATTTCGCACATTTAATCCTTGTTCACTGTTTTACTGAATTGTTACAAATAATTTTTTCTGTCATCTCCTTCAGGGACACTTGCCGCCTTGTTATCCGTAAAATCCAGTTCGCTCCTGATAACACAGGATCTGGACAGAAAGCTGAGCTCTGCAAGAGCTTTATGATGTCTGATAAGCCTGTTCATCTGGAAGCCTCTCTGGGCAAGGAAGTATGTAAACTATGATGCACTGTAGGCTTTGATATTTACCAAATCAAGAAGAAATTCATGTGTCTTTTTTCCATTGATGACAGATCTACTACCATGGCGATCCCATCCCCATTAATGTTAAGGTCAAGAACGAGACCAACAAAGTTGTGAAAAAAATAAAGATTACAGGTGAGACTGATCAAATGCAATTTCAAATTATTCACAAGTTGTATGAGTAACAGGTCATATAGAGTAATCCTGTCAATATTACAAAGTATAACCCCTGACAGGGTGATTGTATTGTACTGAAGGAGCTTCTTTTGCTATAATGACCAGTTGACTGTATATTATCCAACTAATTACATTACTACTTTCATATAAATCAAAAAATGAACACTGAAGTTATTTGACTTGTTATTTCAATATGCAAAATGCAATGCTAAATCTAATAAGTATATATATATATATATATATATATATATATACATAGCTGTATATTTGACAACTAATGTTGTATCCATTACTCTCATAGTTGACCAAACCACAGACGTCGTTCTGTACTCAGCCGACAAGTACACCAAAAATGTGCTGAGCGAAGAGTTTGCGTGAGTGTTATTTTCTTTGACTGTGATATGCATGTATGTCAGCCATAGTGAAGATCTCTTCAGTGATCAGGCGTTAGTTATCTAACCTATATGATTCAAATTCTATCTGCAGGGAAACTATAGAAGGCAGTGCTAATTTTGAAAAATCCCTTGAGATCATTCCTTTATTGTCAGCCAACAAGGAGAAACGTGGCCTGGCGCTGGATGGCAGACTTAAAGATGAAGACACCAATTTGGCCTCAACCACTATGTAAGGGTTTGTTTCATCTTTAAAAAAAAAAAAGTTTTACAGAGCATCCAATAGAAATGAATAAATGTGTTGTATTTATTTGTAGGCTGTAATGAACTTCTTCTTATACATAACACATTTGCCATGGTACTATACTGATGTGAACTCTTTAGTAACTATTACCTTTAATTTGAATACGTAAATGAATTAACAATGAAACATTTTTTTTTTTTTTTTTTACCAGTTGCTAATTATTCATTTACTTTTCCTTCCTTTCTTCAGAATAAGGACAGGAATGGATAAGGAGATGTTGGGAATTCTGGTGTCCTACAAGATCAAAGTTAACCTTATGGTATCAGGTGGAGGGTAAGGATTTCTTTCTTTCAGTTATCTCTCCAGTTTATGCTAAACTGATGACATTTTTTGTTTCAGTAATAATAATAATTATTATTATTATTATATTAACATATATTTTAATTATATTAATATAGTACATTTAGTTATATACACATTATATATAATATACATATATTACTAAAAATGTTAATACTAAAAAAAATTGCATACTAAAATACTACTACTAAAAATATGTATATTACTAAAAAATACAAATAAAATAATAATTATTTTTGTAACAATATTTGATCTAAAATTATATATACTTTATAATTATCTGTTTGTGCTTTCTCTTTTGCAGTCTGCTGGGAGGACTGACAGCAAGGTAAATCAAAAATTAGAAAACAGTTTAAATGCATTATGGGAAATCAGAAATGGCCTTTTATCTAACCTGTTGTTTTCTCCTTACAGTGATGTGACAGTGGAGCTGCCTCTGACCCTGATGCACCCCAAACCCAAAGGTAAACAAGCACCCTCTTTTCTCATCATTCTAGCCATTGCCAACGGCAAGTTTTTTGTTCAAACATGATCTTTTTTTGCCATGAAGTACCTCACTCACTTTCTTTGTCTTATAACAGACTGAATGCCCATATAAGATTCCACAGGACAGATGTTACCCTTGAGTACATTCCCTCAGCACTTTCACGGCGAGACACCACAAGAAACGGCTCCCCATTAAACAAAGAAGGTGTCTCAGACAATGACAGGAGTACCTCACAACAAAGAAAACATATTAGTATCACTTAGCAAAGTTGCTAGGTTATACTGATGGCAATAAAATGATAGTTTAAAACATGAATCCAACTTGAAGACAAATGTGTGTGGGGTGAATGGTTGCCTTGAGGTACACAGTCCAGGAATAACATAAAGTGCTCCCTAATGGTCATTAACTTTCCTATAAATTAACCCAAATGAGCGATGCTTTTTAAAATGTATGGAGTTTGATCACCTCATTATGTATGCTTGTGTTAACTTGTCTTGCCTAGAGTCTAGAGTCATTTAAACCAGCACCCTTAAATCACAGCAACTCATGTGACTTTGTGTAATGTTTGTTTTGTCATGTGTGGAATTTTTGACTCTTGAGTCATTAAACCAAATAAAATACCTCCAAAACCTCAAGGACATTTGTGTTTATATGGATTACTATAAATTATAAAACATTTATATAATTTAAACTTTGATAAACTGACAACTGATGAATAGTGAAGTAGCAAACTGCTGTTGTTCAATCATTTTCAGACTGACTATTTGTTGGTCAGAACAATGCCCAGGCATTGTTTAATACTGGCATTGTTTATGTACAACTGACTTCAGCCACAGCCTTAGATGAAATCAGCTGAAGATAAAAAAGACATTAAGGCCCAGTTTCACAGACAGGGCTTAGACTGAGCCAGGATTAGGCCTTAGTTCAATTAGGACATTTAAGTAGTTTTTATAAAGGTACCCTAGACAAAAACATTATTGGTGTACATTTTGAGACAAAACAATGGCACTGATATATTTTAAGATGGCAGCGGCTATTTGCACTAAGTGCAAATGGCTGTAGATGCTATCTACACTAAGTAAAAATAGCAATAGATTCTATTTACACCATGTAAAAGTATCAGTTATTTGCAATAAGAGTAAATAGTAATTAGATGCTATCTTACTCTGCCCAACCAGACAGTGGTAGGCAGAGCTACTAATATATACAGGGTGCACACAGTGTCATTCACACACTAAACACCATCATGGTAACACACATGACATTTCAAAAATGCAATAAACATTAATTTAACAACATTAGATGTAACATAAAACCCTAATGTACATTAGAAATTGGGGGGAAAAAACTAAGAAAAACTAAAAAGAAACAAAGTTGTTTCAACAAAAATACATCAAATGCGAAGTGTCCCGCCGGGAATTGTGGGAATGTCAATTTATGGTTTTTCACTGTAAATTATACAATGACTTGTTAATTTTCATTTCCTAAAACTGTAAATGTAATGGTATTTTACCATAAAATTACTTTAAATGTTAGATCTATTACAGTTATTCACCATATATAGTACGGAAACTTTTTGTAAACCAATTAACTGTTTTTCACCGTAGCATTTTTACAGTCTTTTACCATTAAAATCATTACCATTTTTTACAGTGTGGGTAGCATTTCCCAAAAGCATAGTAAACTTAAGTTGATCATAGAACCTTTGCCACCAATGGAGCTATACAATCAATTTAGGCTTACAATGCTTTTGGGAAACACTACCCAGACTGACTTTATTTCTGTCATTCATCTACAAAAGTTTAACACTCATGTTTGCTTTATTTGAAGTTACCATAATGGTGATTGGTATTTCCATTAGTTAGGCTCTTAACTCTATTATTATGTTGTCTTCTTTGACAGTGTGTTTGTCAAACACATTTGCAGTAACAAAGAAAGCTAAAACGAGATCAGATGATGATTTTTAATTATTGATGGTTTTATAATTGTCATGAAGTAGTCTGAGTCACTTGAATAATTGTGTTGTGCCATTAATACATTTAAATTGTTAATTAGTAATTAATTAGTTTCTGCAACATAGTGTGATTTCATATTGCATCCCTGTTTTACTGCAATATGAAATCACGCTATATCACAGAAATAAATTAATAAAAAAATAAAAAAACATGAACAGAAAACAATAAGCTACACTGACAAATGCAAATATGAGCAATCAGCGTATGAATCTCAACAATGGGGACAACAAAATATTCAGACAATCAGATCAACTCTGGACATCACAAAAAGCTACTAAAAGACAGAACAAAAACCACAGCAAAAAAGAAAAAAAAGAAAAGAAAAGGGAAAAAAAAGCAAATAGTTAGAATTAAAGAAAATAATAGGACAATTCAGCTGCATAATTTCTTCATGATGTGATGCATGCTGGGAGTTTTGTACTATTCTTCCCAGCATGCAGTGTGGCATGACACTTTTGATTGTCACCATTGTTGAGATTCATGTGCTGATTCTTGATGTCTTTGTGTGTCATCTTAGAATTTTTATTAAACTATTTTTTTGCAATATATTCTCTGGAGCAGAACCAATGAACAACTGATGACTACATGGTTTGATGTCTTGTTGGTCAATCAGCGGAAAGAGGCGTTTCATTCCCGCCCACATGTAGAGATTGAATATTCAAACTGAATATTCCAGTCCCAGACCAAAAAATCAAGCCAATTTTTTTGTTGTTGTTTTCTTTTTAAAAATGATAATAAAATAATAAAAATTTCAATATTAAATCAAAAAACGAATGAACGGAAGATACCCTGATTCGTATTGAGATCTTGTGAATGACAATGAAAACCGACTGTCAGTGAAATCTTGCAAAGGAGCAAAACTGACCGTCTTTGAGATCTTGTTACTGAATATAACCGGCCTTCACTGAAATCTCATAACGAAACGAAACCGACCGTCGTTGAAATCTCGTAACCGAACAACACTGACCATCATTGAAATCTAATAATAAAACAAAACCGACTGACTTTGAAATCTTGTAAAAGAACAAAGGAACAAAACCGACCGTCTTTAAAATCTTACAACAGAACACTGAACAGACGTAACAGACTGACACTGAAAACCGACTGTCATTGAGATCTCGTAACCGAACAAAACCAACCATCAATGAAAATGACCAACTGTCATGAAAATCTTGTTAAGAAACAAAACCAAGTGGCACTAAAGTCTTGTAATGAAAAAAACAAAAAAAAAAACGCCATTATTTAAATCTTGTAAAAAAAAAAATTTAAAAAATTGACTGTCATTGAAATCTTAGAATGGAACAAAACTGACCGTCACTGAAATCTTATAAGTACCCACAACATACATCAGCACTAAACAACTAACATCAGCACTAACTGTGAACAGCATTTAACAAATGCAACTGTAAGCTGTTAAACCTTAGATTTTTAATCACAGGTGGATCTGTAGTAATCTGCACTTAGCATGTGTGTTTACTTAAAGCATATTACTGGTATGAGAGTCCGAGCTCATAGAGGGGCTCAAAACTCTGACCTAAGGGTTAGGGTTTTTTAAAAGAGCACAACAAGCAATGAACAAACTCTCAGCCAAGATATCTCCTTCCTCCGGACCCCTACCCATCACACTTCACCTGCCTACACCAGGTAATGTTTTTTAGCTTTGCGTATAGTTTACTGGAGTTTTTATATTGTTTACTTATTAATACAATCTTAAAAAATAAAGGTTCTTTATTGGCATCTATGGTTCCATAAGGAACCTTTATCATCCATAGAACCTTTCTGTTGTGTTCGTAAGTGAATTATATTGTGACTACTATATTTTGAAGTGTTTTGTTCTGATATAATGTGTGTGAGAACGGATGTGAAGGAGTAAACAAGATGGATGAAGTTAACTACTCCTGTCTCGTGTGTTTTATTGTTTAATAACTCAGACAAATACCACATTTGCAAAAAGAATCCTTATAGTGCAAAAAGTTCATTTTTATCTAAAGAACAGGGAAATGTTCTTCACACTAAGGGGAAAAAAAGGTTATTTTAAGAACTGATCACTGAAAGGTTCTTTGGAGAACCAAAAATTGTTCTTCTATGGCATCACTGCAAAAAAAAAAAAAAACCTTTTTGGAACCTTTATTTTTAAGAGTGTATGGAAATCTATCAATTGTTGAAGTAGGAAAAGGTGACATTTGTAATTCTTTAAAAGACTTGCTTTTGTTCTTCTTAGCAAGTGAGAAGGATCCTCAGGAACAGAATTTAATTCAGGATGAATCTGATGCAGAAAGGCCATCTAAACGTTGCTGCACTCGCTGGCCATTCCGAGCTGTGCGGAAGGTCACATGTGGGCTCATTTTAGGGGCCTGTGTGGCTGTTTCCTGGGCCTGGGGTACTCATAGTGCTAAAGAAACTCTGATAAGACATCCCACCCCATTCTTTATCATCTGGTTCTGCAGCATCTGGAACATTCTCTTTTTTCCCTTCTACTATCTGTGTCATCTTCTCTCAGAGAAACAGAAGCAGTTGCCAACCACCGAGTTCAGGTTAGATTTAAAATGAACGCTGGATTGTTTTATATCTTTATGACTTGTTAGGATGCATGTTTGGCCATCCAGTATTAATTTGCTAGAGTGCTAAAGCAATTAAATCAAGTAAATAAACCTTATTGTACACTATATCATTCTTATTTTAACTTAATGTTCTGAAAGCTGTTTAGTGCAATCTGCTTTTAGTCCCTAATCCTCCCAGCTTTTAGTACAGCTAAACAAATTACCACTTTACATTAATGAATCTATGAATGAACAGCCCATTATCAGTGCAAAGTCATCACTAAAACTGGCTTGCAGTTGGTAGTATAACAGCAAAACCTTCAGCATTATCATTTGGGGATAGGTTACAGGCAACTTTATTATAAATTGTACTGAATGTGCATGCACAGAGTCCTAACTAAGCTGTATTTTTACACATGGGATTTAGACATTCTATTTATAAAGCACTAAAGCTGCATACATTGATTTTTACTAGTGAAAGAATTGTGGATAGTGGTTTTTGTTGCAGAACATTCACATGCAAATTCCATGAATTAATTGACACGGGGACAGGGGCAAGTTATTTCACTCTTTTTTCTCCAAAAAAAAAATTCTCAGGGTCAACCCTATTTTGGTTAATCAAGGGGAAAAATGTTATTTTCAGACGTACTGACCTTTTGTGACAACGTGCCCCAGTAGTGAGACATTGTTTTGACTTTTGCAAATGCAAATTTCAAGTATTGTATTTTAAATAATATTCCTCTAACCCTAACCCTAATTGTTGAATTAGGTTTTACAAACCATCTGCTAAAGAAAACGCATATTTATAATAAAACGGATAGTTCCAGTCCTTGATTCTGATTGGTTGAGCCGCATTCAAAGCTGTTGTAAATTACACTATAAACATATACCAAAATAAATAAATAAAATAAATCTTTTTATGGACTGTTTTATAAAAGCAATAGTCCTTATTCAGAGCAGCGCCATTAGGTATGAAAGCAAGGCTGTGAGCAGTGGCGTGCACACTGGCTGTGAGGGATATACTTACTATATTTTCAATGGCATCCACTGTAAAAAGCTGTATAAAGCTCTTAGATCACTTAATTTTCCACATCTAATGTTGTCTGGAGTTTTTTGGAAAGATAATTTTTACAGTGTCAGCAGAACAATCCAAAAACACATTAAATGATAGTACAGCCCACTGAAGAGATGTACGTCTATCCCTCACAGCCTCGCTTTCATTCCCGTTAAAGGGATCCTTGATTATGATTTCACTTTTTTAACTTTAGTTAGTGTGTGATGTTGCTGTTTGAGCATAAACAACATCTGCAAAGTTACAACACTCAAAGTTCAATGCAAAGGGAGATATTTTCTTTTACAGAAATAGCTTTTTAACGGCTAAAAAATGGCTGGTAGGGACTACAACGAGCTTCTTTCTGGGTTGATGATATCACAAACCCCAAAATTTACATAAACCCTGCCAGGGAACACGCAACAAATGGGGCGAGGCCATGTTGGGCTGCTTTAGAGAAGAGGAAGATTTGCTGTAGTAGAGTGTTGTTACCATGCTGTCACTTTACGTCAGACTGCTTCACAAATGAGGGTCAATTCAACGCTGGATTTGCACAAAAGATTAACATGACGGCACATGCTAGTCGATGAGTTGAATCAACTCCACAGCAACTACATAAATTTATCCACTAACCATTCAGAAACGTCCAGTTGCATTTTAAAAGTTGCAATTTCTTCCTAAGTCTCTCCATCAGTGTCCGACTTCGATTTGAACAATGTAAGGCTGAACGCTAGCTGTTATCATATTTTTGGCTGTGTGAGATTCTCCAGTTTTGTTGTTGTTGAGCAAGCTGTTAAAGCTCCGCCCTCTTCTGGAAAGGGGGCCGGGAGCAGCAGCTCATTTGCATTTAAAGGGACATTTACAAAAACTGCATGTTTCTGCTCACACCCAAATAGGGGCAAATTTGACAAGCTATAATAAATGATCTGTGTATTTGGAGTATTCTTGGTGCTTATTGCTTTATTGTGTTATTGGACTTTTGAATCAAAATCTCATAATGACTGAGATAAAGCTTTTGTGACAACTTGCCCCAGTCTACCCTATTTCACTACTGAAGGAATAAGTGATAGAGTGTTGTGTGAGCACGATTTGCAACTTTGTCATTTTGATGTGACATGCTGCTGTATATCTTTTTATTCTCTTTTGATGTACAGAAAATGTAGTCAGTTTCTGGGTGAAGAACTGACTGTAAGGATTGTTCTGAAAGGAGCAGCTCCATTCTCAGTGCTATGGAGTTTATCTGGTTATCTGTACTTATTGGCACTTTGTCGCATCTCCAAAGTGGACGTAAGTGCCGTCCTCTGCTGCAGCCAAGCTTTTACATTCCTCCTTTCATGGATCGGACTCAAGGACCGCTTCATGGGTGTCAGGGTGAGCAATCAAACTGGATAGCGTGTGTGTGAGATTTGGATGTTTTATTATTGCAGTATTTTTTAATCAGCTGACTTATTTTTCACCAACTATATACACTGAGGCAATCACAAATATTAATTTATTTATTCCAATTTCTATTTAGGTAGTAGCTGCCATCCTGTCCATCACTGGCATTGTTATGTTGGCCTATGGGGATGGTTTTCATAGCGACTCAATCACAGGAGTGGCACTGGGAGTTGGCTCAGCTTCAACTTCTGCTTTATTCAAGGTCAGCACTTTTAATTAATCCCAGTGACTCTTTCAAATTTGAAAAAAAAAAAAAAAAAAATGTTCATCAAAAAGATTCTTTCAGAAACATTCACTATCGTTTAGTGACCGACTGAGTTGCATCAGTAGGTGGCGACAAATTTTGTGTAATGAACGAGTCATTGTATATTAATTTATCAGTCATTCACAACCGAAACAATTATCGTTCTTGAAATTACTAATACACTACAAAACTCCAGAAGAGTGAATGAGAAGGAATTCATTTAAACCTGAAAGTGTGTAAACAACTGACACAAATGTTTTTTTGTTCTTTATTTCTGCAGTTTTACTGTAACAACTAATGGCTTCATGTCTCAGGTGCTTTTCAGAAAGCGTGTAGGGAATGTCCATCCAGGCCCTGCCAGTGTGTTACTATCCTGTGCGGGTCTGTGTAGCTTTGTCCTTCACTCCTGGGTGTGTGTATTGCTTTATTTCACACATGTGGAATACTGGCCTCCCTCTCAGCACATCCCCTGGGATAAACTCTGTGTCATGGCATCTCTACTGCTTGGTAATTTATGTTTTTGTTTTCCACTATGCATTATGTAATAATGATTGCACACATTTAATGTTTATAAATTCTGGAGTTAGAAAATTGCAAATGATATTTTTTAAATTATATTATTGTTATTATTCATTTATATTTTAATATTTTCATAATTTATTGTTGATATTATCATCAGCCTGTTATTATTAAATATTCAAAACAAAATAGGTCTGAATTTTATTTGTTTTATTGACAACTTTTAACAAATTTTTGCCCTGTTTTCTTCTAAGCTTTCAATGTGCTGGTAAATGTGGGAGGAATGTTTACGTACCCTAGTTTAATTTCTCTGGGAATTCTCTTGACCATCCCAGCCAGTGCAGGTATGTATTTGATACTTAATTTCTCTGCCGATACCTATAGTCGATCATTCAGAATGATATCTGCCGATTTGATTTTCTTAAGGAAAAAAAACCTCTCCCAAATATTGCTGCAAACTATACAGAGAACCCTCTCATTTGGTACCTTAATATAATATTAGAGGTTAAAATTAACAACAGAGCTATTATATTCAACTATTTATTTTCAGATATAATAATTAATTACACTCAATGTTTGTATTCAACTTGGCTGAACATAAGGTAGTTTTCATAAACTTGTCTTCATGACAAAATGTATGCAAGCATAGCCTACATATATAATAAGCTCCTTTCTAGTGTTTTTTATAGCTAACTAACAAACTGTGAACAATGGATAATTTTCCTGAGATGAGTGCAACGTTAATAGACACTTTGTATACTTTGTGTATAAATAAACTGAGAAATAGACCTTCTGAAGCCTCACAGACATGTGAAATGATTTTTGTAGCAAGTTGGCATCACCCTGGTTCCCTCAGCAAAAGACCCAATAGGATTTTTCCATTGGCTTCTTTATCATTGCAGGAAATAGGCTCCGCGACCAACAAAAGTTTATGATTCTTATACATTTTGTTCATCATGATATATTTTATGTTGTAGAATAAAATGTGAAAGTATCTTGAGCAATTGTGTAAACTGCAGACCTTATTTTAGGCATTTAACCAGAAACCCATTCAAAAAAGCCATTGACTTTTGAACCGAAAGTGCTAAAATGCTAACTCGTTTCCAGGTTTTGGCCTACAAAAATATGTCATGCCTCTATAACTCCATAGCCTTAGTTGAGTAAATGATTAAGCATCGGATGTGTAAAGCACATTTAATTTTTGTTTTTGCACCTTGCATATTTTTCCATGGTCAAGTCTACTGCCTTCTCTCTCTTTCTCACTCATAAGCTGTAGATACATTTATGACGGCAACTCTTCAAATTACCCATGTGCGAGCAGCAGCAGCCAGCATCATCTCAGCAGGGTATCTCATGCTACAGCTTCCAGAAAACTGGGATGAGAGCACTTTACGCTGGCTCAGCACACTGTGGCGTGGAAACTGGCGAGAGGACAGTGTCGTCGGAGAGGAGTCTGTTGTGGAACCTGCTGGCAATGCACGAACAAAACCCAAACCAGCCGTAGTGGCACTCAGCTGAGACTATTATTAGAACAACTGAGTTAGATTTGAGTGTTGGTGTGATAAAATCATAAAATGATTTGTGTCTGTAAATGCAATTATTCTGTTTTCATGTTGTTTCAAAATGTCTTTATTAGCTGCTGAAACACCAGATTCAATGATGATGATAATAAGAAAGATTATAATAAAAATAAAATGTTAACACTTTACAATAAGATTACAATTACATTTTTCAAATTTTATCCAACATTATTCATATCTAAAATGATATTAAAGTTAAACAATGAACATGAATGCCAGAATGTTTAATTGGATAATCATTCTTTGCTTTCCATCATAACTTTTCTCTGTTGTCAAAATGTGTCTATGTATCCAAATCCTAAACATTTCTTTATTTCCAGTATTAGTGGGGGAAAAAATTTCAGATTTTCAGTGTGGTCATATTCAATAAAAGTGAAAACAAAACCGCACGACCTACATTCAGCTCGCTAGATGGCGTCAGTCCGTTTTCACAGCACTTTACACATTTCACCGCTGAAGTTTCGAGCAGCAGGAAACGTTATCTGTGTTGTGAAGCGGCTGATGAGGAAAGCATGGCCCTTAACGCAGGTAAAATGTGAATTAAGTCATATTTAGCTTATTCTGTTGTTGTGTTCTCTATTTATACATCACATTAATCTTCAGTCACTTCACTTATTTCCGTTGTGTTAAGGTAGTGCACGTGCAGCCGTGCTAAAATTACATCTCTTTCACGCTAGCAGGTTAGCGCTTTAGTGTATCTGTCTATGGGTGTGTAGCTTCATTTCATTCGAAATATCTGTTAGGTCTTCACAGTGTTGTTAGCATAACTGACTATTAGTGACGCCCTAAAGTCGTAAAACTGTCTGAAAGCTCCGAATATGTGGATGTTAGCTGGCTATTTGTCATCTGTACAATAATGACACACACATGTGCACACATGAGGAATCTCTGTGCTTTGATGAATCTAGATGATGAGGACTTTGAATGGGAGCCTCCCTCCGAGGCGGAGATGAAGGTGATTCAGGCTCGACGGGAGCGTCAGGACAAGATCAGCAAGCTGATGGGAGACTATCTGCTGAAGGGATACAAGATGCTGGGGGATTGCTGTGAGCTGTGTGGGGTGAGAGAAAAACACCATACATTTATTCATCAGTCACTTCATAATATTAGTGTTTAATTACTGAAAATACAAGCAAGAGCCTTTCATTAAAAATTATATATATATATATATATATATATATATATATATATATATATATATATACATATACTGTAAAAATGTAAATATGAATCAATATTAAAATTCTGGCTAATAATAAGTTAAATAAATATATATTAGTCAGTAAGATATGATAGAAATGAATACTTGTATTCAGTAAGGATACTTTAATACTTATATTCAGCAAGAATGCTTTAAAGTCAATATGAAATCTTATTTTTTATGGAATTTTTCAATAATTATTATAAATGGATAAATCTTTCTCATCACTGTTTTTCTAAAAATTAATCTGCCCTTGTAATCAAATTATTAGTTTTACATCAGTGTTGTTCTTTTTAACTTTCTATTCATTAAATATTAAGCAGCACAACTGTTTTCAACATAATAAGAATAAGAAGAAGAAATGTTACTTGAGGGGCAAATCAGCATATTAGAATGATTTCTGAAGGATCATGTGACACTGAAGACTGGAGTAATGATGCTGAAAATTCAGCTTTGTCATCACAGAAATAAATTGGTGAAAACGGTTTACAATATTACTGTTATGTTATGAGAATCTATGATTAAATATACAATATCTGCCAAAAAAAATCTGGAATTTAAACCTGGAAATAAAAAATGTTTTTTCAAAAGAAACTATTTAAAAAAATTAGTTCATCTTTTCACTGAAATTATTCTGAATGTAATTTCTAATTTTGGAAGCAATTCTGGTTTAGTGGTTTAGACATCACTGGAATTATAATGATTCATATTTATTTATTACTGATTACAATATGTATGAATTGTCCTATATATTTGCAGACAATTCTGCTGCAAGATAAGCAGAAGAAATATTACTGTGTTGCTTGTCAAGAGCTGGACTCCGATATTGACAAGGACAACCCAGGTACGTTTAAATACAGCCTCTTAAATTGTTTATGAATGTAGTCTCGACTCTTGTGTATCTCTGTTGACTTGTTCAATTTCCCTTTCAGCTTTAAATGCCCAGGCAGCGTTATCACAGGTACGAGAGCGTCAGCTTGCAGCTCAGCCTCTCTCTGAATCTAACGGAGCTTCATCCAGCGAACCCCCTCTCTCCATCACGGGCCAGCCCCGGCCAGAGCACTGCGAGGGGGCCGCATCTGGACTGAGAGGTCCCCCTCCCACCATACAGTCCACTCCTCTTTCTGTCCCCACCGCCAGCTCCAACTTCCTGCCACCAGCTAACCCTCCTGTCCAGACTACACCTCCTATAGGGCCCTTGGGCAACACCCTCCAACACGCAGCCTTGTCAAGCGCAGAAGAGGCAGTGCTACACAAACTCAGATGGGCCACGCAGGAGCTCCAGCACTCTGCGTCAGTGGAGGCCAGTATCCAGCTCTGCAATCTGATCCGAGGCTGTGCCGAATCCCTGCGTAGCTTGAAAGAGCTGCAGCTCTCATAAGACTGAACTACAGACAGGGCTGTAACAGCACACACACATAAGGAAATAGGAGCAGCACTAATATATATATAGTAACATACTCAATGGAGTGTTTCAGTTGTGTTTGTTCTAAAGCAGCTGAGTATGTGACTGTTGTGTGTTGAAATACATTGCTTGAGCTGCAAAGGCTGGTTTCTTTTTTTTTTTTTTGTGTTCATGTCATGCCAGAATTACAAGTTTGAGGTTTTTTTCCCCATTTCTTTATGAACTCCTAATTAGTTTAGTAAAAATTAGTAAAAATCCATATTTTCTGAAAGCACTGAATTGACTGTTGTAATATAATGTAACTGCAGTGGCACCGTTTTGGTGCTGTGAGCTTTGCCATGGTGATGAATAGCAGCATCTTACATTTGGTACTGTTAAGGGGCGTTCACACAGAATGCGTTTTTGCATTTCAATGCACTGGTTTTCCATGTACGCACATTAGACTGACTTGTTTGACCTTTGCACAAGCATCTTGAAGTATCCCGTGTATGACAGCATTCTAAAAGCGTGGCGCTACAATTAAAAGAAGCTCAACTTTTAAAAATGTCTCCAGCTGCTGCTTCTTTTCGTTCCACTGACACACATCTCGCATTTTTACCTGTCAAAACACATTCTGTGTGAATGGCCCCTTGTGGCCCGCTGTGGTGCTTTTCTATTTTTTTCTTTTCTTTTTGTAAACAAGCAATGGACATCTTGCAGGGTTAAAAGAAGTTCAACTTTTTTTTTTTTTTTTTTTAAAGAAGTGTTTCTAGATATTGCCTTTTTGATACTAGTGTCCTGCGTCTCGTGTTATTGCATTCCACTACGTTAATTTCAACAGTTTTCTATGTAAACACTCACTTGATGGATGTCTTGCACCCACGATGCTCTACAAACGTGGCGCTTAAAGGGTTAGTTCAGCCAAAAATGAAAATTCTGTCATTAATTACTCACCATTTGTCGTTCCAAATCTTAGGAATGCAAATGAAGATATAAGATCACATATAAACATTGATCAGCGAACATAAGCAGAAGCTTTACCGAACCTGAATGACGCGTAACCAATGAGGTTCGTTTTTGTATGTTCCAAAGGTTTGTTCTCGCGCGCCATTCAGGTTCGTTTGAGCTTCCACTTATGTTCGCTGATCATAAAAAATGATCAAGTCTCTTAAGAAAATTTGGACTAAACTGCTCAATTCATATGGATTAGTTTTTACTATCTAGGAACGTTTTGAAACGTCAAAGTTTGAATTGCAAAGGCTGTCTTTGGATGGATATAAAGCTCTCAGGTTTCATATAAAAAGATCTTCATTTGTGTTCCGAAGATGAGCGAAAGTCTTTCTAGTTTGGAACGACATGAGGGTGAGTAATTAATGACAGAATTTTCATTTTAGGGTAAACTAACCCTTTAATATCTGGCGTCTCCAGACCTTGCATTTTTTTTCCATTTCACTACTCTGTCTCGCGTTTTAAACTCAAAACACGGTCTGTGTGGATGTCCTGTAAGATATACATAAATACACACAAAGCTCAGATGAAGCCTTTAAAAAGTTATTGAGACATAAAGAAAGAAATAACATGATCTGCTACATCAGATGGTTTTATTTAGATTACTGCAGTAAATTAGAAGAAACAGCGCCTCACTGTGGCCAAACGGCGCACTGGGCGGAAAGATTTCGGTGGGCGAGGTTTAGCTGTGCAGGACAAAAGAAAACGTTAAACGAAAACAAAGCGGGGCGTCTTGATCTCCTGTCCAAGGTTCCCTGACCAGTTTTGCTTATATTTAAGGGTAGGGATTTGTTTTCATCTCGAGCTTTATATTAAATGCGCTGCTTTATGACGAAATGCAAATAAGGAAGAGCGTTAAATCAAATGCCTCATGAAAAGCAAAGATTCTCTAAGAGATACGGTTTAAACGAGTTGTTAGTTATAGATAGAGTTCAGTTTAAACCAGCGTTATATATGAGGAATATCGCATAGAATATGACTTTTCTTTTTATTTTCCGGAAGTTCGTTTTTAGACGTGACAGTTAGAGTTGGTGGCAGTTATAAGGTCATCTGTGTAAGCTCACCTATAGTAGCTGCAGTGTTCTTAATAGAAAGCTAGAATATTTAATCTCATTTGCATATTTTTGATGGTGTTAAAAATAAATGAGCAAAATAACAACACCGGGTCTAGAAAAGTTTAAAACCGGGATTTTATTTTAAAAGCGAAAACAGTGAAATCGGAAATGAACGGGTTTCAGTCCAGTCCAGCAGATTGTCCGGCTGGAAGCGTCTGTTCCATTGAAGGTTTGCCTCCCTTACCCAAAGGACTGAGTGGCATCCTAAACTCGAGCGGAGGGTCATGGAGGGACATTGAGAAGGTCTACAGCAAGAGGACGCGCATCCAAGCGGACATCAGTAAGTCCAGAGTGAGCGACTGTCTTGGCCGCAGTAAACCAGCGAGCCTTGACGCAGCGCTGGCCGTGCTGCGCAAAGAGATGGTGAGTATGAGACAACGCCTGAATGAGCCAGTGTGACCTTCACTGAATTTCTGCTAAATTGGCAGCTATTTATGGATCCAAGACAAATGTCAGAGGTGATTAAAAATAACATCTTTTAAAAGTCTAGTTTAAAGTATGTACCAAGTTTTTTTTTTTTTTTTTTTTTTTTAAGTTTTTTTTTTTAACGTAAATGAAATGTACATTTGTAATCTTTGTATTAAGTTTGATATATTTTTGAAAAACTTATTCTAAAAAATATTTTTAAGAATATCAAGGTTTTTTTTTAGGTTTACTCCCCTTTGACCTGAATTTTTTTCATTAAAACGTCTGAATATGTAAGGGGAAAAACGCAAAATTCTATACTGAAAGAAAAATGAATAATTAGAAAGTAATATAAATTAATAATAAAACATTTATTTATTTATTTAGCTAACAATCTCTGGACAGTTATCCTACCTAGGTAAAAAAAATAAAAAATTGCATTTTAGCTGCATTTTAAATAGCTTAATAAATGAATTAAATACTATTTTAACATCTCCTTGACAGTTTCATTGAAAACAATATTATTCTCCCTATAAAATATTTTATTTTTTACTATGCAAACTCATAACAGCTGTCTGAACATATATTTTTTGTACATTAAAGGGTGTATCTGAAATCTGCATATGTTCTTGTGTCTTTTGCAGGTTGGTCTTCGACAGTTAGACATGTCCTTGCTGTGCCAGTTGTGGTCTCTATATGAGTCCATGCAGGAATACAAAGGAGCTTTCCAGGACATCTCCTCTTCTTTGTGCGAGAGCTCCTTCAACACCGAAAATGGTTATTCTGAAGATGAAGATGAGGAAGATGTAGATGAAAATGAAGGGCAGAGTGGGGAGACTCTGTTATCCCTTCCTCAGCCCACTCAGAACTCCCGAGACCAGTGGATCAAAGATTCTTTCCACATCCCCATTTGAAAGAAGTTTACATGGGAATGTGTTATAGTTATAGATCTGTTATAAATATAGATCTGATCTCCCATGATTATCATCAGTATAAAAGGTGACAAACATGACCCCATTGTTTGAAGGATTCTATAGGCATCAAAATGATCAAGGCCTTTATTTTTGTAGGATACTGTGTTACAATGGTGATTGTAAGCTTGTTTCAGGGGAACCATGGAAAACTGCCTTTTCACTGCCTGTGAAGTCATAAAGACCGGATGTGGACTGACAGGAAGAGGATGCTGTGGCCAGAAACAGTGCAGTCTAGGATGTTTGTCTACTTATGGTAAAGGGTGTATACATCAAAAATGGAATTAAAGACATGCCTTACTATTCTCTCTTTTGATATATCAAGTCACAATTTCATTATATTATGTAGATGTGTCAGATGTGTATTATCACTTTTTTCTTTATCACTTACCAGCATTTGAGATACTGTTTATTTTATTATACAATATTATTTTTACCACCTCTGTTTTTCATTAGTAATTTAAACTGAATGCCAAATTTACATTTTGTACAAAATGAAAAATAAAACAAATAAAACTTTTCCTTTTTGCTGATGGTCTTAAGAAATTACTACAGTAAAAGTGGTTTGTATAGCTAAATGTTTTGTTGTCTGATATTTATTTATTTATCCACTCAAAATGCATGATGTTCAAAACAGTTGCTCAGTGCAAATATGATCACATCAGCCATTAGGTGGCACTCATTTCCTTCCTAAAGTTTGTAAATTGATTTTGTTTTGAGTCATGATGCCAAGAATATTAGAGTAAACAAAATAACTGTTTTGGGAAACATCTCTCCCTTCCATTGCTTTGGTACCGTTTAGCGCAAAAGAAGATTGCTAGATTCCTCTGGTTTAATGTTTATCTTTGAGTCAGACCAGATACATGCCATCTGATTAAAACAATTATTCTTGAATGTTTGGATTGAGGCTCGTTCAGATCTTTCTGAACCACTCTCTCAATACGCAGCAAGTATAAACAAATGGTTCCAGCTACTCTTGTGCTTATTAGGTAATACTGATAGCTTCTTTTGCATTAGGGAGAGAGGGGAGGAACAAGTTCAGACACAGGCCAGGCAGTACTAAAAAAAACTGCTCCCATCACTAATATTATTATAGTAACACAGTGACTGAATGTCCTGTAATTTCCATCAAAATTAAGCTTTAGGTTTTATTAAGTGTATATGTAAGTCTATAGCAGTTTAATAAATACAAAGTTCTGTCATGAAACTCTAGATGGCACAGGCTGATAGGTCCTTAACTCAATCTGCTTGCATCACATCATTCTCTATAGGGCACAGCTGATTGGTTCCTGCTGTATTTGTAGCCATTAAGCTTGCTGCTCAACTTTACAAATACTTGGTCAGCATTTGCTATAGCAGTTAGTGATGGGAAGTCCAATTTTTTTTTTTTCCCCCGGTTAATACATTACAATGAACTGGTAAAAAAAAAAAAAAAACGATTCACCAGTTCAATGATGTCGCATTTATACAATAATGACATGAAACGTGAAAGTTTTACATGTCTAAAGCATATATAGTGAATAAACTAGTCTTAATCAACTCACCTTTTTACATAAACCATGAGAAACCTTAAAAAAAACTTTAATTTCACCCCTCATTTAAGTCAACTGGTCATTCACGCATATGCTCGCATCAGCAGCTCATTGGTTCTTCCTCAGTTCAGTGTACTGGTGACACAAGAACTGTTAAAATCATTAACCAACTCTTGACTACGACTTACTCTTGAACTACTGCCATCGGATCACTGTTATATTTCCAGTACCTTTTATTTGTTATACTTTATGCTTTTCAGCAAAAGACATCAGAAACATAAATTTTTCCCCCATTATGAAACCCTCCACACACAGTTCCCAGTATGCCTGAAAGACTGTTCTCAGTTCAGTGTACTGTTGGACTAACTGGAGCACTGAATGAGTTGGCAAAAACCAACATCATAGGATTATATACTCCTGGATATTGGCTCATTTCAAGATGGATTGACTGTCAGACATGTCCGAAAGTGAATTTGATTGAGTATCTTGAGATCTGTGCTGACTTGCGCCACAGACTGTTTCAGATGGTTCAGTTCGATTTGGTGAACTGATTCAGCCAGTTCACTAAAAAGAAATTGTTCAAAAGAATGATTTGTTCATGAACTGGATATCACTAGTAGCAGTTGCAGTGCAATTTCAGAAAGCCTCCACCAGTGTTGCCAAGTCTGTGGTTTTTCTGTGGAATTGGGCTACTTTAACACTGTTGCCGCGGGTTGTTTTTCATGTCCGTGTGTTGAAGCAACCCAAAAAACATGATATTTAGCCCCTGGAAGGCGAATTTTACCAGGGGAACCCCGGCAAAAACATGTATTTTACCCCTGGAAAGCAACTTTTACAGGGGGACTGCCCCTGAAATGCGATTGGGCTAGTTTTAAGTAGCTATTGGGTGGGTTTTGTTGTGAAAACCTGGCAACCCTGCCCTCTACTTTCCCCAGCTCCACTTGTATAAATGGGTAATTCATGTACAGGGAAAAAAAACACACAAAAAAACACAATGTATGCTATATTGTACAGCAGCAGCATGTCTTGCTTGCTCACAGCTGCGTGTCGTGTATGTATTGGCAGTAGACGTCAGTACTTGTTCTGCAGCTGCAGCGTAGTAGATTTATTCCGCCAAGACCAAATATATAAACATTATCAGGTTCATTACCATTCCAAACACTCCAAGACATGATAGAAACAGCGATATACTACAGCAATTTTAATGTAATATATAACAATATACTGATGCAATTTTTGTAATTTAATTTAATTTAAAGGGAGGGGAAACTTATAGTCATAGCCACACATTTTTTTTAGCCTTGGTTTAATCTCTGACATTTATTTCGGTTGAAGTTGAGCAGGTGGATGAACCACAGTGTTTAAACTCATTCGGGGAGGTCAAGATCTCCATGCTCACTGCAGCTGCTGTCAGAGTGTGTCCTCCAAAGAATAGCAAACAGTTATTAAAGGTTTCCGTCTGGTGCTCTAGACTAAGTGGTCTTCTGTTTAAATCTTTGCAGGTAGACAACAGGAACAAAGCTCTCGGCAGTCTTACAGCACTGAGAATTTGTCATTGTGCCACAGTCCCACTCATGTGCCAAAATCTTGCTCCTGACTTGCTGAAACACTCCCACTGTACTTTCCACATTGCATACCGTGTCTTAATGGAGACTATGACAAACTGCACATATTTGGTATTACGGAGTGATTAAGTGGTGAAGGATGTGGCATTTCTCTAGAAAGCTCTATAAATAAAACACAGATGTACAAGATATTGTTGGATACAACATCTCAGCAAGGTATGTCTGTTAAAAGTAACTCAAACCAAAGGTCACATTGCTATCTTTTCAGTCACATTAATATGAAAAATATGCACTTTCTGCCCTTTGATAAATCTTAAAGGCAGAAATATTATGGCAGAAATTATTGCACATACTTTTTTATTTCTGTTGTTTAACCGAACATTTTTAAAGGCAATTTACATCATTCTAAAGTGAATGTATCTGTGTTTTGAAAACATTTAGCTGGTTTTAAATCTGAATTACACTGCCGTTTAAAAGTTTGGGGTTGGTAAGATTTTTTACATTTTTTTTGAAAGACATCAATTCATGCAAATGAAATGCATCCTTGCTGAATGAAAGTATTAAAAAAAAAAAAACAAAAAAAAAAAAACTTGCCAACGCCAAACCTTTGAACTTTTTTTAAGGTAGTGTATGGGAACAGTATGTCATCTTCATGTTCTTCACTGATAAATGAGGCCCTTATTTTTTTATACCATAAGGTGGTGTGGCACATCATTATGAGGATGAGGCATTTCTTGATCCACCTAGTGAGTAAGCATGCATTATGAGTGAGCTCATGTCTTACCCGGATACAAACCCTGCTTGTGATGTCAAGTGAAGGGAGGGGACCATTTTGGAAACTCATAGTCATGACCACAAATCACTGTTTCCCAGTTGACTTAAGTCTGTTTGCTAAGTTTTACTTGAGCTGTCTGATATTTGCGTACCTGAAATTAGACTGCAAACTGTATTCAACAACTCTCAAACACAAACCACTGGTAGTTAGTTCCACATGTCAATAATCACATGTGCTGATCAGTTATTATTAATGAGCTTTACTGAAATGCCCCAGCATAATGCACAATATATAAATTTACTAAGGACTGAACGTTGAAGAGTTTTTGTATTTCTAAAAATGTCAGCTTCATTTTATTTTACTATATTGCATATTTTATTTTTGTTTTAAATACAGAAATATAATGGGGTTAGCAGTGAGTGGAAACACCAGACAGGAAGAGGTTAGTGTCACACAGGAATATGACTAAGGGGGTCACCGATTTGGATTCTAGGTCATCAACTGAGCCAAACGTTTGTGCTCCCCCTCATAACCCACACAAGCAGCACCACTCGTCCCATCCCTCCAGCTGCTTCTGTCCATTTATCCCTCGCTCCCAGACTTCTAAAATAGATCCTATGTAACTTGAAAAATCCCCTTGCCAATGTCCACTAAAAATACCCATCGTGATCAAGGACTGGACAGACTCACATTGCCGCTCCAGAATATTATGTTGATGTTTTTGTTAGTAACAGTTTTACAAAAGAGTCTAAACATGATCTGACCCAAATTACAATGTAATAAATGATGAACATATTTTACCAAATGGTTCTATGGGCTGCCATAGTCTCCCATGTAATGAATGAATGAATCAATGAACCTATCTATCTATCTATCTATCTATCTATCTATCTATCTATCTATATCTGTGTAAAGAATTGTTGTATTGCAACACAACTTGGTAAAATGTGGTAAAAGCTACCCAAAATGTTTTGGGACAAAATAGCCTAATGAACAATCATAAATATACATATGCTTATAGTGTACCTTTGAATAATTTTGTCCTAATATCACAGACTTACGTTACTCATTTTTTATTGATAGGCCATAGGCCTACTGCAAGTTCACAATTATATTTTCTTCCTTTCGTAAACCCCACAGAGTTCATTTTGTTATTCAGTTATTAAGTTATTCAGATAGTTTTTTAAAGGATTAATTCACTTTCAAATGAAAATGACCCCAAGCTTTACTCACCCTAAAGCCATCCTAAGTGTATATGACTTTCATCTTTCTGATGAACACGATCTGAGAAATATTAAGCATCAGAGCTTTATGATGGGAGTGAGTGAGGATCAATGAGTATGAGCTGAAGAAAGTGTTTCCATCCACATCCATCCATCATAAACATACTCCACACGGCTCCGGGGGGTTAATAAAGGCCTTAAGAAGCGAAGCGAGGCATTTGTGTAAAAAAAAAAAAAAAAATCCCTATTTAACAAGTTATGAAGTAAAATATCTAGCTTCCGCCAGACCTCCTTCCGTATTCCAGTTACGAAATACTCTGGATATTTATTAATATTTCTCCGATTGTGTTTATCAGAAAGAAAAAAAATCTTATACACCTAGGATGGCTTTAGGGTGAGTAAAGCTTGGGGTCATTTTCATTTGAACTAATCCTTTAACTGCATTTCATAAAATCATCACTTTGGACCAAAATATGATAATTATTCAAGACTTATTCATACAGTGCGTCCTCTTTTGACCCCAGGCTGACTGGATGTAACCCCTGATCCGTCATGTCATCAGTACCTTTAGTACTGTACGGAATACAATGAGGGTGATTTTGCATAGTGCTGCATCTCATAGGCGTGCATAACCCTTCCCACTCCTGCACTTCTTCAGCCACTTTCATCAGTTCATTTTCAGACAGCTGCTTTTCAGAGTAATTTCGTATCGCGTGGAGCTCCACAACACAAAAACGATGAAGTCCCTCTAGTTTTTTACGCACGAATGTTTTTGCTCCAAGGCAACTAATTGCAATACACGGAGAATCTCTCGCTCTGGTGTGTAACGTGATGCAGTAGTTTCCGTAAATGGTCTTTACTCGATGGCGACAGTTCGGTGGTACTTAGCCGCATGAGGTGCAGCTCTTGCTCCTCAGCAGGGACGTTTCACTTAACGAGCCACTTGACAGCCATATATTTGAGTAGGTTTTACTTTTTCTTCAGTGGCGGGACGGTAAAAACACCATTTCCATGCGCCTGACTTCATTCGAGGATACTGCATTTTCTACAGAAGAATGACTTCAGTGTGGAAAAGATTACAAAGAGTTGGCAAAAAGGCCACTAAATTTCAGTTCGTGGCTTCGTATCAAGAACTTGTTCTGGAATGTACAAAGAAATGGTAAGTTATGATTTCTTTTCCGTTATAGCGCGTGTGCTTCCTAAATACGCAGTGCTGAAGGGCGGTTCTTCTGACTGAAACAGTACCATGAGCGCACACACTGTATCTTATTTTAATGTAGCGTTGGCAATGTAAATGATTGTGAATAGAACAATTAATACAGCACTCGATATTAAAATGTATTTGAAATGCACTGGAGAACGTTGACAGCCACACACCACTTCCGCCTCCATCACTCGTGCTGTCAGCATTGAACATATTACGAACATCTATCATGTTTAACTAAGCAGAATAAAGTGCTGTTGCTTCTTTTAATTACCTTATTTACCTGAGGGAGTTATAATTGTTTCATTGTTTTAAACTAAGGGGTGTTGATTTTGCTTTCTGTTTAGTTGTTGTCATTGTCATTTTCTCGGTTATATAGATATATTATATTATAAGAGCTCAAAAGATCATTGAATTCCTCTTGACTTCACCCTTAAATAGTCGGGAAAATACTTTATTGCTGTTTTCCAACACATTACAACTCAAATTATATGTTTTATGCAATATATTTCTTTTTGTTTTTTCAAAAAAGTTTTCCATGTGAACACAGTGAGGTGTGAGAATGAAATAATTAGATTATTTCTGCTGTCTGTCATAAGTGTCTTGATCAGGAGACAGCTGTTGACACAGACAGGGAGTGTTCCTGTCCTCGCATTCATTAGTGACATGTGTCTTATATATCTGTTCTTATCTATGATCAAAGACAGCATGATCAGGAGGAATTCAGTCTGATTGGATTTAAAAAAGATACTGTTTTTCAATCACAATTACACAGCCAAAACAAAAAAGGTGTCTTTAAATCAGAGCAATCAAATAAAATTACTTTATCACCACTACACCAAATACAAAAGTGCAACAGTGAGTGGAAATCCTGGGTGCATCATCCAACAACATTACAATAATGTAATGACAGTATAATAAGACAATATACAAGATGAAGAATACCACAGTATACACATAATACACAATGTACACAGTATACACAGTGCACAAGATGTTCTTGAGTGCTTCCATTGCGCTAAAGGCTTAGTGTTTTAATCATTTTGGCGATATTGACTATTAACGATATTCTCTGAACAAGTCATGGCCTGGCAAATGAAGCAACCCTCTGTTATGCAATGGCTTGTCATCTGCCTCTACGAGAAACTGAATCACTGTCTAATTTCTGCCTATTAGAGCTAAGCACTATCTGAGATTAGCACTATCTCTGGCATAGAAGGTCTGAATCATCTTATTGGTAATCTAAATGTTTCAGCAATTCTATATTCTAGACATGACTTATTCTTTCCTATTTAATATGGTCTCATATTTAAACTTTCAGCATTGTTATTGGAAAGGAAGGTTGGGTTAATAGTAAACTTGAGCAGTCATAAATGTTGTTATCACCTAATGAGCTTTCAGCTGATGTCCAATGTCTAGATTCTCTTGCAAAACTGAGGAAAGAAATTCTTGTATCTTTTCCAGAGCTTTCTTTTGCTGACCTAATCATGTGTATTGTAGTATAACTTTCTTAAAATCTTATTTGTAGAGCAGGCAGTGTTTCTAAAGGTAAAAAGAAACTACAGAATGTGTTTTTCTGTAAACACGTCTGATCTTGTGGGATGATTTACAGTATAGCTGTGATTATATACTACCAGTGGGCCAAAGTCTGTTGATGTTACGCCACAGCTGAGGAGGGTGTGAGCAGGAGATATTAGACAGCTGAAAGATGACAGCGGTTGCTTCTGATAGGGTAATATAATTTGAACAAGGTGTGTATATGTGAGCACATGTGTTTATCTGACATGTACTTTACATGTCAAAGTGATGAAAAAAAAAGGACTGAATTTCAGAAAGAAAATTACAGAAAGAGAACTCATTTTTCCAACCAGGCTGGCAGTCTATTTTTACGTCCATTTGCGCTCTACCCACGTTCCCCCTCTTCTCCTCCTAATTTATCCTTTTAGACCGTTCTGCCCTGTTGCTATTACTAGCTGTAACCTGAGTAAGAGTTGGGTCTCGCTTCTCTTTGTGTAGCGGTTCGTGCTGCTACTGACACACATATTAAGTTTACCTTTGCAAACATCAATGTAAACAAAAATGCATGATCCACCTGTACTGTGACATTTACTTCTGGGTCACGTTCATTAAGAATCATATTGGTGAGTTTAGGGATATTATTATTTTTTCCTTCTTTGAAACTCATGCCATTTTAAACCTGTTTGACATTCTTTCTTCTGTGGAAAGCAAAAGTAGCCATTTCTATTCATATTCTGGCCATGGTTTTTCATCCAAATAGAAGGGGAATTCATTACAGTACCATGAAAGTATCTTAAAATTGGTCCATGTGACTCATATGCTACAATAGCTATGTTTCCATCCACCTATTTTTATGCACATTTTGGGATTTCGCTAAAAAAAAAAAAACGCTAGATGAAAACGGCAAAATGTGCATAAATTCTAAAAATGTGCAAAAAAGTTTTTTTTTAATGTGATAAGACACGCACATAAACTACGATGTAAACACATTTACTGAATAAATCCCTCTATTCACAACAAAAAACTTTGCCTCAACAGAGGTTGTGTTCGGATAACTGGACTAACGAGCGGACCAATTTGATTGCACAGCATCTCAAATGTTGGTTTGGTCTTCCTGAAATGCCTAAACCAAAGTCTGTCATCAGACTGATGTGGTATAATGAACTCCCAGAACTGTCTCACATGATTGTGTTCCCAAACACCAGGCATCCGAATGCAAGATAACATAACAACGTTTATTGCATTTTGTCTGCGCACACTGAGACGCAAGTCATTTATGATGTAGGAAAAAAAGAACCACAGTGGCTGCCCTGATTGCAGCAACTTCCATTTTTATTACAGATATTTTGCACCAATTTCTCAGGAAGTGACGATTTTGTTCTCTTGAACACATGGGATGGAAACGCTGTTTATTCGCAAATCTTTTATGCGATACTCCAGTTTTGCAGTTAAATTAGCAGTTAAGTTAAATTTGCAACTTTGGAAGGAAACATAGCTATTCATGTTTTAAAGCCATGTAATAGCTTTGTGTGATGAACAGGGAGAAACCTCAATTTGTGTTTCATGTAGAAAGTCATAGGGTTTGGAACATCATGACAGCAAATACTATACTGCTCAAAGGTTTGGGGTCAATAGTAGTTTATCCTGCAAGGATGCATTAAATTGATCAAAAGTGACAGTAAAGACATTTATAAAGTTACAAAAAAATATTTCAAATAAATGCTGTTCATTGAAAATCCTGAAAAAAAAAATTCTACAAAAATATTAAGCAGCACTACTGTTTTCAGTATTACTAATAATAATAACAATAAGACATACACAACAAAAAGGAAATCAGCATATTAGAATGATTTCTGGATGATCATGTGACACTGAAAATTCAGCTTTGACATCACAGGAATAAATTGCATTTTAAAATATATTAAAATAGAAAACAGTTCCCTTAAATTGTAATAATATTTCACAGTATTGCTGTTTTTACTGTATTTTTGGTCAAATAAATGCAGCCATGGTGAGCATAAGAGACGTCTTTCAAAAACATTAAAAAATTCCAGACTTTTGAACGGTAGCGTATATGACTTTTTGTTCCCTTCACTGTTTTTGTATGCTTAAGGACAACCCTCATATCCCAAGCCGCCATTATTAAATGTGAACAGCTGTTTGTAAACACACAGGGAGACTTGAGTGAGATCAGAGGCCAACACCCTGTGTGCTGTGAAGCCAAAGTCAGCTCGGTCATGTCATGTGACCTTGCAAGTTTCCTCCAATTCTTAATACAGCGAGCATTACACTAACTGAGCAGCTCAGAGGTGTACAATGGGCTCACATCTGAACAATTCACTACCAAAAGGCAAGTTTATTTAGGAAACAAGTGCTAGAGCAGATGTGTACATGTACAGCGTACACTTGGTAAAGATAATTTCCATTAATTTGTTTTTAAAGCTTCACATTTATTGATTTGCATTTTTGCTGGCAATATATCATCATAATGTCCTGTATATTAGATATAAGGCTTATCTAGGTCTACAGGGTGCTGTGTGACCTCAATAAACAGACTTAAACATCACAGGAACTCTTTAAAAGCTTTGTTTCTTTTACTTGTTTTTTACATCTTGAAACTGAAATTTGGTTATTTAGACAAAGTTTCTTGCCTCAATTGATTATTTATTCTTGTTTGGATTCGTCTTGTATGCAAGGCCTTGCATCATGTGCTCTTGTTTTGTTTTGGGGTTGAAACAGTTGGCAGCATTTATTGATTCCTTTCTGCCTCTGGGTAACACTGGGAGACCAGATCACAAGATCTGTTTCACTGCCTGTAGCTTCTTGTAGACACATACACAAACAAGCAATGGCACAGTGGCTTTCTCAATAATTTCGTATAGACTTTATATTTACATACTGCTATTTTAAGCAAGCACTGAAAAGTTATAGTCTCATTGTGGAAGTCATCAATAGTCATTAAAGGACCCATTATTCAACTTGTAAGCTCCCACTCAGCACTCTTTTTTTATTTTATAGGCAACCAGACAAACTGAGAGTGGTGTGGACAAGAAGGAACAGACGCATTTGTTCCAAGGTACAAAGATAAACAATCTTTAATTGTCTATAAATATATAAATAAAATATTTTAAGTAGTATTATTTAATATTAATTCATGTTTTTATTGACACACATAGTAAATAATATAAAAAATAGTAAAAATATTATGAAATATGAGTCAAGATACATATACACTATTTGTGAAAGCAAGGGTAACTTATTTAGTTTATGACTATGTCCAGGAATCCACCATTTTAAGATGATTTTATACCCAAGCTTTCAGTTAGAACAGTGTACTGACACTTTAAATTATTATGTTTAACAGTGCTTTATTTACAGTATTTTACAAGTGTTTACAATGATTACAACTGCTGTACAATGTGGATTATGACAGTGTTATTATGTTCTCATCAGCTTCATGCATGGCAGCCAGACATCAAAAATCCCTACAGGGGAATGGTAGTGTGGCCTGTACCTGAGAATGTGGACATTACCGTCACACTCTACAGGGTATGACACCTATTGCAGCTTATTTTACAGCTATACAATATATATAGAAATATATTGCATGCAATACACAACTTGTTAAAGATACTGACAGATGCTGAACTATACTATAATATGTGTCAGTAAATTTGTTGAACTTTTTGAATATGCTTTTGTTTCACAGGACCCACATGCAGATGAGTTTGAAGACAAAGAATGGACTTTTTTCATTGAGAATGTGAGTTTTTTTTTAATATAGGTGAAGTCTCTACTAAAGTTTATCGCATTTATTTTATGTTTATATATATATATATATATATACACACACTCACAAGCCACTTTATTAGGTACACCTTGCTAGTACCGGGTTGGACCCCCTTTTGCCTTCAGAACTGCCTTAATTCTTCGTGGCATTGATTCAGCAAGGTGCTGGAAACATTTCTTAGAGATTTTGGTCCATATTGGCATAGCATTACACAGTTGCTGCAGATTTGTCGGCTGCACATCCACGATGCAAATCCCCTGTTCCACCACATCCCAAAGGTGCTCTAATGGACTGAGATCTGGTGAATGTGGAGGCCGTTTGAGTATAGTGAACTTATAGTGAAATCATTGTCATGTTTAAGAAACCAGTTTGAGATGATTTAAGCTTTGTGACATGGCACATTATAATGCTGGAAGTAGCCATCAGAAGATGGGTACACTGTGGTCATAAATGGATTGACATGGCCAGCAACAATATTCAGGTAGGCTGTGGCATTTAAACAATGCTCAATTAGTACTAAGGGGCCCAAAGTGTGCCAAGAAAATACCCCCAACACCATTACACCACCAGCCTAAACCATTAATACAAGGCAGGATAGATCTATTCATGTTATTTAAGCCAAATTCTGACCCTACCATCTGGATGTCACAGCAGAAATCGAGACTCATCAGACCAGGCAACATTTTCTTAATCTTCTGTTGTTCAATTTTGATGAGCCTGTGCGAATTGTAGCCTCAGTTTCCTATTCTTAACTGATGGGAGTGGCACTGGTGTGGTCTTCTCTTGCTGTAGCCCATCTGCTTCAAGGTTTGATGTTGTTCGTTCAGAGATGCTCTTCTGCATACCTCGGTTGTAACGACTGGTTATTTGAGTTACTGTTGTCTTTCTGTCAGCTCAAACCAGTCTGGCCATTCTCCTCTGAACTCTGGCACCCTAACCCTTGCCCACAGTACTGCTTCTCACTGGATATTTTCTCTTTTTCAGACCATTCTCTGTAAACCCAAGAGATGGTTGTGCGTGAAAGTCCCAGTAGTTTCTGAAATACTCAGACAAGCCCGTCTGGCACCAACAACCATGCCACATTCAAAGTCACTTAAATCACTTCTTCAAATTTCACATTTGTCTTGACCATGTCTACATGCCTAAATGCAGTCAGGTGTACCTAATAAAGTGGCGACTGAGTGTTTGTATGTGTGTGTGTGTGTGTGTATATGTATATATATATATATATATATATAGTCAAACCAAAATCAAGAATTTTCGGGTATAATATATCACTGTTTACTTTATTTTGCTATCCTCACTTACATAAATGAACTATAGTGTCCTGCAAGTTATATTTTTATTTTTTTATTGTCTACATGAACGTAGACGCAAAATGTAAAAATTTACTTGAATTATTCTCTAAGTTAAATTAAACTACAATAACCTTCTCTGGTGTTCTACAGGAGACAGCTAAGGGCAGTCGGAAAGTTTTGGCATCTGTGGACCTGAACATGAAGAAGTTTGCCAGTGCCACACATTCGCAGACGGACCTGATGCTCAAAATGAAGCCTCTGTCGGTTAAGGTGGTGGAGGCCACACTGAAGCTCTCCTTATCCTGTGTGTTCCTCAAGGAGGGGAAAGCTACGTGAGTTCTCCCTGTTGGAGTTATAACACTTGCATGTAGCGTTTAATTATCTAGATTCAGTCATGTGGGAATTTGACCACAGCAAGTCTTTTTTTTTTTTTTTTGCAAAAACAAATGGCAACCCGTTCCTTGATTTTGATTATGAATATTTGGATTGCGTTTGAATCCAACAAAAGAAATGGCTGCCTGCCCAGACAGGAGGTTTTGCTGTTGGGCACTGGGGTGGGTTTCTTCCCTGACATGTGCAGGTCAAGAAGCAGAGCAGAAATTTCCAAAACAATCTCAAATCACAGCCTTGTAGAGATGCTGCATTAGGATGTAGTAATGCAAAAGAATTTCATGCCTAATCTCCATTAGATCAAATAACTTTATGTAGCTTCTGGAAGTAAAGACACACATACAATTCACACAGTAAGGTTTTCACAACAGGTTCTGTGAAGTCTTGTACCTACACCTCTTGACAAATAACCTACCTGACATTTCTTGACCAGTTATGGGTTTCCTCTGTAGGGACGAGGACATGCAGAGTCTCGCCAGTCTGATGAGTGTAAAACCAACAGACATCGGGAACCTGGATGATTTTAATGAGAGTGATGAAGAGGAGGATAAGAGATCCAGTACTGGGCTTAATCTCAGTACTGCAGCTCCAGGTATTATAAAAAACAATGAATACATACAATGGAGACCAAACATCTGAGACCTCATTGAAAATCTGGGATTCAAAATAATGTAATAAAAGTAACATTATGATGTAAAATGCAGAAGAAATATTTTTGATTCTGCACTATTGTTTTGTAAGGAAAACTTAAATTGTACAAATGCACAGTAGATGTATTTTCACTAGTGGTCTCAGACTTTAGGAGCCCACTGTATATATAAAATACTTGCATACTCATGTCTTGTATTCTTTATCTTACATCCTTAATACTCTGCCTTCTTGCATGAATCACTACTGATGCATGTACATTTTCTCTTACCATAGTAACCCTTATTTCCTCACATGCTAGAACTTCTCCTTTTCTCTTTCTCTCACTGTCAGCATCCCACCTTCCTCTTCGACCAACACGTTCTCAAGAAAAGAGACCTGCATCTCTAAAGACCCCTTCAGTAATAGGTACTTTTTACATATTTACATATGCTCTTTGCATATTCTCTCTCTACAGTCTTTTCAGTCATATCATGTGTCTGATCATATTGATATATTTTTCTATCCTTATAAAAATAAGTTAATATAAAACTACATCCAATTAATTATTTCCATTAATTGAAATATTCCTAGAATGTTTCTGGAATATGAATTTTCACTGATGTAGTTTTGTTGCATATGATTATCACATTCATTCTTTGTCCTTCATTGCTTTGACTTGCATTCCATCATGAATTTCATTAAAATATTTTATCAAAATTGAAAGGGTGTAGTTCACCGTTGTTCCTCTCAAAGAAAAATCATTATTTGCTCTTCCTCATGTTGTCAGGACCCTCGTGTCTTTTTTCTTGGAACGCAAAAGGAATTTTTAAACATTTTCATTCAACATTTTTCTTAACACAAGTTTACGATTCTTTACCTCATTACTGAGATGCACTGTGAAATCTGAAATTAGGTCCCAATTTGATTTGATTAGATTATTTTAGAATGGCATATAATTAATTAAAAAAAATGACAAATGACATAAATGTAGCTGGAAAGTCAACTTGCATTAGTCGAATATTGACAAAATGATATAACAGGCTTTACATTCACAGTCTCAAGATTAAATTTTGGATAAGAAATTAATGTACACTACCATTCAAAAGTTTAGGGTCAGTTAGTTAAAAAAAAAAAACCTTTTATTCAGCAAGGTTTATAAAAGAATCAGCCTATTAGAATGATTTCTCAAGGATCATGTGACACTGAAGACTGGAGTAATGATGCTAAAAATTCAGCTTTGCCATCACAGGAATAAATTATATTTTAGAATAGAAATTTGACTTAACCAGTAATTAGAAAATAAATGAAATCTGTAATAGGTAATATATGGAAAAAATGACCATCTTTAAATCAAGCAGGTTCAGGGAATTTACTTTTTACATAGAAGTTACTTTTTTTGGACAGACATGGCCACTGTGAACTGTAGTTGGAAAAAAGGATTAAATTCTCTTTTAGTGTTACTAAGTAAAATAACAGTGTACAAGTTTGGAGTAACATGAGGGTGAGAAAATAATGACAGAATATTCTCTTTTGGGAGAATTAACCCTTTAAATGTCTTTTATGATGATGCATCACCATCCTTCATGTTGCATTCCTGCCCTTTCTCTCTCTCATCTTTATCTTTCTCTTTTGCCTCATCCTGTTTCCTAAATCCTGCTCTTTTATTTTCTCTTTCACTCTTTTGCTCTCTTTCTCCCTCCATTTTTCATGCTAACCTCAGTCAGTGGTAAGGAGAGGCCTGCTGGTGGTGTCCTCTCACGCCCAGCATCTGGCACTATCCATAACCCTGACCTGCCTGCACGTCCACCTTTACCCACCCCACCCAGTCCAACCCCTCGCACCATGCCCTCACCCGCCCGCTCCAGACCGCCACGTCCACCACCCATTGCCCAGCTACAGGCCCCACCTGACTCCCTCACAGAGCAAAATTCTTCTGGTTTGCTCCCCCCAGCATTGCCTAAAATCTTCCAGCCGTCCCCTGGCTCAGGTACCACAGAGCGACTTAAATTAAACTGCTGGAGGTCCCTATACTTTTGGTTGCTAGTTGACGTTCCTACTTGATTACAGTTATTTGTATGTATGGTTATACTCCTTCTATGGTAACAACATGTATAGACTTCAGTTGGATATTGAAGTTCTTCTTTTTTGATAAAATCACCATCTCAGCTACAATACCAAAGTTTGGGGTCAGTAAGATTTTTTTTTTTTTTTTTAAAGAAATTAATACTTCCTTTTTTTAATTCAGCAAAGATGCATTAAATTGTTCAAAGTTGACAGTAAAGACATTTATTTTACAAAAGATTACTGTTTCAAATGCTGTTCTTTTGAACTATTTATCAAATATTCCTGAGAAATTTTTTTACTATGGTTTCCTCAAAAATATTAAGCAGCACAACTGTTTTCAAAATGATAATAATAAGAAATGTTTCTTGAGCTGCAAATCATGATTTCTGAAGGATCATGTGCGCTAAAGACTGGAGTAATGATGCTGAAAATTCAACTTTGCCATTACAGGAATAAATTATAATTTAAAATATATTAAAACAGAAAACAGTTATTTCCAATTGTAATAATATTTTACAATATTCTAGTTTTTACTGTATTGTGATTAAATAAATGCAGCATAAAGGCAGGGACACACCAAGCTGATGGTTGGCCGTCGGCGAGCATCTGTCAGGCTAGTTTTTGCGGTGTGTTCCACACTTTGGCTCTCGTCTGGCTCACTTTGGTGGCAGTTTGCCTGATTCAGCATGTTGAATCACTGTTGAGCCGTTGGTGAAATGGGAACTCTGGTTGGATGTTCAGTTTAGCAAACGAGTCAATGTGTGAGAATTACAGCGAAAAGTGATGAAAGAGAGCAAGTCAGTCAAGATGGCACAGACAAGGCTGGTCTAATGTTATGTTATCCTACCAAGCATTCCAAAACGTGGATATTTTTATAACAACATGAGCCGCCTAAAATGAAGAAAGTTATCAACACATCTGATATTCAAAATGGTTAGCAAGCACTGCTTTGTTTATGTTTTGTATGCCTGGGTATTAATAGACTATTGATACCTGCTGATATAGACAGTTAATTTTTTACACATGCTAGTTTGCAGTCGGCTGTAGTCTGTGCTGTGTGTTGTTCGAGCACAGCTTTTTGGTCCTGGTGCAGCCAACGCGAGGCGACAACACCGTCGGTTTTCGTCGTGGCTAGTTCTTTGAAGTCGGCTTGGTGTGTCCCAGGCTTAAGAGACTTCTTACAAAAAAAATCTTACCAACCCAAATTTTTCAATGGTAGCATATATTTATTGACATTTTCATGTTATTAATCTTATATTTTTCATAAAAATATGTCTAAAGCACTACACAAATGGTGATTTCACTTAGTCGGTAATTTTATTGCCATCTAAATTGGAAATATTGGTATTTTTCTTCCACCACTCATGAGAAAATTCCTGGCTGATTTACCTACTGTTTTTGACAAACACCAGGGTCATGTGGTACAATTCCCTTCTGCATTGTCATCTCTGAGTTTACATGGAGGATTTGGCCAAAATGTTGTTTTGAAAATCTTTTTGATCACTATGAAGTATGTGTAGGGCTGCAATTTGGGTATGTGGTGCAAAAGAAATTGTTTCAGAGAACTGAGAACTGAAATTCAATATGGCCATATGCATTGCACATTTTTAAGAGTGACAACCGCATTTAAAAATAACAAAGAAGAGCAAGAGCCATATTTAGCTGCAATTCATTGACATCCACATGCATGTTTTATCACAGAGGAGCCAAGCAAATGTTCTTTTACAGACATCACCCAGAAAAGCAATTCTAATAGTGCTTATACATCTGTGTATTTCTCAGGAAAGCCTGGATTTCTTGTATTGTTTCTCTGTCTGTTTTTTCCCTCTATGATTGTGTCCAGCTCCTGTGTCTTTTCCAAGACGGCTATCAGGCTCTGAGGCCCCTCTAGAGGGTCCTGTGACCTCTGACTATCCTCTTCTCAAACTCCCTCGGGCTTCTCTTTCTTCTCCTTCCGATCCCTTCCTCTCTCACTCTCCCTCTCCTCCCACTGTACTCCCGAAAGGTAAAGACTCGTGATTTCTAAATATTCAAAGACTACATGCAATTCAAAGTACATTTACTGTAATTCTAATAGGAATAGTACATCTCAGCCTGATTTGACTCTAAAGGAAACTTTAAGATAGCTTTTGGAGAAGTTAGATTCATTTCCTCTTAGCCACTGTCTCTCTTGTTCTCACTTTTTCTGCATCTCTGACTAATATTCTTCTTTCACGTGGTTTGCGTCCTCTTTGTGTCATTGCACTTCTGTCTCAGATTGTTTTGGAGCACCTCGCACCAATGTTTTTAAGCCCAAGATTGTCCCCAGTGCTCGCCCTGTATCCCCCACTCCTGTCCCCCTCCTCGAACCCAAAACTTCTTCTCTCTCTCTCTCTGACACGCTTAAGCGTCCATCTGCTGGCAGTGTGCCAGGTATTGAGAAATCTTCCAGACTGCATGTAAACAGCAGACAGCAATACTAAAGTACAGTTAACAAGTGCACTTAAGGTATTAATGAAATATGTTAAACATTTGTTCACATACACCAAATTAAAATTTTATTTTAAATGTAATGTTACTTACTATAATACTTGTAATATATTTAATTCTGCTTTCTTAAGTCTGGTCAGAAATCATAAAAATTGCTATAATTGTTGTATTGACAATTATTTTTATTAATAAAAAATGTATTTTTGCAACAAAAAAAAAACATTTTTAAAGATATTTTAATTCACTTTAGTGCAATGACAATATAAAAGTAAATTATTCAATTTTTAAAACAATCATTTAATTTTGTCTGTACAGTGTGTGCATAATTATTATACAAGTTGATATTCTGATCATATTTTTTTCCAAGCATATTTTAAACCATTTTAATTCCAAACATTTTAATTCCAAACCACATTAATCTTAATAACTACTATTAATTTTGTATATAATCCTTTATAAGCAATATATAATTGTTAACAAGGGCTGGATGTGAAAAACGCCAGATGTGCATAATTATTATTATATAATTATTTTAATTTTAAATTAATTCTGCATAATTATTCATTTAAAATAATTCTGCATAATTATTAATCATGTTTCCTTTTACAAGTAAAATGGGCTAAAAAGCAGATTTAACTCAAAACTTAAAGTCAAAACTTATTGAATGGCCATGAGAAGGATGCAATACTACAATACTAGAAATTGCAAAATTAAACTCTCTAACCCTCTATATATCCTCTAACACTTTATCTCAAATTCTATCTCAAAAACTTCCTTCACCTGTTTTACTTCTTTATATATATATATTTTCCATCTTTTTCTCACAGCATTTGCAGAGCTAAATGAGCGGACAATGGCAGTTTCTACGTCTCCCTTCTTCAGTGTCCCTCTAAATGAACCTGTGACACCTGTTCCTTTGCTGAGCAAACCAGATCTTGAAGCGCTTTGTGAAACATCTTGCCCTTCTAGTCAACTTCCCAAGCCACCTCCACCTCCCTCTGCCTCCCTTTCTTACTCCATCAGCAAACCCCTACCTGTCTCTTTTACCCCAGCAACTATATCCTCCTCTACCCCTGCTCTTGCCCTGTCAACTACTGATGCTCT
This sequence comes from Elopichthys bambusa, assembly GCA_037101425.1. Lineage (NCBI taxonomy): Eukaryota > Metazoa > Chordata > Actinopteri > Cypriniformes > Xenocyprididae > Elopichthys > Elopichthys bambusa. The sequence continues at coordinate 34,134,673 of CM074433.1, forward strand.
CACAAATGCCCCCTGTTGTTCACCTCAATCTTCTTCTGCACAGTCAGGTACTAAATTGCCTATTGTTTGCTTTAAAAGAGACTGTAACAGGAACTAGTGTGATTGGTGATAGGTCTAACAGTTATAATGTACTAGAAGATTTATTTTGCGATTAAGGGTACATTTAAATGATGTACTAAAAACAAAACGTTTTTTCTTTGCATTTTTAAAAAAAAGTTTCGCTTACAGACCACAGCATCGTCAAAATGATCTCATTTCATCCGTGAAAATGACTAAAAACGCTGCATCATGCATGCCAGGCCAGTAGTTGGCGATGTCACTTTTTAAAGAATCACTACGCCTGCGCACATATGCATTCTTCTACAGTGCCTATAGACCAAACACGTAAAACTCATGCGCATGGCGTCACTGTTTTCACAAATTCCATTTCATACCGTTTGCGTTTCAGGCCAGCAAAATGCTGTTGTCGTGTAAATGAATGGCCAAAGAAAGTTTTTTAAAAAACAGTGTCCTGTAAATGCCCCCTAAATCACATCTATCAAGGTTTTTGTTGTAACTAGCTGCAACCACCACAAGCTACTAGATATTTTGTTGTTCGCTTTAATTTATGTTTGCTGTGTCATGCTAGATAGTCCCACCCACAAGGAACTCTCAAAATCTCAAAAAAGTGAAAATTGTACATTGTTTTCCAGAAATACCCAGGGAGCTCAACACACTTACAGAGGAGGATCAAACAAATCCATTTTTACAAGGTGAATAAGTATTCTTCACTCTTGTCATTAATTATGTAAATGGCCTGAAAATGATTGAAACCCAAATAGATTAAGATCGATTAGCTTTTATTTATTTTAATAATTATTCTGATTCAATTTGCTGTTATGTATTACAGATTTACTCGATGAAGAACTGAAGACCTCTGAGCCCAAAGAAGAGCAGCATCGCTCCTCTCGGACTGTCTGCAGCATTAGCATTGCAAATCAACAATCTCCTTCCTCACTCCGCAAAATGGAAACCAGCAGCACTGAAAGAAAAGAGCTCAAATCTACTACAGCTGTAAAAAGGTGGGCACTTAAATATTATTTTTGTTTTGTTCATAAAAAAACAAACAAAACAAAAAACATAAATTTTATCTATAGAATTACTAATATAAAAACTAATATAATATCAGCTTTGCAGACAGTCTAGTTGTCAGAAGTGTATTTAGACGTGTATTTTGCTCTGTTTATAAAGCGTTTCTGCATGAATGTGCATTAGGCTTCATATGGTCACAAATCCAAATTTATCTCTTTAAATGGAAAAAAAAAAAAAAAAAGGTTCCTTAATAACAATTGGGGAAATGCATGACCTTGTGATGAGCCTATCATAAACAGACCATGACATTTGCCTACACCAGCTGTGCAAATGTTTAAACTCTCCATTGCCTTCTCTCACCACTCCAATCCTGCATCTATCTCGTTTGTCCTGTTTTCTCGCCACTAACATTGCTGCCACACAAAGTGCTCTCTAAGGAAAAGCTGCATCTAATCTTACCAAACACCGCCATGCTTTGTGGCCTCTCACCCCATATTTTGCCACCTTTGACACCAAATATCTTTGTCTCCCAGTCTTGGGCCTGTTGGCACATCATCTTTAGACACATCTGGAGTACAGCCTGTGGAACCTTCCAGATCTGAGGAGTTGGACATTGGAACTGTCCCTCCTCCACACCCATTCTCTGCTCCAGCAACAATACCTCACTCATCTGCAATGTCCACTTTTACAGAGAAAAATCAACAAGTTTTTATTGCAGAGAAACCACCTTTGGCTGAGGAAGAACCGGATTTTAAAGTGGCCAATTTTGATAAAGTGATCATGACCTCTAAACCTATTAAAGATGTTACTGTTAGCAGATGCCCTGAGAAAGAACCACTCAAAATTGACACTGAAAAGCCAATGCAGTCCAGTCTGGTTCAAACCTTTTCAATAACCGATGATGACTTACTAAAGCAACCAGAAAACCCAATTATTGAATCAGCAGGGGAAGTTTCTCCAAAAGAGGAACAGAATGAGCAGAATGTGAAGGGTGCTCTGCTTTGTGTTGACCTCAACAAGTCAGACGAGGACAAGATATTCAAGAAATTTGCCTCAACTGTGGTTACCCCTACAGAACAAAATATCCACAACGTTTTATCCAGCTCATCACCTCTACAGCAAGAACCTACAGATCTTCCCAGGGAAAAAAGTCAAGTGTGGGTGGAAGAAGTCCTTGCGTCTAAGATCGACAGTAGTTTGAGAGAGCAACAGTCCCATAAGGATCATCTGGACAAGATTTTAACTATTGAGGAAAGGTGAGTGTGTTGCTAGCATGGTACTGTTACACTTCCAAACTGTTGCAAACTGGAACTTTCCTCTTTATTGCTACTTCCTCAATAAACCCATATCTGTCTTTTAATGACGTTAATTTGAATAGTTAGTCACATATAACTTTAGTGTCATGAACAGAAACTGTTTAATAGATAACACATTTTAAATATACTAACCTCAGTATGAACAGATAGGTTTGTTATATATTCTTCCCCAACCACAAATTGACGCTTCTGTAGAATTATATCACCTATATCCAGTCTCCAGAAATTTATATTTGAACCTTCTAAACACCTAACTAAATTTCTTGACATTTCTCTATCTGTAACAATTTTCTTCCTGTCTCATTCTTCTGTTCCCTGTTATTCTCTCAGTCAAAATGAAATGGCCTTCACTCCAACTGACAGGCCTAGCATTAGCCTCAAAGCAACTGTCCCTCAGATATCAGATCTTCCCAAAGTGCTTCCTCCCAGTCATCCCCAATCCCTGGAGCCCAAAGTCCTGAAATGCATCTCAGAACAATCTCCAGCAGTCAGTGAACCAGCTAAACCAGAGCTGATCGTAAAGGAGTCAGACATGACAGTGTTAACACAGAAGAGCATGGAGGTCCATTCACTCCCATTCAACCAAGCAGAAGTGCCGATTTGGAGTTCTCTGGAAGAGAAAGTAAAAGATCAGGAGGATGAAGCAAGAGATGAGGAAATAAATAAGCACAAAACGCCTCACAAGATGCCAAAAGAAGAAAATAAAGCCAAGGTGTCCTCAAAAAAATCTTTAGATGGAGGGTAAGAGACATTTTGACAGTGCCCAACATGGTCTCTAATATTCAGCCATGGCCAAGTGCTTGCATGCTTGAGTTTTGTCACACGTCTCATACAAATAAGTGTGTTAAAATGGTCTTTTGTGCACTCTCATGTGTCAGTAAGAGAGTGAGTTTCGGCAAGCCATACTTCAATGATTTGGATAAATGCGTACTAATATTGGCTTCATGTTTTAATGTGTGTTATGGCTGGCAAATGAACGTGAATAAAGGTTCATTAATGCATGTTTGATCAAAATGAGGTAAGTAAAATGTGTCATAAACCCTATTCCTTACCTCACAGTGAAGAAAAAGCTGTTAACCAAATCGAGGATGCTGAGAATCTCGTTTTAACCGAACCAGTGTCCCAGCAGCCAATACCCTCCAATGTCCTTAAGCCACAACCAGCTGAGACTATTAAGGAGAAGAAAACAGAAGCTGTTAAAGTCAGTATACCAGTCCGTATGAAGCCTTCACTTCCTGTGATCTCCCCTGCTGTTGCTGTAAAGGAAAACAGGACATCACTGCATCTGGAGGAACTTTGCCCTCTGACGCCAAACCTGTCTCTGGATACTGAATCTGACGGAAATGGTTTAAATAAAAAGGTCACGCTTGAAGAAGAGAGTGTGTTATGGGCCACAGTAGAGGAGAAAACAAAAGAAAAAGGTGATGAGGTTGTTAGCATGGGCAAGTCGGTAACAGAAAAAGAGGTCCTGGATAGGGGGTAAGTGCTTGAGGTTTGTTAACCTCACTGCATGGAGTTTTGTGTGGACTGCGAACTATCTGGGCTTGAATGGTTTTGTCCATACTATAGTACGATTTTTTTGTTTGAAAACAACTTTGATTCCGCAAGGATGCATTAAACTAATCAAAAGTGACAGTAGAGACATTTATAATGTTACAAAAAAATGTATTTATTTATTCTGCCTGTGTTACTAACACATCTCTTAAAGTAAGCATTTGATTTACTTGCTGGGAGTTGAGATGTTAGCGAGAGAATATTGATATTCAAAGAATATTCTTGTCACTTACACTTTTTGGTCCATGGCAGCCAACGTGGACAGGAAACATCAGAAAACAAGCCAGAGGAGCAAAAGGACTCATTCACTTTGCCCCCTTTCCACTGCAAACTGGTTAAAAATGCTATCGGAGAGAGACAGACCGAAGAAAAGAAAGAGAAGATCACTGAAGTGGAAGATTCAGATGATAAGACGACGCTGCAAAGTGGCATTGAGACAATTTGGACAACTCAGGCTGGACCTAAAGAAGATCTGAAGACTGAAGGTGTCTGTTCAGGGACTGAACCTGGCCTTGAGCTTGATGTAGGAACAGACAGGACTATAGACACATGTATACTGGAACATGACTCTATTTCTGATCAGGAAGAGGTATCTGTAGGCTTCATACAGGGGATTTTTGGTGTTCTGTACAAAGGGTAAGTGTGGGACAATTCTGAGACTTGCACAGAGCTTCTTTGGCCTTGGCATCTGCATGGCTATAATTTCATTTCCCTGAAACACTGAAAGGTTGTTATTAGGTGTGATTATACATTTGCAAGGAAGCTTTTGCATCCACATTTAGGGTGTCCTGTAGTAATGAGAAGCATAGCTTGCTTGTTTGATTGATTAAATACTGGCTGGTGATTTTCAAGGCTAAATCAAAAACAACCCTTTTGCAAATGGAAGCCATTTGTTTTGTCATGGTGTAATGTAATTTTGTCATTTAAATATCCTCATCCTTTAGTTATGAGACCATGACATCTATACTACAGCAGCCAAGCACAGCAGAAAATGTTCAAGATAACACAATCTTGGACAATCAAGATGGATCTGTGGTTGAAATTCTCCCTCCCGAGGCCTTCTGTGACACCAAAATTGAGCATCCAACTGATGATGACCCCCAGGAAAACTTAATCAAGGATTTGTTACCGTCTAGCGAGTTACAGATAGATATTCAGACCACCGAGCCGGTGGCCATGAGCTTGGTGGAGTGCTTGAAACTGGCTGCCAGAGAAACTCAAAGCGGATCCATGAATTTCAAAGCCCAGGATGAAGGAAGCCCTTCTAAACAGAAAACAGCAATTGAGCAAACCCAAATACTGACACCAAACAGAAATGACAAATGCATGAAGATGGATTTAAAGTCTGAGAGTGTAATATCAAATGAAGAGATAAGCAAAGAGCCATGCTTACCTCTGGAAACCACCAAAGAAGACATAACTGCTAAGAAAGAGGTGCAAAACGTCAATGCTGTGGAAACAGATAGTCCGGTGACGGTGATAGACTTTGAGGAAATAAAAATACACGAAAGCCCAAAAAGAAATGGACTTGAAGAACTTGTGCTTGGCGAGATGATTCCTGGCAAGACAACAGCAGCAGATTTAAGGCCTATGGTGGAGTCTGGGGGTTCACAGGAGGATCTGGAATATGAACTGGGTCAGGAAGACTTAGGGACAGTGTGGTCTGCTGAGCTATATATGGATGGAGGGTAAGTGCATGACCTCTGCCTGCACTGCCTCTCATTTTTATGACCCTCCTTACGATCAGCACGATTTTGGCAATGTTCCGTCTGGCTGACCGACAAGTGTTCTAGTCGTTATTCGTATTTGTCTGTGACAAGGGCTGGTGGTGTCTGTGTGTGACGTAAAGCAGTGCATTTAATGTGTCCTGTGTTCTTATAAGAGATGGGTTGGGATGCACTACCATTAAAAACTTTGAGTCAAAGACATTTTTTGTAATTAATACTTTAATGCTTTATTCTGCAAGGGCATTACATTGATCAAAAGTGACAGTAAAGACATTAATAATGTAACAAAAGGTTTCTGTTTCAGATAAATGCTGTTCTTTTGAACTTTATATTTATCCTGAAAAAAATTAATCACAATTTTCCATAAAAATATTAAGCAGCACAACTGTTTTTAACATTGATAAAAATAAGAAATGTTTCTTGAGCTCCAAATCAGCATATTAGAATGATTTCTGAAGGATCATGTGACTAAAGACTGGAGTAATAATGCTGAAAATTCAGCTTTGTCATTACAGGAATGAATTACATTTTAAAATATATTAAAAAAGGAAGTTTTTAAATTGTAATACTGTTATGTATTTACTGTATTTTTGATCAAAAAAATGCAGCCTTGGTGAGAATAAGAGACTTCTTTCAAAAAAATCTTACTGACTTCAAACATTTGAGTGGTAGTGTATATATTTTGAGCATGAAACCTATTGTGTTGGTTCCTTTTTTAATAGCAAAGGTTTTGATTTTTTTGGTCTCTGTGGTTTTTTAAAAAGGACTAAACAGCAGTTTCACAGCTTGTTTGTCGATTTTGCAACTGCTGCTGCAAGCTAGCAAAAATAGTTAGCAAAAAATGTTACATAGTGACTGTGGGCTTACGCTGCTGTTTGTAGCCCCTTGCTGGACTGATTGTGCCATTTTCACTTAATTGCATTTTTACTGAAAAACCTTTGCCCGCTATAATAACCAAATTGGTAAGGTGCAACATTTTGATATTATGTTCTGGTGTCCCATTTTTCACAGACCAGAGGAATCCTCAATACAGCCAGTACCACACCCAAGAGATTTCACAGCCAAACAAACACTAGAAGCACCTCCCACTGCCTTTTCATCAGAATCTGTGTCTATATTAAAAGACACTACACTAACGGAAACTATTTTCCAACCTGTTGGCAAAGTTATCCCTCCCTGTCAAGATGAGAGTATGCAGTCACCACCCCCAGTGCCTTTACAGGAAGTCGGCCCTGATGCCATAAATATAGACAGTAGCGATGCAGCAGCTAACAAACATGTGGTTCCACAATGTGATGAAAAAGGAACCATTCCTTCACATGTAACTACAGAGACAACAACTGTAAAGACTGTTGAGATATGCAGTGATGTTGCGAAAGAGACGAGTGAGAATAACGTATCACCACTAGAGGGCGACATTACCAAAACCATGTCTATTGATAACACTTCAAAAGTTGTGGTGGAAAAAGAGAGCTGCCCAGTCATCACCAAGGCATCGGAAAGCATTATTATAGCAGCCACAGTGAGACCAACAGATATAAACATTGATGAGAATGTTGTTTCCGGGCAGGACATTTCTCCGAGGAGCTCTGTGGTCCCATGGCCATTTCCCTCTCCTAAACTTGAAAGAAACCATGAGCTAACAAAAGGTACAGAAAGTTCCAGTCTAAAGTATGATGACCTCTCAGAGGAGAATGTTCTGTTAGCAAAGATTCGTCAAATGGCAGAAGAGGAGACAACACAGCCTCCAGCTCCTGCTCCACGCAGGATATGCTTGATTCCCTGCAAGTCTGATTTCGAACTTCCTCCAACTCCACCCCTGCAACTCAAGTCTAGCATGAAACCGCCCATGGATGAGATAAAGCCAAATTTAGATCACACTGAGATCACAAATACTATTGGACCTCAACCGTCAGTGATTTCTCCAGAGGAGATAGATGAGACGATTAACATCAGTCAGTCTCAGATGACCTCTGTGCCACTGGAGAATTTTAAGTTAGATGATAGAGAAGCCAATGCTAGAAATGCTGTTATAGATGATAATGTCCTGTTACACAAGCAAGAACAAAATGTCCAGCTGGAATGTATGGCAGCTGAAAGGGAGTGCCAAGATACACCAGCTGTTAAGCCCACAAACCAGACAGAAAACACAGAAACAAAAGCTGAAACTAAGAACAAGGAACAACCAGATTTAAGTATTGATAGAAGCGAAGAGGCTCAAATAGAGCAAGATAGACCACCATCTCCAGTGCCTGATGAGTTGTAAGTTTGAGTGGCATGTAAACACTAAAATTCAGCCTTATTTTACCATATTATATTGTTTGAGTACCATATTATGTTTTTGAACACTGTGTATATTAATATTTTGCATGACTTTCCATTAACCTCTAAACAACACCCAAAATGTTCTAAGCATTGCAGAGAGGGAAACTGTACCTGTTTTCCATAGCAGAACAATAATGAATTCAAAATTTAATTTCGAAACCAGGTGGTGCAAAAACAATGATGAGGAGTTGTTTATTTATAGTAACACAGGGCTAAAAATGTACATCATGTCAGTATGTCTAGCATATTTCCTGTACTTTTGACAGGGCTGGCCATCCTCAAGAAAAGGATTCCTCTGATGTAACCCCTGAGGCTAATGGGAGCGAGACACCATCTAGGAGCCCAGGCAGCATGCAGGTTAATGGACAGACCACTGTAGAGGCATCCCATGTGATTGTGCCCCCAGTGCGCAGTAAAAAGAAAATCATTCCACCGCCCATGGACCTCACAATAGTAAATACAGTGGATGAATCAAATAAAGAGGGTTCAGCATTGCCTGCATGGGATGTGAGTGGCATTTGCTGTTTAAAGTGTAAATGTAAAGTACATGTTAAAATGTTTTGTTTTTTTCTAATCAGGTCTTACTTTATTTATTTATTTATTTATTTATTTTTTTGGGCTTTCCATTTGTCACTATACAGTTTGCCAGTCCACTGCCGAGTCCTGGTCTGGTGACCTCCAGTCAGTCCTTGCTGGTGTGGTGTCAAGAGATCACTAAAAACTATAAGGGAGTAAAAATCACAAACTTCAGCACCTCTTGGCGTAATGGCCTGGCGTTCTGTGCCATCTTACATCACTTCCACCCTGAGATAATGTAAGTTTTATGTCTATTCTCTCTTTCTTAGTATGACTCAATTTATGTGCAACAGCCTAAAAAACTAGATTATTTGGTTCAATTAATTGCCATTTTGTAAATATCTGTACCAAAGAAATATGACATTTTTAATATTTAATTGCGCATGTTAATTTCCTCTATTTTTTATTTAATTTACCGTTGTCATCATATAACACTCACTTAAAAGCTTTTATATATACAGTTGCAAGAAAAAGTATGTGAACCACTTGCAGAATCTGTGAAAATGTGAATAATTTTAACAAAATAAAGGAGATAATACAAAATGCATGTTATTTTTTATTTAGTACTCTCCTGAGTAAGATATTTTACATAAAAGATGTTTACATATAATCCACAAGACAAAAAAATAGCTGAATTTATTAAAATAACCCCATTCATAAGTATGTGAACCACTGATTCTTAATACTGTGTGTGGTTACCTGGATGATCTACGACTGTTTTTTTGTTGTGTGATGGTTCTTCATGAGTCTCTTGTTTGTTCTGAACAGTTAAACTGAGCTCTGTTCTTCAGAAAAATTCTCCAGGTCCTGCAGATTCTTCTGTTTTCCACCATCTTTTGCATATTTGAACCCTTTACAGCAGTGACTGAATGATTTTGAGATCTGTCTTTTCACACTGAGGACAATTGAGGGACAATTATTATTTACACAACTATTAAAATAGGTTCAAACATTCACTGATGCTCCAGAAGGAAACATGATGCATTAATAGACAGGGGGTGAAAACATTTGGAATTTGAAGATCAAGGTAAATTGTATTTAATTTGTCTTCCGGGAAACATGAAAGTATCTTCTGTTGCTTCCGAAGGGCCGTACTAAATGGAAAAAAAAATATATGTTTAAACAAAATAAGAAAAATTTGGACATCTTCTTCCTGTTCAAATGTTTTCACCCCCTGACTCTCAATGCATCATGTTTCCTTCTGGAGCATCAGTGAATGTTTGAACCTTTTTTAATAGTTGTGTTTGAGTCCCTCAATTGTCCTCAGTGTGAAAAGACAGATCTCAAAATCATTCAGTCACTGCTGTAAAGGGTTCAAATATGCAAAAGATGGTAGAAAACTGAAGAATCTGCAGGACCTGGAGAATTTTTCTGAAGAACAGAGCTCAGTTTAACTTAAAAGACGGATCTCAAAATCATTCAGTCACTGCTGTAAAGGGTTCAAATATATATATATATATATATATAAATAACACTGTTGAATATATGATCAATGTTAAATCTTTAGCAACATCAAAATAAATATCTATGTTGTGGAGCCTAAATTAACTCGTAGAATTTAAAATAATTGATTTACGTTTTTATTTTAATACTTTTTTTAGACAAAATAATATTTAATTTTAATATTGACCATTTTTAGCTTATTGTCCATAATCCAATCTCCCAAATGCAGATGTTAACACAAAACTAATAGCTAGGGTTCGATAATTCTTTCAACAACTTTATTTTAATTCATTATTATTAATTTTTTGTTGCCATTTAATTGTTTACAATTAAACCAATCATCTAAACATTTTATTTGTATAGCGCTTATCACAAGACATATCGTTTCAAAGCAGCTTTACGGAAAATGCATGTGTCTACTTTACAATTTACAGTGATCTGGTATCAGAGGTGTCACTATGTCAAAGTAATGTATTTCAAAAATGTACACAAATCACACAGTTAGCTAACATAATGTATACATTTCAGGCAGAAACAATGAGCTCATTGAAGTAATTATTACAAGTTATGAACTTATTGATTACAGTATATAGAAAATTTAGCATTGGCGCATGTTGATTCAGAGTTTGCATTTGTTATTATGTACTGACCTAGTTGTTGTTTTCCAGTGACTTTGATGCATTAGAGCCTCACAACATAAAGCAAAACAACAAAAACGTAAGCTTGGTTTAAGCAGATGTTCTACATATAGATATTTTTGAACTATATACACAAAATAAACCCTTTATTTGTGCTGCCTTTTTTTTCTTTCAGGCTTTTGATGGCTTTGCATCACTGGGAATCTCTCGTCTGCTGGAGCCCTCAGACATGGTGCTTCTCTCTGTGCCAGATCGTTTGATTGTCATGACGTACTTGTGCCAAATCCGTGCACACTTCACTGGGCAGGAGCTGAGTGTGTTACAGATAGAGCAGAACAACAGTCAGTCCAGCTACGCATTGGCCGAGCCAAACCAGCAGCCGGATGTACGCGCAGCAGCCAAATTCTGTGCTGAGAGGCTCCAGGCTGGATCTGTGTCAGGAGATAATAACAGCAGGGACTCACTGGGAGAGGAGGGAAGTGACACTGTGGCTAAGCCCAACGGAGGTCTTGTTCCTCCACCTCGGACTAAACGTGCTGGAAAGGTGGATGAGAAGGGCAGTAAGGAGACACAGGAAGGTGCACAGACACCTGTTGCCCCGCCACGACCAAACGCAGCGGCTTCCAGATCAGGGTTTGGGCACATACGAGATGCAGATCTAATGAAGAAACGGCGGTCGCGACTAAAGAGTGAATCCATGGACGAGCCTGATTCAAAGGAGCAGCTAAATGAGGTAAAGGACATTGAATTTTCCCTTTCTTCACATTAATGTATTTTAATATTTAATCTAATTGTCTTTTTTCTACTAACCTCTGACAGTCTGATAAAAGTGAACCAACAGTTGAAGGAACAAATGGCTCAACAGCTGCCAGAGAAAGTGCTGAAACAGGTAACTTTCCTAAACATCTTCCTAAAAAATTATTGAATTTAGACTTGGTATTTCACACTCTAATTTACCTCTTTTCGCCATTTAATGTGTGTTTGCAGAACCTCATGAAGCAAACCAAGATGTTAAATCAGCAGATAATGAGACAATGGTCAGTATACCTTCAGTATTTAAGAGAATTATAGTATTTCTTTCATCTTATAAAAGTGAAATTCTTGGATAATCTCAAAGCTTGTGATTTTAAAATATAAAAATTTGCCAATTTGCACGTCAAATACCTAAAAAATGTCTTTTTAATAGGGCTGCACAATGTTCATTAATGAAATATTAAAAATCAACAAATTGCGATATGCAATGACTTGAGATAACTGAATGATTTTATTACTTTAAAAAATTATGAAAAAGTATAAACCTAGTTTTAGGTTGATTCAGATGGCAGAGAATAGACTGCTGACGAATGCGAGATGACCAGTTGCGTACCCAGTGATCTCATAGTGTGAGAATCTCATAGCAAACTAGTCTGAGAAGATATTAAGTCACCTGCAGCTGCTGCAAACGATTTAGAGAATCATGAAAAATGTATGTTGGTTATATTTTTTGTTTTAATATACATTTAAATATAGCATTATCATATAGCATATCGTATTATTTAACAAGTTGTCACATATCACAATTTTTATCAATATTGTGCAGCCCTACTATCTAAACTTAAAATAATCATCATAATAATACAATTCTGGGGCTGGATTCACAAAACATTCTTAAAAATAAAAAGTCTTCTTAATTGCTGTTTCTTCTTATTTTCTAAAAAATACAATTAAGAATATTTTGCATTCCCAAAAATATTTTTTAGAAATGTTCTTATCTTTATTCTTAAAGGGGACCTATTATGCCCCCTTTTACAAGATGTAAAATAAGTCTCTGGTGTCCCCAGAGTGTGTATGTGAAGTTTAAGCTCAAAATACACAGATCATTTTTTATAGCATGTTAAAACTGCCACTTTTTGGGGTTGAGCAAAAACGCGCCGTTTCAGTGTGTGCCCTTTAAATGCAAATTAGCTGCTGTGCTCGGCCTAAGAGGGCAGAGCTTCAAGAGCTAATTCTCCGGTGTCAGGATTCAGTCAGGACGCATTATAATGACAGAAACTGCGAATATATGCTGCATGGAGATAGAACAGGTATAGTTTAGTTTAATTACAGTTATAACTTATATTATCTTCTTGTTTTTATCCACTATATTAGTACAAGCCAGTTTACCAATGAGTTTTATTGTACTTCACACAAAAGATGAAGCGTCTGTTTTCACTCTAGAAAATCACTGTAAGAGCGTAATAAAACACAGTGCAAGTGTGCATTAAAATATTATCCATAAACTCTCTCTCTCTCTCTTCCTTGCATTATCATCAAGATACACAGCGAAGTACACAGAAACACTCGATACAACTTACAGTAAACAAATATATAAAGACCTTATGCCTTTTCGGGTGGTGCTTAATAAACTGGTAAACTTTATATCCATAAATTAACTCTAATGAACTGTAATAAAGTAACTTCATTACTGCCGTATCCAGTATCACTCTGGAGACTGTATGTTTTGTATTGTCCCTTTGTATTGACATTGGTTCACAAAGCAGTCGGGTGTGAAATGATTCGCGCAGACATAAACGAATTTCGGTAGAGTTAAGGGAGCATTTTCTTAAAAAAACAAAATTAATCTACCTCGTCTTCAGCGGCTCAGATTTAGGGAGTAAATGGAGAGAGCTATGTGGATTAATCCATTCAGCTACAGATCACCTAAAATGCTTGGGAGACATTCTTGTCAGTGCAGCAATGGCGGACTGTATAGCTCGCTGTGAACTCGCTCAGGGCGGTTCTATGTTAAAACAGCAGTGTTTGTCATCATTTGTGGGCGGCACCTGTGGCTAATGTGACGTCACACTGCCAGGGATCTGGAAACGGCTTGTTCTGAGACACTGCTTATGATTTATGCGGATTAAAAAAAAAGGAGTGGTTGGATTTTTATCATTACACACACTGCCACCACACATTTATGTCCAAACACCATGCAAAAGTGAATTTTGCATAATAGGACCCCTTTAATACAAACCTAAAAAAGTTTGAATAATTGTAAATAACCTCTTAAAGTAAGGATAACCTCAACATATCTTAAATCCCCTAAGGTTTAATAAATTTACATTGGACGCGACAAAGCAATCATTGCAAATCCATTTGTTTTTCATGTCAGAAGTAACTAGAGCACTTAAACTATGTCAGAAATAGAATGGGGCATCAGTTTACTTTCACAAATTTGTCACCTCACCACATCTTGTTTAGACAGCATCACTGATTATAATGAGTTCTATTTACTTTTGTTGCGTCGCACCACTCATTTCTGGTGTAGACACTAATTAAACGACTTCACGACTTCAAACGACTTCAAATTTTTCGACATTTATGTGATTAAAGTCCAGCCGACTAGTCACTGATGATGTCACTAATGAACAAATAAGCCTGAACCTTGAGCTGAGACTCGAACATGTGTTTAATTCTACCTGGCAGCATCTCTCTACTAATAGTGAACCTCTGGGTTTTAGTTACTAAGAAATATATGCTAGAACCTTTCAGTTTCTAAGCTATTTTACTGATAAATCACAGAACAGTGTTGACAATACATTTCTGCGCAACTGAATGTTTCTGTGTGCACAATCTACATGTGATGTGGGCGCTATACTGTATGTGTGTGCATTACAATGCAGCAGCGCATTAGTTTAGAACGGCAATTAACTTACGTGTACAATAAGCTATTTAAAACGAGCATTCCCCTGATCAATATTTAGCATTCAGCTGATATAATTTAATATATGTGGAGCACTCTCGGAGTATGCATTTATTTGTCATTTCAACTGTTGGAAATGGAGCGTAAAAGCGGACTTGAAAGATTTCTTATCCTGTCATGCCCTTTATAGGCCTTGATTGGCAACTAGTCGATGTCAGGCTTGAAGCGTGTTAGAATTTATCTGAAGCAATTCCTTTCTTCATGAATCCAGCCCCTAAATTCACAAGCTTTTACCATCCCATATTTAATTTCATTGTTTAACAAACCTTTTAGTTAAATCAAGCCTGTCCTTTCCTCTCCATTATCTTTGTGCGTCATTGTTTGTTGCTGTCTTATGAATGTTGGTCTTCTCTGTATCTGGCTCTGTGCATCTCTCTTCCTCCCCATTTCCAACCCTTTCCGCTTTCTTTTTCTCTCTCTGTCTGCGATACTCTCTTGTCTGGTTTTATGTATGTCTCCCTGTGGTACTTCCCGGCCAGTGTCTGCAGGACACAAATCAGTATGTGTTGAGTGAACTCCAGGCCCTGGAAACCGAACAGAAGCACATAGACAGCAGAGCTGCCGTCGTGGAGAAAAGGCTCAGAAAGCTCATGGAGACGGGTAAGAAAAACACTCATATAGAGAGAAAGAGAGTAAAGCTGATTTCAAGTTAACTCTTGAAATGCAGCATAATACATCTCAATTATCTGTTTAACAGGAAGTGATAAAGATGAAGAAGAGAAGCTGATTCAGGAGTGGTTCACTCTGGTCAACAAGAAGAATGCTTTGATCAGGAGACAAGACCATCTGGAGCTGCTGTATGTCATGATTATTACATTCACAAGTGATATATAAGACACAGTCAGTCCACAACAATACTCAATAATGACGTTATCCTTGCAGGCAAGAAGAGCAGGATTTAGAAAGAAGGTTTGAGCTGCTAAACCGGGAGCTCAGAGCCATGATGGCTATTGAAGGTAAGAAGGCTGTGTAACTGATATGAGTTATTTAATGGAAGTCAGTCACAGCTCTACAATACAATAATATTTTGGCTGATGCTGATAATTATAATATATAAGATTCATTTAATAATAACAGTCCATAATAATTTATTAGTTATGGTCGTTAAACTATGTACTGGTCGATAAATGGCTGATATAACAATTCTATACTATTATGTCTAATAAGTAAGCAATAAGGTACGAGAGGCTGTGCTGTATCGTGAATAAGTCACGGCTGAAGGGGTTGCAGGCACTCCGCGAACACAACGCCCTTCAGCCGTGACTTATTCACGATACAGCACTAGTTTGAAGTACCTTATTGCTTTTATAAAATGGTTACAAATATTACAGATATTACACACAATACAAATATTAAAGCCAAAAAATATGTATCAATGCAACTTTCATGAAGGAAAAATCACTAAAAGCCTTCCTTCCACCGGAAAAAATAGTCCCTGACTGTGAACAGCAACAGAAGTTACATTATTACACCATTAGATGGCGGCAAACACTGCCTTTATGAGTGAGCCACTCAGTAGCAAAGACTTTTATATTGAAAAGATGGAATATTTTATATTGTGAACACGGAACAAGATGCAACTGACAAATGCTTTGACTAGCGCTGTCAGTCACGGGAAAACCTCTTAACTGTTAAAAGGACAAGATATTGCAGTGGACATTTAAACATATTTTTTTATTATGAACATAGGACTGACCTAAAGGAAACTTCTAAATCTAAATGCAAGTAATAAACTCGTTCAATCGATCTCTTTCTCGCAATACTCTTCTACATAATACGGTAAGCTTCAATGAACAATATCAATTGAGAACAAACAGTTTACGTTGCTAAGAGTGGTTGCTAAGGGTGTTGTGTAGTGATGCACAGAATCGTTGGGTGAAGCAATCATAGCCGTGTTTTATCTTGACTAAAACACAGCTATTGACCAATCAGAATCAAGGACAGGAACTAACCGTTATATAAATAAAAAATAAAGCATTACAAAAATAAAATCAGTCATTTTAAATACTACAAGTAAATTTAGACATCACAACATTTTGATGTATAGTATGATATATATAGTATTATTATGTTTTTAAAGATTAACTTTAAGTGAGAGTCACATGGCAACAAGGGTAATATAAATGTAAAAATAGAGCAAATGAGCTTGTAGTTAATTATTCAATTATCTAATATCAGCCTGTATGCTACTGATATATCAGGCATCTGTATTCTACACATTCCACGTTTTCATTTGTCATGTTTAAAAATAATTCCTCAGATTTTACCCCTAAAACCAACATTAAAAATGTGAAAAAGATTACAGATTTCAAATTTAATTAATTACAATTTGACGGAGATGTAACAAATAAGTGAATATTTCAGATTAACATGTATTTTACACAATATTTACTAACCTGTTAATTGTCAGTGTCCCAGGAGCGGGACACTTGGCACGCTTTTTTCCCCATCACATATTTTAGTAATCATCATAAATTAGGTATCATTTGAAAGCTTAAACACTCAAAATTCATCCTATAAAAACTGTTTAGAAATTGTGTTACCATAAATCCTTTTAGCAGGCTCAATTATTGTGATATCAACTTCTATACTATTCTATATTGTGATATCAACTATCAAATTTGGAACACAACTTGGTTAGACAGATGGCTTTGATTTTGCTAGCAATTGTAGAGTCCAAATTATTTGGTAAATATATATATTTTGTACAAAATACAAATATTTTTTTAAAATTGCTTTACAGTAAACAAACTTTTACAACCTTTTGTACACTTCTGCAATAATCTGCGGAGTGTCTTCCTAAACTATAGTTCTGTATTCCAAAGCATTCAAGAACTACAACCATTTACTTCTCACATCTATCCTTAAAAAAGGAAGTGTCCATTAACAGGGGGAAAACACACACACACACACATACACAAACACAAAATGGAAAAATGATCCCCAGCTTGGCCCGTTTATTGGTCTATTAATACTTTTAATACTTTTACTATTAAACCTTTACTTACCCATTTCCTCTATGGCTGCAGCTTTAGTAGTCAATATTTCATCACTGTACCATCATATGACTCACATTCATATTCCATCTATCAGACTGGCAGAAGACTCAGGCCCAGCAGCACAGAGAACAGCTACTGCTGCAGGAGCTGGTGTCACTGGTCAACAAGCGGGACGAGCTGGTCAGAGACATGGATGCAAAAGAGAGAGGGTGAGTCTAGTCCCACTGTGTTTTGGTGTACTGGCATGGTGAAAATTATAAATGAGTTATGTGATTTTACATTTCACATGCACTGTTTGTATTTTGTATGTGCAGAGCTTTGGAGGAGGATGAAAGACTGCAGAAAGGTCTGGAGGCAAGACGTAGAAAATACAGCAATAAGGAAAAGTGTGTTCTTCAATAGAACTTGAATTCATATGAAAACTGTGGCTCACTGCACCAGAGACAGTCTAGATGACTGACTACACCAGGACATTAGTGTGCCTTGTTTTAACTTTCAAAGACATTTGGCTTAAACGTGAAGCCCTCAACATCTTCAAGATCTCAGTGACATCAGTGGGATATAAAACATGTTCAGTGTGGATCATACTAGTTTTTCCCTGAAAGTATGCACAACGATTTGAAGGTTCATCCAGGATGCACTGGTAAAGAGTTTTGTATTATAAGCAATATTACTTTAAATCTGAAAAGGTCTTTGTTTTATTGCACAGTAAACAAACACCCTTCGCATACCTGAATGGTTATAGACAAATAAACTGAACACAAGAAATAAAAGGGAGAAAAGAGGGGAAAAAATGCTTCATGCTGCTGTAGATTGTAAAATAAAAGTACTGATTGAGACTTGTGTCATGCGACCTTCGTGAGGATTTCTTTTTTTCGTTTTCTTTTTTTTTCTGAAGCAAACAAAACATTGCTCAATATAATTCCTCCAAGCTACAGCAGTGAGCAAGATTTTTTCTCCTTTGTTATGTTTTATTGGAAATTTACTTTGCTCCAGATAGGACAAAAATTAGGATAATTTGACTTTGTCTTTAAGATGTATTGAACATGCAAAGAGACTTGCACCAAAGTTTGCTGTTTTTACATTATTTATTTAAGTGTGTTGTTTCCTGGTATGCCAAAATGTCTCTGTTGGGCTGTTGTCTTGTATTAGCTGCAAATTGTATTCTCTGATAGTTTATCAGACAATGTGTCTCCAAATGAATGTATTCATAAAGTTTTATTGCATTGCAGTGCCTTTAGAGATTTAATACCTTTTGAAAAGGGGCTTTTATATACCGAAGCCTGTATTTTTCAGTTTTAAACCTTGAACGATAACACAAAATGAAAAATATTTATGGATTGTTTTATAGCCTATACAAAAAGTATTTTGTCTGTACTCTTTTTGATATTTAAATGTGTTATTCATTCCTATTTTAAGATTTAGATTGTTTTATTCAATAAAGTTTGATGCTGTTTGAATTCGTTTTTTTTTTTTTTTTTTTACCTAAATAATACCTAATAATACGTTCTACCTTTGCAACCTGAGTCTCTGGGGGACTTGTCACTTTAGCCAGGATCACAAACCATTCTGAGACTGGATCTTTTGACTTGAACAGTAACCAACTACAAAGAAACCTCTAGCAACTGCCTTGGAAAACACCTACAACACCACCTAAGTATCATGGCGGTTTGTTTCTAAGGGACAATCACCACGCAGACACGTTTGATTAGAGCACTGTATATATCAGCTGATCAAGAAAACCAACATATTTTATAATCACACAAAAAACAAGCAAACTTTTGTGTGAATTCTGGCTAAACACAACATTACATATGCATGGATCCTAACACTAGGCGGCGAAAGCGGATAAGAAAAGCAGCGCATCATCATCCGTCACTGCCGCACCTGCGCGGCTTGTAAAAACCAAAGAGAAGAGAGGAGGCGAAAAGTCAGACTGGGTTAATTTTGTAAGGAAATCTGGAAACAGTCCACAAAGGATTATCAAAACTCAAATATCCTCTTTTTATTGCTACTATTCCAGGCTAAATACTGGCTCGGAGTCTGCGGTCAGCCGGTGAACAGTAAGCGACCTAGAGCGCTTCTACCAGCTGGACAAACAATAACAATCCCTTTGCTGTCACATCATGAACCCTGAATAGTAAGTCGTCTTATCCTGTGATATTTGAACATTTATGACCGCCTAATAATGTTTGTAACCTTTCGTTGACAGGTCAACCAAATCTTCTACGCAGTTGATGATCAATTTCTATAATAATTAAATAATAAATTATATAAATTGTGATACGAATGACACAAGAGACTGCAACATAGTTGCTCTGTAAATACAAGTGTTATGGGCCTTCATCAAACAAGACTATAATATATCCTTAACATACTATTCTATAATATACCATATTTTGCATATTTCTCCAGTGACTACTTATTCAAGCTTCTTCTGATTGGAGATTCTGGAGTTGGAAAATCCTGCATTCTCTTGCGTTTTGCAGTAAGTGTTTTCTTAACAGAATTTTTGGATATGACAATCTCTGACCTCATGTTCTTGAATTATGATGGACTCTTCTCTTCCAGGACGACACCTACACAGAGAGTTTCATCAGTACGATTGGAGTGGATTTCAAGATCCGAACTATTGAGCTGGATGGAAAAACGATTAAACTGCAGATAGTGAGTTTGTAGACTGTAAAATTCGAATTAAGTGTCATTTAATGTGAAACCACAGATGAACTGAGTCCTGTTCATGTTTACAGTGGGACACTGCTGGACAGGAGAGATTCCGCACGATTACGTCCAGCTACTACAGAGGAGCTCACGGGATCATTGTTGTGTATGATGTTACGGATCAGGTTTGTAAGACCCCTTTCTAAAAATGCATGTCCATATGAAACATTTATGGCTATTGCTTAAAGATTTAGAACTGAACTGAAATGTAATCTAAACTGCACACGTTTTTAAAAAAGTTTATGCTGGTGTCTTTTCAGGAATCCTACAACAACGTGAAACAGTGGCTGAAGGAAATCGATCGCTATGCGAGTGAAAATGTCAACAAACTACTTGTAGGAAATAAGTGTGACCTCACTACAAAAAAAGTTGTGGACTACACTACAGCTAAGGTTGGTTGTATGATACATATAATATAATGATATATAATTTCTCTTTAGACTAGTTAAAGGTGAAATGTGTCATTTCTATGCCAAACACTTTATATATTAACTTTACTAAAAACACTTTTTCTCCACAGGAGTTCGCAGACTCTCTTGGCATCCCTTTCCTTGAGACGAGTGCCAAAAATGCTACAAATGTGGAGCAGGCCTTCATGACCATGGCAGAGGAAATAAAGAAGCGCATGAGACCTGGGACTTCAGGGGGTTCAGAGAAACCTGATCTTAAAATAGAAAGCACCCCGGTGCAACAGTCAGGCGGCGGATGCTGTTAGAGCATATTTTCTCAGGGAGAGTGATGAGCATGACTGGACACTGATGAGTATTGTGTAGAGGTGGCCAATTTGGATATTAATGACAGACCTTTTCCTACATGGTGCTCAATAAAGTCAGAAATCATTACTGTTGTTTAACAAAGAAACATTCATGGCTCTTCCCATATTTCTGTTGTATTTGAACATACTGTAAGATTGAAGCACAGACACACTCTGATTCAAATGAAGGTGAAAAATGTCCAGATCACTGTGTTAACAGCTGGTAACATTCACCTTTGATCCATTCATAACCTATGAACTAGGATTCGCAACTCTCTGAAGTGGTGCCTTTGTTCATGTTTTGGAGAAGATCAAGTGGTTGAGTGGTAATTGTACATCAGCATGGTAAAGCAGTGACTCTCCAGCATTCCCATGTGGAGTTTTACTGTGTTTCTGTGGTAATAAACTAAACTATGTTGTTTTGTGTGTATTAATTGGTGTCTCCTTTTATTTGTGTGTGCGCGCTTGTGGCTGTGACTGTTTTAATTATCTTATTTAAAGGGATAGTTTACCCAGAAATGAAAGACATAATTTATGTCCTTTTCATATCGCTCCAAACTGGTATTACTTTCTTTCATCTACAGAAAGCAAACCAATTAAAACATATTTTGAGGATGTTTTCATCTCAAGTCCCAAAAAACAACACCCATCGACTTTAATCGACAATTTCTTAAAAATATCAGGTTATGTAGGCTATTACAAAAGAAAGTCATACAGGTTCTTATCGAAATGAGGGTGACTAAATGAAAAGAAGATGTAATTAGTCAAAACGGTATTCGGTAATACTTCTGACTACTTTTTAAACATTTAAAATTATACATTTAAAATTTGTCGATTATTTAAATTTAAAATAAACGGAAACTGCTGTTTTGAATCAAAATGCTCCCCGCCCCAACAGCACATTTTGGTTAATACAGCCCTGCAAACAAAATAGGCTACTTAAATGGTCGCATTAAATTGATTGTGATAATTTGTGTAAGAATTGTCTGAAGAGCGATTACACAAAAACTCACAAAAAGCGTCCAATTCACACCTTGCGGTCGCGATTCACAGATTCGAGACACTCCCACAACAATTCACTAATAAATACAATGATCAGTACCACCATTTTACATCAGAACAAATCGGCAGACGCAACTGTACGTACTACAAGAATGGAAAGTGTCTGTACGAGTGATTCCAGACCACGAAGAAGGAAAAATAAAGATACAGAAGAACAAGGTTGGTGTCCATTCTTGATTTTCTCGAAACTGCTAACATTAAGAAATCAATGACCTGGTGGCCATAGGTCTTAATAAAAGCAGAGTGGTGACATAATAAATCCACAAAAAAGTACATCTAAATGGTCATAACAGTGTATGGACGTTGTGTACTAGATTTATTTACAAAAATGGCTCATAAATACCTTCACACTATTTCATTTTACATAATTATCTTTTCAACTGATAAATGATGTGCTCTATTTAGACCTGGTTGAAACTCAAGAAGAACTGAACAAAGTGGAGAAGAATCACTTGATATCAAAACAAAAATCTTTCAGTTGCTCACAAACTGAAGCCAAAAAATTGTTCCCCTGCCCTCAGTGTGGAAAGAGCTTTACACAAAAAGGAAACCTCAGGATTCACATGAGGATTCACTCTGGAGAGAAGCCTTTCGAATGTCAACTGTGTGGCAAGAGTTTCACGGATCCAAGGAATCTCAGAGATCACCATCTCTCTCACTCTGGAGTAAGAGCGTTCGACTGTGATCAATGCGGCAAAAAATTTATGTTTGCAGCACACCTGAAAAGACACCTGAGAATCCATACAAATGAAAAGCCTTACTTGTGTTCCATTTGTGGACAGAGTTATTCACGCATGGACCATTTTAAAGAGCACCAGAAATTGCATGCCAATGTGAGAGCTCATGTGTGCTTTAAATGCGGGTGTTCCTTTAATTTAGCCAGTCACTTAAAAGACCACCAAAAACTTCACACTGGAGAGAAACCTTACAAGTGCTCACACTGTGGAAAGAGTTTCTCACAGTCAGGATCTTTGAAAAAACATGAGAGAATTCATACAGGAGTGAAGCCATACATCTGCCCTTCATGTGGGAGGGCCTTCTGCCAATCAAGTGCTCTACTGAATCATATAAAAAAGCATTGCCCCAAGTTGTCACAGTGAGAAAATGATGCAAAATACAGATTAAAAGAGAGAAATTTTCATCCGAGAGGGTAATTTTTGACACACATTTTTGGGGAGTATTCCTTCAAATACTGGAGCGAAACACCATAATTTTCTAGGAATGTTTGTTGTTGCTGTTGAATCTGTGGTGTTTCTTTTGCCAGTCTTAAGTGCTTCTTAACTATGCATTGTCGTTCAGATTAACAAGCCTGTGTACCTGTATTTCACTCTTAAATAAATAAAAACAAATACTAACTAACTAATGTTCATGTTTTGAAATTTAATTTGTTCTTCAAGGAAGGGGATAATTTTCATGTTTTGTCATTATACTTAATTGCTTTCTGGAGCATTCTTCAGAGGCTGTACAGAAACATTGTAAGATTCTTATCCTATCTGTTTAGAAACCATGGTCATTTCATTTAGAAATGGACCTTTTTCCAATCTTAGATCAAGAATTAAGATAGTAAGTTTTTGTAATGGGCTACAGCCCCAGATCACTGTCCAAAAATGGTTAGTGACTGAATTCACGTCTTATTACAATGGGTAGATTAATGTGGTTCTGTTTGTTCTATAAAAACAACAACAACAAAGTAGATTAGTATGAATTCACAAAATTTCGCCCACAATATCAAAGTAAAAACTAATTCGCAATGGAATGGGAAAAACCATATATGATTTTAAAATATGAAATTTATGCAAGGTCTATTAAAAATCTCCTCGAAACATTTTTATTATTTAGTTTATGCAATTCAAAGCAGCAGCAGATGGCACTAACTCATGCCAGATGAAATCACGTGGACCACTAACCCTAACAGACTTGGCTTTGGCGCCGCACAGAAATGATTAAAACCTAGAGAGGAGTTGAGAAGTTGAGTTATGAAGCCCATCAAAGACTTCAAATATACAAAGACACTGCACTCATATTACTTATGAACGGGAAAATATGGCGCAATAAGTCCCGCCTTCTAAATAAAATATTTTATTTAACATCTATGAATGGATGACCAGTAATTAATTCTGCGCCATATTTTAGCTTTAAACCTCTATATCCAGAGGTTTTATAAGAAAAAATGATTTTATTTCTTTTATTAAATTAAAAAAATATATATTTAATAATAAAAGTATTATTGTTTATTAAATTACTTATTTATTTATTAGGATAAATGTACTAAATATCCCAGTATACACTGCAATTGGGCCGTGGTGGTGCGCCCTCTGTTGGCGAGTTTTAGTACGGCGCTTCAACATTCACGAAGCTTATTCCAGGTTTTTGCTGATTTCACTGGTGGGCGCTGTTTTGAGAACATTATCCAGCTGCGCTGCTGCTGCCGTCATACTTTCAGCTCTTTTATGTGACTCAGTCCACTCAAATATTGATGCTTTCAGTCTGTTTTGATCGAGAAAGAAGCTTCTGAAACGAAGGACAGTGTCTCGGTATGTTGCTGTATGTAGTTTGGTTGTCAGACAGTTACTGGAGTGGCTAGCTAACATTAGCTGGTCAGAATAGGGACGTCCGCTGTATTTACTTTTATTTTTTTTATTTTTTTATTTTTTATTTCTCTAATTTTTTGATAATATTATTGTATTTTAATCGAGTATATGAGATTTATGGTACAACTGAGCATAAAAACTGTAAAACATACAAGGAATACTTGAGTAACTTAAAAGTTTCAGCGTTAGCCTTTAATATTTACTTAAACTTGTTTATGCTCATGACTGGTAATTTTGCTATGAAAACTACTATCCGAAATTATGACTTCGGTTTTGCTTAGTTTGCGCAGACTTTACAAAAAAACAAGTAGCAGAAGTCTCTTATATAAAAACGTATTGTGTTTCGTATTCAGTACTTGTGTTTGTTTCTGGATTAGATGGAGAGAGATGATGGCGACTTCCTCCCTGAGCCATCAGAGGACTCTCATTCCCAGCGAGGAAGTGTGGCTTCCTCAGTCACCAGAGGTCTGTTTTTTGATCCTTAATGTTTCTTTGGCTCCTCTCTGGACCTGATGTCACAAGTAGACTGGAGGTCCTCATCAGATCATTGTTGACCTGACATGATCAGTGTTACTCTTGTGTTTCTCCAGCTCAAGATTTGTTGGTGTACTTGGCCTGCGACAGTGCAGTGCACTTGACTTTGGAGGGTCTCGGCTGTATGAATGCGCAGGAGCTCGGCCGCAACGTCCGGGAGGCTCTGAACATTCCCAACTCTGCCGTAGATGTGTTTGCTTTCTGGTTCTGCTCGCCTTTGCTTGGTAATCTTTTGTGCTCGGGCCAGATGTCAGACTGATACAAGAACATATGACCTATTCGTATTTAGGTTATGAAGAAAGGCCAGGCACAATGATGGCATTTACAGTCTCTATGGCTGATTTGCAAATGAAGGGTTGGGAGGAAGTCCTCAGGGCGTTAATGCCATCAACTGGCATTTATAAATTATTTGATGTCTCTTGAAACAAAGCCATCTTTTTACTTATTTTCTATTAAAAGCTGGAAAACACCACACAACTTTTAAAATCTTTTAAAAGATTTTAAAACCCTAGGCATCATACACTTGTTAACTTAGTAATGGCTACAGAGGGAAAACTAGGCTTCATACACTAAAGGCCTGTTCACATGAAGGACGATAATTATAATGTTTTAATAATCATTCTAATTCTATGAGAATAGTGACCACACCACAACTATAACGATAACGACAGAAAGGAATGATATCACATAAATCACTTTAAGTTTTTAATGTTATTTATATGTCTATGTGGTGTTTTTAATATGCTTTAAGACAAACCATGTGCAAATTCATAAGTCAACATTGCTGAGTATTTTCTCTTTAAAACTGCAGTGATCTAAAGACGGTTTCAAAAACGCTGGTGTTTGTAATGTCACAAACTACCTTGAAACCAACGTGCCGGCGGGCTTTAGCATATCATTAACTGACCGCACAAGGGGGTCTCAAAAGAAGCCAGGTTATCCCGGTTTATTTTTCTGTTGATATGAAAAATCGGGTAAATTTAGCAATATAGCGGGTGTATGATGTATATTACGATGTTATGATAAACTATATGCCTTTCTCCACTGACGTTCTGAGTTGTTCAAAGCATTTGTAAGGAGGAGACGCATGACAAATGAAATCCATATGTGTTCTATAATTGGCTCAAAATATCAAACATGTTTTGATATACTCTGACTGGATGGAATCATAGTCTGAGGCTAAAAAATTTGAGTTTGTGCCTATAATACACTACACGATTTTCTGTGAAATCTGTCAACCCTGGCTGTCCAAAATTTGCAGACTGGCTCTGACTTTTAGCAACTGGCATTGAGTCCTCCACATTGCAACTCGGGCAAACTTCTCAGTATTCCGGCCATTATTTAGATATATATTCTAATAATCAAAACATTTGTGTTTAATGATTAGCAGAGGAAATCCACCCTAGTGTTTGATCATCATAATTTTTTTCTGAAGTCCTTGTTGATTCCCACCTTTAGCCTCATTTTGCTGTAATATGTTTGAACAGACCTGCAGTTGAAGCCGAAACATCTTCCCTACAAGTTGTGTCGTCAGTGGCAGGACCTGTTGTACCGCTTTACCGAGGCCCCCGCAGAAGACATTTCTCAAGGTGTTTTTTTTTTTTTTGTGTGTGTTTTAGCTTTTGCACACTTCACTTCACCTGAAAGTTTAAGTGTCTAACAAAAACACATCTCTTTTTCAGATGAACCATGTCTAATGTTCAAAAGAAATGTTTTTTACCCCAGGTCAAAAGAACTTCAGGTAATTAACATTTTTATTAGATTTTTTTTGTCTTCAAAGGGATAGTTCACCCAAAAATGAAGACTTTCTCACCCTTATGTTGTTCCAAATTAGTATGACTTTATTTTTTATGCAGAAACTGAAAAAAAAAGAAGAAGAATATCTCAACTGTTTTTATCCATACACTGAAAGTCAGTGGGGTCCAAAACATTATTGTTCCCAATTAGCTTGAACTATTTGGGCACTAAGAAATTCCTCAAAATATCTTTTGTGTTTTACAAAAGTTAGTATGTCATACAGGTTTGGAACGACATGAGGTTGAGTATATGATGTTTTTGGGTGATTTATCCCTTTAAGCCCAGAACACACTTTGTTTTTCTCTGTCTATTACGATTGTTGCTTGTCAGATTGTGCAATATGACCCCATAGAGATCTTGCATAAAATCCAAGGCTCATGTGCAATGTCAAATGTCTTTCATGTCAGACAGTATACATGTTATCTAAGACTTTGGACTTGATGGACAGAATTTGTGTCTGGAGTCATTTGGCTTTGGTAGTGGAGGTCATAACATGGACTGCTTATTCTCCAGAGCGATCATAACATGAAGGGACCTAAAGAGATTTATGCTGCATGTCAATCATAGACAAGCAAAATCTTGCAGCTGCTTGTTTTTATTTTATTTTTTTAAATTTTACTTATTAACAGAAATGGGAGTTTGGATATATTAAATTAATCCTGATTTGTTTCCTTAAATTACAAGAACTGTACATTCTTCAATAAAAAACAATAGTTACTGATGGGGGAAATAAATGGATTTTATTTACATCCAGATTTTCTTTAGCATTTTAATTTAGATTAGAGTTAGATTATTTTAATAAATGTATAAAGTCATCTTGAGGCCCCCTTGGATGAGAACCACTGCTATAAGATGATTTTGTTATGTTGTGTAACATTTTTATTTTGTAATGTCAGATTGAAGATGAAGGAGTGTTAAGGTTGCTTTATGACGAGGCTAAGATGAATATCTTAGAAGGCCGTTATCCCTGTGATCCTGAACACTGGCTGACGTTGGGAGCTTTGTCCTGTGCTGTCGAGCTGGGGACTGGGCTGGATGACCAGGCTCTAACAGCGGCAATCAGGTGCCCTCCTCTGCTCTTATATCTTTGATTAAATAAGATTAAGGTGTTTATTAATGTTAATGTTAAGGTGTTTAATTAATTAATTTCAGTTTCCCCTATTACTTAATGTTATTCCAGAGAAAAGAAGCTGTCCTCATTCCTTCCTGCCCACGCTGCATTTGGAGGAGGAGGTTTTCTGTCCACACTGAGGGGGAGAGGAGGGCGGAATGCCGAGATGGAGCATAATCTCATAAAGGAGTATCGTTCAATCTGCTCCTCTGCTGCCACTGGCCCCAGCCAGGAGCCTGTCGCTTTGATGCACCAGTACCTCAAGAGCTGCCACGCACTGCCTTACTACGGGTACGATCGACCCAAGTGGAAAGTTGTTTGCACATAAAGTGACTGAAGCTTACATTTGTGTATTTTTGCATTGGCAGATGTGCTTTCTTCATGGGTGAGATAGACAAGCCAGTCCAGGGCCTCCTTCACAGAGGTGGCCGTAAGGCTGTGAGTGTAGGCATTAGTCTGGAAGGAGTATATGTCATGGATGTGAAAGAGAAGCATGTCCTCCTGGGTCTCAAGTTCAGTGAGCTGTCCTGGGATCACAGCTATCCAGAAACAGAGGGAGACTCGCATATACTCTGGCTGGAGTTTGATGGAGAGGAGGCTGGTGTGCATGTCAATAAGTTATTAAAAATTTATTCAAAACAGGTGAGCACACAATTGATTAATAACTAGTAATGTTATATTTGACAATGTAAGCAAGCATATATTTAAAATGCTTTGGATTATAGCAATAAAATATTAAAATGCAATAAAATTAAAGGAGTAGTTCACCCAAAAATGAAAATTATCCCATGATTTACTCACCCTCAAGACGCCCTAGGTGTATATGACTTTCTTTTTTCAGACAAACAGATTCAGAGAGATATTTAAAAATATTCTTGCTTTTCCAAGCTTTGTAATGGTAGTGAAGGGGGGGGGCCAGATTTTTAAGGCAAAAAAAAAAATGCATCCATCTATCATAAAAGTAATCCAGGGGATTAATAAAAGCCTTCTGAAGCAAAGGTTTTAGTAAGAAAAATATCCATATTTAAAACTTTATTAACTGTAATAACTAGCTTCCAAATGATGGCCATATGCATCGATTTGGGGTGGAAGAGTAACCTCTGACCCGATGCATGACATAATGACGAATGTGGAAGCGCAGAGGATAGAACAAAACAAAACACCGGTCATGAATTAGAAGTCTAAAATGAGAATTTTTATAGAGAAATGTTAGAGGATTTCAATAGAAGAGAAGAAGAGCTTGAGTTTGTTGCCCAGCCCTATTTGTTTGAACCACGAGAGGTATCTTAACTTGCGCTACTCCTTTATCCTGCGTCATGGGTTACTCTTGTGGTGCAAGTTGGCTTGTATGGAGTATGGATTATTTTTATGATGGATGGATAAATTTTTTTTGGGCTTAAAAATCTGATTGTGTTCGTCTGAAAGAAGATAGTCATATATACCTAGGATGGCTTGAGAATGAGTAAATCATGGGATAATTTTATTTTTATAAGTTTAAAATGAATTATATATTATAATTATTTTTATGAATTATTTTATAAATAAATCTTAATAAATTTTTCTGTGATATACTTTTTGTTCTCTAGGCCGAACTTATGAGTGGACTCATTGAGTTTTGTGTGGAGTTACGCTCTGTTGGTGAGTCAGCAGCTGCGGGTACTGACGGTGAGGTCACGCCATCCAAAGAACCTACGGGTCAGGAAACTAATGAGAAGACTCGAGAGCGACGACAGGGGAAACTGCGCAGACAGAGCAGCGTGGTCTGTAGTCGAGTCCATTCACTCAGCACCATCAGCTATGTTGATGACGGTGAGGGACTAAAATTGTGTTCATTTGTTATGCCCATTAACTTTATCATCTGTAACAAAAAGCTCATTTTAATTTACCGCTATTGTTTCAGGAAAAGAGATTAAACGTCTAAAGCCCAAAAGAGCTGCTTCTTTCTTCACGCGACAGGCGCAGCCTCCCACTTACTCGGCTGTTCAGGTGACTGAAAGTTTGGAGCAAGGGTGAGCCCCGGCTTCCACACTGCCCTCTTATGCCCAGTGACCAAACCTATATCTGTCCATTGAGATCCTTAGAGACGCAGTGCAAAATCACCTGAATGGATAGATCGGACCAAGATCACAGAATGAAGAGCTGAACCACTATTTATAGATGATTTGTGCATTATGTCACAGTTTTAAGTTAATGTTTTCTGCGTTGGCTGTTAAAATGAATGTGAAATTTGCTTCAGTTATGCTTTTCTAACTGTTAAACTAATTTGAAGACATTATGGTGCAAATGCAAGGCTATGAGACGATCTGAAAGCTCTGTTTAGGTCGCTGTTCTGAATGTAGGTTCTACTATGCAACCACCAAACCAAACTACATTAAGAGTACAGCAGTCCAGCACTTTGATCCATGCCACTAATACTGCTAAAACTAGACCTGCTGCACCAAAACAAACAGTCAATGCCTCTAGTATAGGACGATTGCTCCTATTCACTAAACCAGGGCTGCAGTCTGTGGCAACGCATTGCAAAGACAGCATAGAGTGAGATTATGACATTCTGTGCTACTTGTCTACTGAATGTGTGTATTGTTTTGGCTGTCTGTTTACTATAGGGCATATTTGCATATGCCGACTTTTACTGAGCAACAAGGACAAAATGAATTTTTTGTGTGCGTGTTCACTGGTGACCAAAGTTAAATCATGACACATGTTGAGTGTTCACTACCTTGTTGCTCTGGAGAATCATGCCTTTCTGATGGGGTGCAATGTAATGCTGAAAACAATCCAGGTCTGTGTTTTTTAAGCAGAGAAAACTTTAATTAATACATCAAATAACCGGTCATATAGGTGCTTAAACAATCAGTGATGTATGTCTGCTATTTCTATTAAGTAATGCTTTTTAAACAGTGTATGAAACCCAAGCATTGTACTGTATTTCCAGGCTTTCAGAGCTTGAATGTACTATTTGAAAGGTATCTGATTTTTTTAGTGAAATATTGTCAATGCAGGGCCTGACATTAATGTTTGTTCAGGACAATTGCAAAAAATGTCAAAGGAAGTTGTTTGATTTGGTAACTAAAATGTCATGCTAATTGTCAGGTGTCATAGTTTATCTGATCGTAATGTCTGGTCCTCAGTGTCCAGTTACTTGCCCTGTGGCATCATCACCAAGCAATTCAATTGACCAGTTGTCTGAATTGTGCATAATTACTAAATTATTGAATTTATGTTCATTATGCATCCTGTTTTGGAATTATCAATGCACTGCTGTTTTACAAGTTATTTAAACATTCAGGTACCTGTAAGAGCTTAATGTCAAGCCCTGCATTAACAGGTCTTCAGTTACCAAACAATTTTCTATTTATCCATGCATGACATCTGTTGTCTTAAATTGATTTTGTGGTGTGCATGTTTCTGGAATTTTTTTTTTTTAATTTTTTTTTTTTTATACCTGCTTACACATGAGACTCGATCATATTTAAAGGTGTGGAAAATGAAAGCTTAATTTTTTGCACCACAAGCTGAAATTGTGAAAGGAAAACAGCCAGCTGAATGGTGTAAAATGATCAGTACACACTGAAATCAGAAAATCTCACTGCACTTCTGTACTTATGCTAAACGCTTGTGTTGTTGTCAAGATGTTAATCCTAAAATGCTTAATCCCAGATCTTCTGTACCATATAATATTTTCCATTCTAAAACTAATCCAGTATTTATATTTAAATCTGAACATCTGTCACGCCCATATGCATCCACTAACTGTGCTGTAGATAAACACATCTATGTTATAAAAATACTAAAGTCTGTCGATACTAATTTAAAGTGCCTTTTTTACATTCACATTTTATCTGTTGCTATAATTTTGCTGTCATCTGTCCCTTGAAATTGTATCTCCACAACCTTTTGTTTATTAAGTTTTATACACAAATTTCACTGCATTTTGTGACTAAAATTAACTGAAACCATTTATATGCAACATTAAACCTTTTTATTCCTGCTTTGTACTAACTTCTGGCATACCAATCAGTAAATAATTTTCTGTATAATGGATTTTATATTGATGTTTTATTTAAACAAACTATGCCTGCAATAAGGTATTTGATGTGATTAACAGAATTATGTCTTGAGAAAAAGAAGGACAAAATAAATGTATCACCTAAAAATTGTGTATATTTTTATGTATATTAGCAACAAACAAGGCATTTTGTATTAATATTTAATTGAATTAACATTTAAAAACTATTATTTGTTCCGAAATTAAAATGTACCAAACAGTACATTTTTGTTTTTATTTAATAAAAAATCGCGTCCCGGACCTTTATTTTGAAATACAGTCTACAGTAGTGCCATTTTGGATCAGAGCAGCAGCTCTATACACAAACTGAGTTGGCAGGTAGCAACCGGAGCTCTTGCAACAGATGTTTTGCTGACATCTGTCATTCATTCATGAATTAAAGTCCTGCTCGCTCTGACATTAGGCTATAGTTGAGCTGTGGTGGAAATGAGTTCAGCTACAACCCCACCGGATTCGGACCCGACCCAGCGTCGACGGGTTCACAATATGCTGAAGCTCTACTACGGCCTGAATGAGGAAGGAAAAGCCACAGAACAAGCCGAGTCTCTGGATCCGTGTGATATCAACGGACCGCATTTCGACCCAGAGATTTATTTAAATAAGGTAGTGTGATTGAATAATGATAAATAGTGAGTGTTTAATGTTTTTTATGTAGGGGTACACATCTGTCTGCAGTGTGGCGTTGGGTATGCTGTCACAAGTGGTGTTATGCTGTCATTTTATGCCACATACATATTATTCTCCAATATATGCCCGTGTATGACTGTATTTTTATAACAGAAGGCTAAAATGAGCTGTGGTTTGGCTTTGAAATGTCTTGTTTGTCTCAGCTGAGGAAGGAGTGTTCTCTGGCTGAGTTGATGGATCATGAGAGCTGTATGGTGAAGCAGATCAGATCTCTGGACAGTGACATGCAAACCCTGGTTTATGAAAACTACAATAAGTTCATCTCAGCCACAGGTTAGCAATTGGATGAAATAATAATTCTGAAAATATCTCAGATTTACTGTTAAAGTCACCATGAAATCAAAATTGACTTTTCTTTTTTTTTATGGAATATGGCAGTGTGTCTTCTTAATTATTTATCTTTGCACATCATTATTATTTTTTGCAATTCATGTGCCCTTGTAACCTTTAATTAAAACTTTAAACTTCCCCTTGCAATGACATCTCTTCCCTGATGATGTACATTGGCGCAAGGGTTAAGACAATCTGTAGTTTTTTAGAAGGCAAAATATCAATAGAACTGCAGCACAGATCTGTCCATTTTTCAAATGTTTCAAGCTAAAAAATATTTAGATAACTTCCCAAAAAAAATAAAAATTAAGATATATGAACAAACTGCAAGTCAAGTTTTGGGCACTTAAGATCCATATGCAGCACCCACAGCAATCAATAGCGGGACGTTCTAAAATGCCTAAAGTCACCATGAAATCAAAATAGCCAATTTTTTGTGGAATATTGTAGTATTTATTATAAATGATTTATCCATGCATATGTTGTTGTTTTTTTTATTCATGTGGTCTTATAATCTGAAATTATGTGTTTACTGGCGTGAGGGTGGGACAACCTCCTGGGACTACTCACATGAGATCACATTAATACCAAACCCCAACCATCCAATCAATTCCTGATGGACAAAAAGTCCCGCCCATTTTTTTTCTTGTTCGAGAAGCTGTTTCACTCGGATATATGTCACAATAGGGAAGAAAAGACTATCACAACTTACGTTTCATACCGATTTTAACATTAAAAATGCTTGACGTGCCATAATGTACTAAGACAGCAATATTAAAAGATCAAATTCAATATACACCTACAGGCAAGCAGATGAGCCCATAATATAAACACAATGTGCTTTATAATGGTTTTCTGGATGCATCTGTTCGCCTGTATATAGTATGCATCATCTGTTAGGTGTATCTAACAATCCAGCCAGTTCCTGATGAACAAAATCAAGTCCTGCACTAAATATTTTCTTGTTTGAGAAGGCATTTTATTTGTATATACATTTCAAAAGGGAAAAAATACGATTTAATTTCTGTTTTTATGCTGAGTTTAATGACATTTCTTCAGCTTGGCTGGTCTTCTAGTTCCTTTGAAGTTTTTGTTTGGACATTATTCCCAGCATTGCATCATTCATAACCCTTCTCTGATTATGTTAAAAGTGAATTTGTCTCTCCACAGACACAATTAGAAAAATGAAGAATGACTTCAAGAAGATGGAAGATGAAATGGACTGCTTGTCTGCCAACATGACCGCTATCACAGAGTTTAGTGCCCGCATTAGTGGGACGCTGCAGGACCAGCATGCACAGATCACTAAACTATCGGGTATGAATATGAAATGTATGATCCAGCACTAGTTCATTTTACAGCCTTGTATTGCTAGTATAACAACAATTATGTCTTTAAACCACATCAGATACTCTTATATACGATTGATCTAAAGGCTCTAAAAGAATTCTACTCAAGTCATGATGAATCTTTCATCTTCTGTCTAGGTGTTCACACTCTCCTTCGTAAGCTGCAGTTTCTGTTTGAGCTGCCAGCAAGGCTTAATAAGTGTCTGGAGCTGCAGGCCTATTCCCAGGCAGTGAGCGCCCACCGAAGGGCGCGCTGTGTACTGCAGCAGTATAGTCATATGCCATCTTTCAGGGGCATCCAAGACGACTGCCATGTCATTATGGAGCAGCTCGCTCAACAGCTGCGGCAGAAATTCAGGTCTGTGCTCTCTCGAATGTCATTGCATATTTGTATTAGTTTTTTTAATTTTAAATAAATGCTATATTTAGTAGAATTTAGAAAGAAGCATCAGAAATTTGGTTTAACTGCTAATTAAGTCATGGTCATGAGTCCCAGATCAAAGTTGAGATGCTTCTACCAAACATTATACAATGAAGATGAAAGATGAAATGGATGAAGCAGTGTTGTTACTGTTAATCAAAACGATAAAAAAATCATTTTCAGTAATTAAAATAAAGATGAATAAATCAAATACAGATAAATAAATCAAACTGAAAAACTAATTAATAGTAAGTATTATATACATTCATATCACACATTAATTTTAAAGGGTTAGTTTAGCCAAAAATGAAAATTCTGTCCTTAATCACTCACCCTCAAGTCGTTCCAAACCCGTAAGACCTTAGTTCATCTTCAGAACACAAATTAAGGTATTTTTGATGAAATCCAAGAGCTCTCTGACCCCTCTGACAAAAATGACTTTTTTTTTCTTTTTTTTTAAAAATAAAATGAAAATAAAAACTGAAAATATAAAATGAAAAGCTAATTCTAAATTAATAGTATATTTTTCATTTATAAGTTTATTTAAATAGGGACAGTACAAAGAAACATGATTCCAGTCAACAACTGGAAAATATGTATTGTACATCAAGAGTATAGCATGTGCTAATTTGCATCTTGGGTCCCTAGAAAGGCTTTTCTTAAAAAAAAACAAAAAAACACTGCTAATCATAAAATAAATCTAACACAACATCAAAATAACCTATACCTATATATTAAGGATACAACATGAATAACATGGTAACATGAATAACTACAACAATAATTTAATTTAAATATGTGTACAGCTCTGGATTGTTTTAAGTGTAAAAGACTTAAAATCATGTACTATTTTAAACTCATTTGGCAACATGTTCCAGAGTTAGGAGTCCTTTACAGAAAAGGCTCTTTGCCCTTGTGTGGTTCTGCGAAAATCAGTCCTACAGTTACCACCCACTGTACTCCTAGTGGTTCTACCTGTGACATCTTGTCTTTTTATCAGTTTACATAGAACAGATGATGCCTTATTGTGCAAACATTTAAAAATTAATTTTATATATGACAAATTTTTTAAATTTGTAAAACTAAGCATATTCCATTTTTTTAAAATATGACAATGATGCCATCGGTTTGGCTTTTTAGCCATTATTTTTTAGACCCAGATTATACATCTCAAGTTTTTTAATTAAGCAATCACTTGTTTGAGTCTAAACTGTAATGTAGTATGAAATGCGGGACAATATAACTAATACTATTATAACACTGTGATTAAGTGTTTTTTTTGTTGTTGTTGTTGTTGTTTTTACAGTAGGTGCCCCTTCGCCCCAAATCTAATCTAATGCTCTTTATTTAATGTAAATTTAATATTTGCTTGCAGGGATGGAGGTTCGAGTGCTAAAGATCTCTCTGAATGTGTTGAGCTGCTTCTGCAGTTGGACGAGCCAGCGGAGGAGCTCTGTGACAAATTCCTCAGCCACGCCCAGTCTCGGTTAGAGGCGGATCTCCAGGGACTGGAGGCGGAGCTTAAAGACTCCGCAGTTACTGATACTGGTGGAAGCTCAGTCCTAAAAACAAGTCCTGGATCAAATCCCGTATCTCCTAGTTCCTCTGTGTTCAATCCATTCCTCTCCCCTACAGCCGGAACAGACATTCTAGAGTTCATAGATCGAGGGTGTAATGAGTTTGTCAGCAGTCTCTGTTTGGTTATTGCCTCCTATCAAGAATTGTTCATCAGCCGTCCCCAAGAGGGTGAATTAGCCTTGAAGAACATCCCAGAGATGGCTAACGGCAAGTTACATGTGTTTGTCAACACTCTGGCGGCTAGGTACTTCTCTCTAGTGGAGCGGAGGATACAGGAAGAGAAGGGGGTGGGAGATAACTCTCTGTTAGTGAGAGCTCTGGATCGCTTTCATCGCAGATTACAAGCTATATCCAAACTACTTCCAGGGTCGGCAGTGCCCAGCCAAGGAACTGAGATAGTGGTTCGGGCAGCTCGAGAGAGAATCAAACAGTACCTGTCTGCCTTACAGACCTTCTACCATGACAGCCTTACTGATGTAAGACAGGCATTGGCTGCCCCTCGTCTATCAGCCAGTGCATCAGGAGGTGGGGCTCTCGTGGGAGGGGCTACAAGTAAGGATGCCCCGCCCAGTCTACCAGAACTGCTGACGTCGTTATCAAACTTTATTCTGAATCAGTTAAAGTCTGTATTAGCATCAGTGCATCTCTTCACAGCAAAGGACATCACATTCTCCAACAAGCCTTATTTCAAGGTAAAGAATTAGGTGTACATATAAGTTATGTATATAAAAAATTCTTGCATTTTAGTATTGGACCTTTTATTTAACCCTTAGGGGTCACGTTTGTGATCCACGGCAGTCAAAACAGACTGAAGACAGTAAGCGTAACAGTTTTTGAAGTCACCAAGTTTCATACTATTTCAATCCAAACTCAAAACATACATTTTACAGTCTAAAATCGCTGAAGACCACCAAAGGGTCAAGTATTACTGTTCCCATGTCGTTTGTCTCATACCTGTCTCGTATGTTTCTCTCAGGGTGAGTTTTGCAGTCAGGGTGTGCGTGAGGGTCTGGTGGTGAGCTTTATTAAATTTATCTGCCAGTCGTCTCGGCAGTACTGTGAGAGCGCAGGTGACAGAGGCGGATCCACCCCTCCTGCCCTCCTTTTGTTGCTCTCTCGTCTCTGTCTGGACTATGAGACTTCCACCATCTCCTACATTCTCACACTCACAGATGAACAGTTTCTTGTACAGGTATTTCATATCCATTATATTCTAATAAAAACAAACTCTAAATACACTATTATTCATGCTGACTTTCCTCTCTAAACAGCACCACACTCCAGTCACTCCTGTTACGGCACTTTGTGCAGAGGCCAGAGAAGCAGCTCAGAAATTACTGAACCACTATGTGAAGGTAATTAAGAAAAACGATTTAGCTGTCCTGAGTCATTTATTTTGGTCTAGGATTGTTGTTGGACAACATTTGTTGAGCTGGTTTTGTTTTGATACAGGTTCAGGGGTTAATCATCAGTCAGATGCTGAGGAAGAGCGTGGAAACAAGAGACTGGGTGAACACCATTGAACCTAGAAATGTCCGAGCTGTAATGAAGAGGGTGGTGGAAGATACCACCTCTATTGACGTACAGGTGATGCATCGAACATTTGTTTCATATTTAATATACAACAAAGACCAGCTTGAATCTATGTAAAGAATGCACATATTACTAGAGTATGTTCTTCTTAACCATTTGCATAAGCCAATTGTAATGTTTTTCTTTCCTGCATAGGTGGGTCTGCTTTATGAAGAGGGAGTAAGGAAAGCCCACAGCAGTGACTCCAGTAAACGCACCTTCTCTGTGTACAGCAGCTCAAGACAGCAGATCCGCTACGCTCCAAGCTATACTCCCAGGTGCCCAGTCACTGCACTCATTTTACTGAGTTTAAATCAGAATTTCTTATAACATGCTTTTAAAAATGCAACCTTCGTCAACCATCTTCACACATTTGTAAAGAGAATAATTTATAAATCTATATTTTATATTTTAATCTATAAAATATAAGCTCTATAGTTTAACGTTTAAAAAAGGGTTAAGACAGCCATGAATATTAATATTATTCTTTTATTTATGGAATTTATTAAATACTTTTATTTTATTTTATGGTATTATTGCAAAAATACTTTATTATTGCATTATATGATTGTAGTATTATTGGAATATGTGTATATATCTGTTTCTATTGATTTGTTTAATTTGTACCATTTGAATAATATTTACATTATATAATTTAATATTTTGAATTTTATTAGTGTATAATCAGGTGAAAAAAAAAAATGCCTGAGTACTGTAATATAGATTTAATGGAATATACAGTCACAAATTAATATAGGATATTGTTCATGCTTATGTTTTATTTTTTTTATTTTTCCCAGTGCTCCAATGGATACAAACTTGCTCAGTAACATTCACAAGCTATTTTCTGAGAGGATCGATATCTTTAGCCCAGTGGAGTTCAACAAGGTAGAAAACAAAACACTGTTAGCTAACTATTGTTACTGTAATTTACCTAACTGACCAATGCAAATTTTCATAATTGAGTTTTTTTCAGTCTGTACAACCAGTTTTCTTTCTTGTCCTAGGTCTCAGTGCTAACTGGCATCATTAAGATTAGTCTGAAGACATTCCTTGAATGTGTCCGTCTCCGTACGTTTGGCAGATATGGACTACAGCAAATTCAGGTGGACTGCCACTACTTACAGATGTACCTGTGGCGGTTTGTGTCTGATGAGAACCTGGTGCACTTCCTTTTGGATGAGATTGTGGGTAGTGCTGCCCACCGTTGCTTGGACCCGTCTCCAATGGAGCAAAGTGTCATTGAGGTCATCTGTGAGAGGGGGTAGAGTGGGTGCTTTTCTTTAAATCTGCAGTCCAATTTGCACATAAGTAAAACTGAACTTAATTGGTGGAAAATATTAATACTTATATTTTACGTTTTCATGTAACTGGTCGCTTGAACACTGAATATAAAATCTGTGACCTCCAGTTGAACCCTATCATAGCTGGATTGAGATCACCATCTTCATTTGAATGAAGCTTTGAGTTTGTTAACATTGGGTGCTAAAAGCTGAAATATTGTGGTATTTTGTCAGAGTCACAAAATGAACGCAACGCAGCATTAAATAAACTAATTTAACTTAAAATCACTATATATTAAGGGTAAGATGATTTGTTTAAAAAACAAATCAGTATGTTTAACATTTTTATTTTATGGTTGATTTACTGTATTCATCAACTTTGAAAGCTGTTCAATCTGCATAACTGGATAGTATGTATTTAATAAAGGTAACGTACAAAAAGAACTTTGCGTCTAACAGTTTCTTGGGAGGAGAATGTACTGTAATATGAAGCCTGAGCAGACTCTCTTGCCATTGGTCAGGAACGCGGTATGGGCGGGTTTTCCCGCTTTTCTCTGATTCGGATTGGTTCGCTGGTTTTCTCTCCCCACTCTTCTGATAGCAGCGGTACGCGCTGATTGGTCAGATACGGTAATGGCAAACAGCGTGTTCTGGCGAAACTACGCAGGCGTTACCTCAGTCATTTACTGTGATGATGAGCGGTTACCATACAATATAACAGTAAGTTCGTGGAAAACCGAGGTAAGAGAAAAATGCGCTATTTTTATTATATGTATATATTTATGTGTTGTTTGGTTTATTCGCTTAAGTCTGAAAATATTCATGACGAACGCGTCTTTTACACAACTGCTATTAACAAACGCACTGTAATAAATAATGCACTGTTCTTGTATACTATGAATGTTTTGTTAGCCATGCTAAGTGCTCTCATCTTCACTCATCTTTGTCACAAACAGGCAAAAATGAAGCCCAACAAGCACAAAGCATCACATACAGCTGAAAGGGAATTCGGAGGTACTCTTGGTGAGCCATTATTTGTTGTGTATACATGCATATGTTTGTATATATGTAATACTGGATCTACTGTGTGATGATATATGGCTTCTGTGCCATATTTGAGATCATTTGTTCTCCTCACCTGTCCAGGTGCCACCTGCATCCCTGTGTTCCTGCCTCTGACTGTTCTGTACCTCCTCAGTGTGTGTCGGTCTCCAGCAGCCAGTGTCCTGCAGTGGCCTCCTCCTTTAACTCCTGCAGCACAGTTATGGGACCCTTTGGCCGCTGTTGTGATTGTAGGTTGGATCACCCTGCAGAGTTTTCTCTACCTGCTGCCCATTGGGAAGGTGAGATACATCATTCATTTCTTTGAAAGCCAAATTAGATTATTTTCTGAAGAGAATATGACAGATATTATACTGATTCATTTGTTAACAGGTTTCTGAAGGATTGGTCCTCAGAGATGGGTCCAGACTGAAATATCCTATAAATGGTAATATAGGCTGTCTGTCTAAAATCTTATAGAAATAATGCTAGAAATATTGGCTGCTTTATATATTGTAATTGTTGTTTGAACATGTCTTTGAAATGAATAACCTTTGACCCCTTGTCCTTGGTTTTACCACTTATGATATACAAAGTAGAGTTCAAATTCCATTTGTCAGTAATCTCCAATTTCCCCCTATATCTGGACTGTGCTTCAGTTCATTAAAGTTATAGCATAGTTTCATAATTCAAGACTTTCATATAGTTATCATGAAGTTTCCAGTCTTCAAAATGCACATTTTTAAAAAGAATATAACGATTAAGGGGGGGAAATAAAAATATATAGCCAGAATAAATGTAGTTCTGAATAAAAATAATATGTTTGATTGATCAGTTTAAATAATCTTAAATAACCATGAGAAAATATAAATACATAATATACACCACTGTTCAAAAGTTTGGGTTTGGTAAGATTTTTATTGTTTTTGAAAGACGTCTATTATGTTCACCAAGGCTGCAGTAAAAAGAGTAATATTATGATATATTATTACAATTTAAAATAAGTTTTATTTTAATATAGTATGCTCCATCATTCTAGTGCTGATATGGTGATGAAGGAACATTTCTTATCATTATCAATGTTGTTTAATATTTTTATGGAAATCATGAAACCAAAAAACGTTATGACTTCAAACTTTTGAAATGTAGTGTATATGTATATGTGTAGATATGATTGTGACCTGTGGTATTTTTTGCATCTTTATTTCTTAGGTTTCCATGCCCTGAGCATTGCTGCTGCCCTGTTGATAGTGTCTGTTTGGCTGGGAATGCCACTCGGGTATCTGTTTGAGCTCATTTTGCCTCTGGCTGTATGTGCCATTGGGCTGTCCTACCTGCTGTCTGTGTACCTGTATATCCGCTCCTTCTGGGCACCTCAACATGCTTTATCACTTGGAGGAAACACAGGTGAGATAATCAGTTCTGATATTTACAGATCAGTGTGGTTTCTTATATTATCTATAAGTTCTGTTTCACTATGCAAAATCCTTTCAGATATTCCAGATGCTGCTGCTGTTTGTCTCTTTGAAATATTTGTCATTTAAGTTTCTTTGTCATTTGTAGGAAATCCTCTGTATGACTTCTTCATGGGTCGAGAGCTCAACCCTCGCATTGGAGACTTCGACTTGAAGTATTTCTGTGAACTGAGACCTGGATTAATAGGCTGGGTAAGAGTCTCACCAGATGTTTACAACCATATGTGTGTAAGGTTTTTTTTTTTAATGTTTTTGAAAATAGTCTTTTATTCTCACCAATATTATTTCAAAAATACAGTAAAAACAGTAATATTGTGAAATATTATTACAATTTAACATATCTGTTTACTAATTTAATATAATTTAAAATGTAATTTTTATCTCTGATGGCAAAGCTGAATTTTCAGTATCATTACTCCAGTCTTCAGTGTCAAATGATACTTCAAAAATCCTTCTAATATGTTGATTTGGTGCCCAAGAAACATTTCTTATTATTATCAACGTTGAACACAGTTGTGTTGCTTAATATTTTTGTGGAAACTGTAATACATTTGTATCAGGATCTTGTAATGAATAACATTTATTGTTATATTGTAATATAATCTTTTATAACATTGTAATAGTCTTTACCGTCACTTTATTGCATCCTTGCTTAATGAAAGTATTAATTTCTTTCAAATTTTGAACATGTATACATGCAGGTTCAGGTTATGAAACTTTAAAATTAACACCAAAGTATTTTTACCGATGTCTCTCTCTTTTGTGCCATTGTTTTTCAGGTGGTAATAAACTTGGGGATGTTAATGAAAGAAGTAGAGCTGAGGGACTCTCCATCTCTTGCCATGCTACTTGTCAATGGTTTCCAGCTCCTCTATGTGACAGATGCACTGTGGAATGAAGTATGAGAAAACTAGTCTTGTCTGAAAACTTATGAAATTCATTTATAGCGGTGAAAGAAAATGAAGTCCCACATGTACAACATTATACTTTTCCTTGTGTCTGCAGGAGGCTGTGCTTACTACTATGGACATTGTGCATGATGGATTTGGGTTCATGTTGGCGTTTGGGGATCTGGCCTGGGTTCCCTTCACGTATAGCCTTCAGGCCATGTTTCTGGTTGTGCACCCACAGTCACTTAGCACTCTTGGAGCAGCAGGGATTATTCTTCTGAATGGTAATCTACAGCCTGTTTTGCAGCAATCTGAATGTTTAACAGTTTCTAACTTTCCTCTTTTCAATCTTTTCGCAGGAATTGGTTATTTCATTTTCCGGAAGTCTAACTCTCAGAAAAATCAGTTCAGAAGAGACCCCACACATAAAAGTGTACAACGTGAGTAATCGCATACACTACATACTTTGAGTTTGTATCCATTGTCTTAGAACATGTTATACATTATCAGTATCTAACACAAACATGAATGGAGAACAGGGTACATTTATTCTTGGAGGACACAATTATGGCCTCCAGATTAACATTATTAATTTTCTCATCCACCCTTTTCACTCGTAGACCTGGAAACAATTGCCACAGCAACAGGAAAGCGGCTACTGGTATCAGGGTGGTGGGGGTTTGTCAGGCATCCAAACTACCTGGGGGACCTTCTTATGGCTTTGGCCTGGTCCCTGCCTTGTGGTAAGTGATGGACAAATTTTTAATAACTGATGTCCCTTATTTCAGTTATATACTGATAATTTCTTTAACACACTAAATGATGATGATTTCTTGGTGTCTTACATTTTAATAATTACTTTAATATTATTTTTGTTTTATATTATTATACACCTTCACAATAGCCAAAATGTTTGCGTTAAAGGGGTAGTTCACTTAAAAATTTAAATTGTCATCATTTACTCACCCTCAGGTAATTCCAAACTGACAATACTTTTTAATGAAATCTGAGAGATTTCTGTCCCTCTATTGAAAGTCCAGGTAACCAAAACTTGGATTCAGACAGGGCATAAAATGAATCCATTTGAATCAAGTGGTTTATATTTAAGTCTTGCGAGAGACTTTATGATGAACAGATTTAATTTAGGCTTTGATTTACATCCAAACAATGATCGTCACACATACACATCGAGCACATTATACGGTAAACACGGAAACTCAAAGTGCGTGTGTGAGAACCAATTAGGTTTGTTGTAGCACGTGACGCATACAAGTGTTTACCAAAATATCGTCATTTGTGTTTCGAAGATTAACCAAAGTCTTATGGGTTTGGAATTAGATCAAAGTGAGTAAAATGATTTTTTTTTTTTTGGTGAACTATCCCTTTAAAGAAAAATTTCTTAGCTGTTTGCCATTGTATTTTAAACTATCCATGTCTTGCAATCAAAATAAATAAAAGAAAAGGTAAGACAACT
The DNA here is from genome assembly GCA_037101425.1 of Elopichthys bambusa. NCBI lineage: Eukaryota > Metazoa > Chordata > Actinopteri > Cypriniformes > Xenocyprididae > Elopichthys > Elopichthys bambusa. The sequence continues at coordinate 34,178,782 of CM074433.1, forward strand.
CATACAATATAACTATTTGTTTATTCCTCTATTTTTTCCCCCCTAGGAATGACACATATTCTACCTTATTTCTATGTCATATATTTCACCGTTCTGCTCATCCACCGAGAGGCCAGAGATGAAAAACAATGCAGAGCCAAGTATGGACTGGCCTGGGACACCTACTGCAGACGAGTACCCTACAGAATAATCCCGTTCATTTATTAACGTGCACTGAAGTGTTCTGAACCACCAAGAGATTATTTAGGTGCAAAAGTGGATGTGACGTCATCGTCGGTGCAGAGAACTGGACATCTGTCGTTTTTATTTGCATCATAACATGGCAATCCATTCATTCAAATGTTGTTTTTTTAAATATGAAAAATATATTGTATTATATTATTAAAAAGCATTTTAATATCATCAGTGCTAAGTGCTTTTTGAGTGTGGATTGTAGCATGAATGACATTTAAGGATGCTGAACAACTACAATATTAACAAATTATCTGATTTTATTTTCACCTAAAATGTAAACATTTTTTAAAGAATTATAGATACATTACACACACATAATTAATAAACAATTGCTTAATTTTAAATAATCACTAATATATTGTAATAATCACAATCTCACTCAATCTCTTCTATCAACGCACCTTTAACTCTACTTTTTTCTCGTCTCTCTACCAAACGTTTCTTTTCTCCCTCTAATGTCGCTCTCCCCACCTCCCTGCCCTCATAGTCCGTCCACACGCATCCTGCCAGACTCCTCAAAACTTTGGAATTCTCTTTTACCCAAGACTGAAAAAACTCGCACTTTTTTCCAGCTTGAAAATACATCCGCCTGGTCCGCTCGTCTTCCTTGGGAACAGAAGCCTTTGCCTTGCTCAAAGCCGCGCGCAGCTGGGACAAAGCGGACAGCGAATATCCCGCAGAGTCCTCTCTGCTCTCTCCAGTCAGAATATGAGCCACCGCTTCCACTGCTCGAAGTGAAGCTAAAGGGTCCTCACGGTCAAAGTATCCTCCTGCAGATACAGCCCTTATTCCGGCGTCAAGCGCCTCTGGGACAGAGTTGAAGACCCGTCCGCCACCCAGACCCTCCGAGATGGTAAGCACCGCCTGACAAAACTCCAGCAACATCTCTGAGAAGTCTCCATTGAAGAGACACAGCGAGAAGGTGTATCCATAAAGAGCATTGATCAGGTTGTACCGCACTAGAGGAGATGGCTTTGAGGATAGCTTGTGAAGAGGAGGGATTTTGGCACTTATTGGAGGGATTTGGCTTCTTAGCGTTTTGTTGGATTGTACTTTACTGTGACCGACTTCCTTTTTCTCATTCACATCGAGCATTTCTTCATGAATCCCAGACTGAAGTTCCTCTATAAGTGCTTTAGTGTCTTTCTCATGACGTTCCCACCAGGGGCTCCACAGGACAACCAGCCCACCGATGCCACCTTCTTTCACCAGTCTCTCAAATTTCTCCTTTTCCTGGGATGACAACAACGACCAGAGTTCTTCCTCTGAAAGAGAGTCAATATCCAGCCCGGCTAACTTTTCAGCTAAATCAGCTTCCTCTTCATCTTCAGTATCTCCAAGTTTCGCCAGTATTTCTTGCACCTCGTGACTTCTTTCATCCCCACCAGATTGAATCTCTGCTAACCTAGAAAGCAGCTCTAAAGCATGTGCGTCTTGTTCAGTCACACTATTCCCATCTTCTCCCAAGTTCCTTATTAAATTCTCCATCCCTCCCTCACTCTCTGCACTCTGTCTGAGCCGTAACAGAATTTCGTGCATTTTTCTTTTCCCCTCTTCATCTGTGGCGCCTTGGGACTTCAGCTCCTGAAGCACAGACTCTTTGTAAAACTCCTCTGAGCATGAAGAGTGATTCTGACTCCTGTAACAAGCCAGTCCGCAATATAGGATGTTACACCTTGGGCAAGTGTAACAGGACGGTTTGGATAAGCAAAGCCCACATGGCTTGACTAATGATGCATTTCCATCAGTAATTCCTCCCTTTGTGCCATCAGCAGGTGTCAGGAGAGGTTCAAAAGTCCCTCTTTTGGGAAGTGCGATCCCATCTTTGGTGGTAATTTGCTCGGAATCCGTTTCTGGCCAGTCGCTTAAGTGTTCCTCCTCCTTTGGCGCAATATCAGTGAGTAATGAACGAACACACGCAGGGATTTTACGTCTAACAACAGGATCCATGACCAGCTAATTCCCCGAGTTAGAATGCATTTGTATAATAGTTATGATCTGCAAATAAAACGAAAAAATCTAAATCTTCACAAAAGCAAAACAGATGCCATTACATTCAATTACACATCAATACCATTCATAAGTGTTTTATAGTAAGTCTTACCTGACCAGTTTTTGTGTATGCGTACTTTGTTTTCACACACATACAAGTAAACTTAAAAAGTAGTGGATATTTTCTCCAGCGCGTTTATAAATATGCTTTCATACTGATGCGTCACGTTAGAACGTTGCTCGTCGCATCATGATGACGCATACCTCCCTTTGCTCTGCAAGCGAGAAGGCTGCGCAATATTTGCGCAGATGATGAAGTTGAATTTTACACTGCACAGATTATGTATAAAGTATACAATAATTTACTTCCTGTTTGTATTCAGAGGCTGTTTGAAGCGAGAGAAAGTCTGTATAAACTAAGGGAAATGCACATGTTTAAAAAAATAAATAAATAAAGGGCAAGAACTAATATTAAAAAAAACAACAAAAAAAAAAACATGTCAAGGCATGGAATTAACCTATGGAATAACTTTGTAAATTAAATTCTTTAAAAAAAAAAAATAAGGTGGTAAACAATTATAGAACTCAATGAATGATGTGTATGTAAAATTTTAATTATTTGAATGATACCTTTTTTTCAGTTATGTTTATTTTGTACATTATCATGAAAAGAAATTGTCTCTGAGAACTGAAATTTTGTTGAACTGTAATTGTAAATAATGTTATTCAATAATATATATAGCCTAATGTTTTATTCAATAATAGATTAATTGATATGTATTTTGTGAGAATATCTTAGTTATTTGTTTCAATCCTAAACATCAGGGATAACATGGAAAAATGTTTGCTATAATCACAAACTTTAATACAATGGCAAACACAGGCATCGAAATGGTATTAATTGAAGTGAAAGAATTTACAATTTGTCCACCTGTTCAAAGCAGAGAGAATATTATTATACATTTCCACTCAGCCTTTTCTGTATTGCAGTTCAGTTCATTAGCTGTGACTCCAGTAGCTGTTCACCACATCAGCATTTAAAATCCCTTCTTCAGAAGCCAGTCCTTCAGCTCTTTATCAAACTGCCCTTTAATTCTTAGAGTTCCGGTTATTTCATTAACCTGTGTTGGAGGCTCTTTACCCGTAAGCCCCAGCAGGAATTCCTTAACATCCTTATCCAGGGCCTGGAAATTATTGATGTAAAGTTAATATTAAATAATTGGACCATTATTATGCTTCTGAACACGTCTGTTCATTATACTCACCCATATGTCTCCCTCGATCTTTCTGAGCAGAGTGCTGTGCTGATTCCCATGCTTGATGTCAGAGTAAACAGGAACATTGTGCATTCTGGAGCGACGGATCATGTAGGGCAGTGAAGGTGGTGTATCTGTGGAAATAATAAAAACAAAGAAATAAAACTCAATTAAAATAATCACAAAATGTTTTACCAATAACACATTAAAAATTAAACATGATGCAAAACATATATACCTTATAGCTAAGAGACAATGATATGATCGTATGTAGGGTAAAAATAAAAGTGCATCAACCTGGTGGTGGGATCCATCCTGACGGTGCAGGACCATCATGTCTAGGAGGAGTTGGGATGCGTGAAGGAGGAATAAGTCTCTCCACAAACCTGAACTCTTCTGTGGATTCAATGATGCCCCCTGATCCTTCAGCAGAGCTGTTTTGTGTCTAAAATCAAACAAAACCGTCTTCATGAGCACTCAGTTATGTTTCAATATCAAGCTAGAATGATTGTTTGTGGCTATTACACAAAACCACTCGTAACATTTCAAGAACAAACCATCCGATGCAAATTCACATAAGATAGTGACCGCCAATGCACCACTGATTATTACACTACCCGGATAAATTATAAGGTAAAATGATTGTAATACTTACTCTTAAGCAAGACCCAGTACTCAATGAACGTGTGGCTGGATTAAAAGCTCTGTAAGCAACTCTTGCAGCTCGGCAAACCGTCAAAGACATGCTTCTCACGGAAGCGGACATTTCTCTTTTCTCAGAGAAGAAGGACAGCAGAATCTTACGTCACGAGTTTGAATGAAGAAGCTTTATTGACAACAGAGAAAAAATGCAAAATATACATTTTCAAGAACTTGACTAAAATCTATACTGATATCATTTTATTTTCACTTCTATGTACCAATAAATTGATACGCAACAGAATAATAAAATTGTGCTTTAGATGCTATCCATGGGGACTTTTAAGTTGCTTTTTTTATAAAAATGAGCATGCGCAGAGCACTTTCTGGAATCGCGTATACGCTTCAGATTTTTTTTTTTTTTTTTGATGTTTATGTCCTGTGTTTGCTGCTCAGTTATCAATATCGGTTCATGTTAGTATTGGTATTTATTTTCAATATTTAAATAATAGTGGTGATGATATTGTGCTATTTGTAACGATTCTGTCAAGCTGATAACATTTTAATTCTGTTTTATGAAGTCTTTACATCATGCAGTTGTTTGTTCGTGGCCAGACTTTGCACTCTGTTCATCTGAATGGGTCAGAGACTGTTGCCCATATCAAGGTACTCAGTCTTACATTTTATACATAGTTAATTTAGACAAACGTTAAATTATTTATTTATTTTTGCATTTGACTAACTGTATTTGTTTTTCAGGCTCAGATTGAAGCTTTGGAGGGTCTGACCTGTGATGATCAGATCATTTCACACTGCGGGATTCCCCTTCAGGATGAGACACTGATTTGTCAGTCTGGTATTGAGGAGTTTAACACTCTTGAGGTCTCATCAAGGCTCTTGGGAGGTAAAGATCAAACCCCTGTTTTACCTATGACCATTTACCATGCCAGTGTTGTAATGTAGAAGATGAAAGGTCTGAAAATAGTCTAAAGCAATTATAAATATTCATTTAGGATGAGTAACTGGTAACTGGCTGCCTTATCATGCATTATCTTGGTTTTGTATGTTTTCATAAATATAACCTTTTCACACCCAAAGGCAAAGTCCACGGTTCCCTGGCTAGAGCAGGAAAGGTCAGAGGACAAACTCCCAAGGTAAGTCTACATGTATTTGCATCCCAATTTGCCTACTTATACTATGTCCTATAAGAATGTACTCTTTTTGTGAAGAAAAAATACATTTTGTTTGTGTAGCAGATGAGTAGGCAAGTTTTAGGACGTACTACCATTTCATAAATGTGACTTCAATGGACCGCGAATGTGAATCCTGTCCTGTCAATCATCTTGTCACAGTTAACATCTTCATATATATATATATATATATATATATATATATATATACACTTTACATTTCAGTTAATTTTATTTACTCAACAAGTCCTCCTACTGTACTGCAGAGAAAAGAAGTACCATGTTTATGTCGAGGGTCTTTCATGTGGAGAATATCTTTGTCTTTTTGCATAATGATGCATTTAGAAGTTAATGGCCAAGCATGTCTTTATAAAAGTTCGCAGATTTTATGAAGGACTTCTCCAGTCATTTAGTTCGCTTAAACCCCGTCTGTGCAAGCTTCATTTAAACATGCTATGATTTTGGACAGACATTCTAATTTTGAGAATTTATTAGGATGGATAGTATGCACATTGGAATGCAGCAATTAAAAAAAATAAAAAAAATTCATATCATTATATTGTGAGAATTTTAATTGGTAACATTTACTTGTTTATTGACTTTGTGCACTGATATTGATCCTTTCAGGTGGACAAGCAGGAAAAGAAAAAGAAAAAGACCGGCAGGGCAAAGAGAAGAATTCAGTACAATCGGCGCTTTGTCAATGTTGTCCCAACATTTGGCAAAAAGAAAGGACCAAATGCCAACTCCTAATTTGCTCTTCAAAACGACTATCAATGTTCACTGCATTCCTGGGCAGTTCACTTTGCCTGATCATTTAATGACTTTTTGATGGGAAAATTGTAATTTAAAAGCCAACTGATTCATAAAATTAACTCATTTGTGCCCTTTATATGCTGTAACAATGTTTTGTACAAGTTTAGTTAAATACGGTATTTGATTATAGAAATGTAATATATAATGACACTATGATTCACTAGGATCTCTTTATGTCAGTGGCAAGGAAATTATTGTAAGTTGCAAATAAAAACATTTAATGAAATATGATTGATTCACATGTCACTACATTAGCACGGTTTGAATATAATTTCAAATTTGCAGCATCATGCAATGTGGCTTTGGTGATTCATTCTAAAAGTCCATATCAATATAGCAGCAGCAAGTGCAACGCTATTCTTTTCTTGTATTTTTTCCCACTGGATCAGCGATCACCACGAGGCCCCAAGAAGCCAAACCTAAAGAGAAAATAGATAATCAGTTCTGATTTAATTACTCATAACAGACAGTGCCTGAATGATCTCACCTGCTGCAAATACGATCTGAGCAACTGTGCCCATAGTTGTGGGTCCACCTAAATGCATGAATTTACGCGCTTGCATGAACACGTATCCGCCAGCAGCCAGCAGCCCGCCGCCCGAAAGAACTCGACAGCTCCAGCAGCCCTCAAATAGAGGTTTTCTGACCGGAGTCGACTTCTCCGGTAGTGGAGGTGGATTTGACATGTTCAAGTGAAAGTGTCAAAGGCAGCTCCCGTGTACTGGTCTCTGCCGTTCATGAACAACGACACTATCTACTTTCCAAATTATTTGGTAACATTATTAATATTTATACAGAGAACTCCACCAACTCTGTCATTATAGGACGCAGTGTGAGAAATATCGGGTATGTCACGATGACCTTAAAAACCGGAAGCACTTAGTATTATGCTGTTATTGCATTCGTGCAAGTCATTGCTGCGCAAATATTGCGCAGACACAATTACCAGAGCGTAAAAACATTACTAATTTAGCTTGTGTTCACGATTGAGATGTACAGTATAAAATAAAGTAGCCAAATATACTTAACAGACACAAAAACACTTTATTTCCGTTTTATTTACAATTGATACAAATATATACAATTTTAACTATAAAGCAACATTGCTCCTTCTATGACATGGAGCATTTTTTTAGTTAATTTATTTCAATAAGTCACATCCTTCATATTTTTCCTCCCGAGCATGTACAGAATCTCAGTGGCACGTGAAAGTCTGATATCACTTCTGGCTCCTAGTTCCACGTGCGATGTTATCATTGGTCTCTGCAGCATCTTTCAGAACCTGCATTATGAGGGCATTTCTCTTCCTGCTGTCCTCCATTCGGACGGGATTGGCCTCGGGCAGATTCTGGATAAACAGATGGAGAGATGGATCAGGATACAGCTCTTATCAGGAATCTGCACTATAATATAAGACCTCATAATATTTTTTTATAACATTTCTCATGAACAACGTGTTATTCTAGTGAATCGATGCTATTTATTCAATGCAATGAAAAACAACAACTAATGCTGCTCACTCATTGTTATTAACCCGGAGGCGTAAAAAGAGACCAGAGAGAGTAAATATCATAATCAGAGTGTAATAAAACACGATCCCGCCTGAATTAATTCGTTAATAAGAGATCCTGTAAAACCCAGCACCACCACGTTCATTATAAAACTGATTGCTGACAAACAATGACACGAGTCGTTACCTGCCAATAGTCGCAAAAACATCACACCGCACTTATGTAAGGTAGCCTAATAATAACAACAGGTTTAATTGTGTTTCTCATTTATAAAACTCCAATGTTTCAGTACCTTCAACATTTCCTTTTTCCTCTCCTCTCCAGGTGAAATTATGACCCACATTCCGTAGCCGGCACAGACGACCCCGACCAGCCCGATCGAGGTCAACATGGTCCTCATGCTGCTCATGGTGTGCACGAGCTCTCCTCGAGCATGTCAAACTCAGTAATTATACACTTGATATAAATGATCAAGCTTCTCTAGATCGCGGGAAAAGCTAATTCAGTATACAACACACGGCACGACACTGTCAGACACGGTGCAGTGCATTATGGGAGAACTTCATTATACAACTTTTTTTTAACCTGTTACTGGCAGATTGGTCAATAATCATTGTGGAAATGGACAGGTGGCACGTTTACCGTCTAGTCGCACTTTCTGCATGCAAAGGAGATGAGAAATCTTAAACTTTGGGAGGTCAAACCTAATATTATAAGAGCTTTTTCCCCCATTCATTTTTTTAGAACCTGTTAACAAAATACATACATTGTAAAACTAAATAAACACTGAATAAACAGTAACATTTAACAAACATATAATATAATATAGGCCTAGTATAATATAATATAATAAAAATGCTAGAATGTGTAATAGGGTTGCAAAATTAGTCTATATTAAGATATTAAGAATGATATTATTATAGGACCCAATGGTTGTTTGTATAGTTTTCTGTAGTTACTGATAATATTATATTTCCCATAAATTAAATAAAAATATTTTGATCATTTTAATTAATTACTTTATTTATTTATTTGCAATGCAGTCAATACTACAATTTGTGTAAAAAAAAAAAAAAAAATTTTTTAAAACCCATAGAATGATATTAACTTTATGTTATGATGTGGTCACGAAGGTTGAGATCTCTGTAGGACAGGCCAAAATCAACATTTTATAGTCAGTGGATTCAGACATTTTTAGCTAACTATACTTTTCATGCTTGGTGAATTGTTTGTTAGATAATAGTTATCTAATGGTTTACACACACACATACACACAAATACATCTAATGCTTTAAAAAAGGTAATAGGTCACAAAAGTGTACACTATTTGTGGAATGTGGTATGATGAGGTATAATGGGTTAGCCTATTAATCATTGACTATATAACAGATCGTTACTTCAACACCAATTATGAAATATTGCTTTTTAAAATATTAGTCATCTTTCAAAGGGTCAAATTAAAGGATTACTTCACAAATTAAGATATTTTTGATGAAATCCGAGAGGTATGTAACACGTCTTCTATAAACAGCAGTATTGTTAACGTTCAGTGCTTCCAGGTTCTACGTCAGAACGGCATCTCAGTATTGGCCGAGGCTGATCACATGAGCAGCACAACGCATGCGTGTGATGTTGACGAAGGAGTTCTGACATAGAACCTGGAAGCTCTGAATGTAAACAACTTATGAGAACGACATATAAGAGAAGATATTGTTGAATAAAGTCATTATTTTTGTTTTGTTTTTGTGCACAAAAAGTATTCTTGTCACTTCATAAAATTAAGGTTGAACCACTGTATTGGACTATTTTAATGATGTCTTTAGTACCTTTCTGGACCTTGAAAGTGGTGATTATATTGCTGTCTATGGACGAGTCATATACCTCTCGGATTTCATCAAAAATACCTTAATTTGTGTTCCGAAGATGAACGAAGGTCTTACGGATGTGGAATGACATGAGGATGAGTAAATAATGACAGAATTTTAACTAATAATGCAAAGCTGCACACTGACTGAATAAGTAAATAAAACAGCAGGATACAGAACAGTTGATTATACTGTCCACCAGATGGCTCTAACATAGCTGATCTAGTGTGTGTGTGTGACTCAGTGCAGGCTGTGTGGGTGTTCAGAAAGCACACAAGTGCTGATAATGTGTGTCCATCAGTGTCAAGGTGCAAAATAGATAGCTGGAACGGAAGGTATACATTAGTGTCCCTTTAAGCAACGGCCTGTGCACATGTAGAGCTTTGTTCATCCCTTACAAAACATTACCATAGCAACCGTAGTTTCTGCACAAACACCATAGTTGCAAGATAGATACAAGAAAGATAACTTGCTATTATCCATCACTGCCATAACAATAAAAGCAGACCAAATCACAAAAAGCCTCTTACACCATTTGTAGAAGATGCCATATTCATATATTGGTTCTACAGAAATAACAGCCTGTATTTTACTGGAAATCATGATAGGATGCACAAACTTGAATTGATTAAGTCAAAAGGGATTGAAAAAGTCTAAAGGGATTCTCTCAGAAACAAATTTTGTTGAATATATGTATATATATATATATATATATATATATATTAGAGATGCATCAATACCAATATAATATTAACACACATTAACTAAATTTTAAAGATTCAAATAATATTTATTAACTTTCTGAGTGTTATTCATTCATCATTCATATAATTACTATTAATATTGAACATCAAACTATTTTCTTTACACAAATCACAAATTCAGTGCATTTTCCTGCCCTCTGTTGATTGACAGGATACACTATCGGCCCTGATTATCGGCTGTTTTTAAACTATATATATATATATTAGACATTATATATTAGAGATATATATTTATATACCGATATATCGGACAATAATCGGTATACACATGCCTATATTATATATTTAATGTTAAATGCGATTAACCGATTAATAATTTTATGATTTCATATTTAAAGTTTGGTCAGAAGATGACTTTTTTTCCTCTCTCTAAAACTTCCCCTCTCAACACCAACGCATTCGGAACTTTTTAGACAGCCTACATGTTGTGACCACACTACCGATTCCTTCACCTAACCTGTTCTGAATTCCATCTGTGCTAAAGGTTTAAACTTCTGATGTTCTGAAGCAGAAAGCGAGGTAATTTCTACTGGCTGCGTTATTGCTTGAATATTTAATCGTTTCCTGCCTCTCGCACCCCCCACACCCCCTCCAAATCACTCAGTCTATAATGACACCTCTCACGCCAACCCCCTGGCTGCCTTTCCTCTCTGATTGCTACAGTAACGCTTGCAGATGCCTGCTCTTGTTGCCATGACACCCGTATTTTCCCGAAGGTGCGACGCTGATCATTGAAGGAAATATTCATGTGCGTGTCTGTGTATGTAGACTGTGTGTGGTTTACCTTCGATCTGCAGCGTATGCGTGATTATAGGTGTGCTTCGCATTTTTAAGCGGTAATAGTTTGCCCTTGTCTATTCAGTAGTGTTTTATGTATACAGAACACATGCACGGTGCTTTCATAATGTTCTCAACAGCGTTTAACACATTTCAACACCTGTGTGGTCCCGTGTGGTATTTCACATCAGCGCGTCCAGTATGAATGCTAATCATGGCTCGTATTGGCGATGGGAAGCAGAGCCCACTTACAGTTCTCGGCGGAATTTCAAACACTAATTCACACTTACGATTTGCGTATGTGTTGTTGTAGCCTGCATAAATCATCAGTGGAAAGGGGAAATGTGGTATGTGTAAGTGTGTGTTTGGAAATTGATAACTAAAAGTCTGTACTTCCCAAATGCAAAGGAGTTCATCTTTTTTCGCATTAGTAAAACAATGTAAAACAAGTACACAGTGCTAAGCTTCTGCTCTGTGCCAAACTGACCTTTCCATCTTGAGCAAATAGCCTACATAACAGGAACACTGAGTGCAGGTATAGTATACATCAAAACATAAATGTACAGAGCTAATAACTCAGATTGTGTTTATCAGAAAGAAGAAAGTCAAATACAGTCAAATATGGCTTAAGGGTGAGTAAAGCTTTTTTTTTTTTTTTTTTTTTTCATTTTAAAGGGAACTAATCCTTTAAATCTGTGCCATGTGGTACAAGTTGTAGCTCTCAGAAAATTTTAAGTTTACATTTTGAGTTAAATTACAAGTATGTGAAGGATTTTTGCAGTTCAGAATCGTTAAGGTAATTACGACATGGCGTGAACGCACCTTTAAACATAGTTCTGGAATACCCAATTCTGATTTGTCAGTCACAGATCTGCCGTTAAATAATTTTGTATAATTGCCCAAGGCAAGTGCTAGTTTCATGTCTCTCATATCATTCCATACGCCCCCACATAATAATTTTTCACATAATTCATTTAAAAAAAAAAAAAAAAAAAATCATGGTTATAAGCATAGATGTTTTTATGTACTCAAAAATGGTATTAATCCCATTCATTTTAAATAATGAATTAAACATATTTTATGTATTTATTCCTTAATTAATAATTAAAAATCCTGCTTGGTTAGCTTTTATTATGGTTTTTTTCTATTTTAAAAAATCAAAGCTATAGACAAACATACTAATAAATTAAAAGTGTTGCATGTAAGCAAAGCAGTATATTTCCGAAAGTAATCTTGTATGGGTCTCACATAATAATACAGTTTTAAAAAACGTTTTTATGTTAATAATGGTATTAATTAATTTTAAGTAATGTGAATGTGAAGGTCAGTTCTGATGGCATTTGATTTTGGTTATGTATATTTGTTTTAAGGCTATGTGCTGATCAAATCTCTGTCGGGTGTCAAAACGCCAGCAGTATTTCCAATCTTTGTTCTCTCATCTCCATTTATCACTGTAACTTCTAGTTGTCACTCCACTGTTCTAATTTGATGTTCTTCTCCTCTAACTTTAAATCTCATCTTAATTCTGATAAGGTTCACTGTGCTGAGAATTGCACCGATGCATAATTCATGTCTTCCTCTGTCCTTCTTAATGTTCTGTCAGTCTTTTCATCATATTTTGGAAATTACTCTTTCCATTTTAAGGAGATGTTCTCATTCATTCAACAGCACCGAGAGGTTTTCTAGACATCAGACGAAATTATGCTGTTTGCTGTTGATTCATCATTGACAAAAGGCATCTTAAGCTGTATTAAGAAAGGGTTAAATTGCTGATCCTACTACAAATTTTATTTTCTTTGGATGGAAAATCTTGGTGATTTGAAAAGCAGCTCTTCAAAAAGAGAACCATTTCCATACATTTCCAAGTGTAGCTGTCTCCGTCTGTGTGTGTGTGTGCGTGTGTCTGTATGTACCAGCTTGTCTGTGGCTCACTCATGTTTCAAACTTATCAATTGTAACCAGTTTCCATAGCAACATCTCTCAAGAGGTGAAGAGAGAGGGAGAGAAAGAGCAGAAAGAGAAATAGACTTTGGCAATGAAGTGTATGTGATTACATGCATGTATTCTGCATACGCTGCAGATAAACTGCACTCTGGTGCTCTGTGATAAAATGTTATGTTTAAAAAAAAACAGCAACTTGGGGTTTGTTTTTTTTTCTGCTGACATTATTATGTTATTATTTATCTATACTCTGTTCCATTTTCCTGCTCCATTTTCATACCAAATTGCTTTTCAAAGCTTTGGCAAATGTTTCATCTGTGTGGCCATGCACAGAAAACCTATTTTGGACAGGCTTTTGGTTTTGATTTTCCGCAAGTGAGAGAGAGAGAGAGAGAGAGAGAGAGAGAGAGAGAACCTAACATAAAATGCATTTCATTCTTTTTGTGTCTCCATGGCAACCAAACTGTGTTAGCCTCTTATTGACTCCAATGCACTCACACTTTCTCTGCGTCTCCCTTTCATTATCACTCTTTCACATTTCCTTGAGACTTGCAAAAAAACTTTCTTTATCTCTTGGCCTTCATCATTTGCCTTGATCTTTTTTTTCTCTTATCAGTTTTATTCCTCTTTCAATTTTTTTTTTTTTTTTTTTTTTGTGGAATTAAATTTCCTCCTTTTGCGGAGGAAAAATACCTCTTATTTCTTATTTCCCTCCCCCATTTAACAAGATTTCAATGTGTATATTTAAACACAATTGACCAAGCTACACTACTGTTCAAAAGTTTGGGGTTGAATCTCTTATGATGCATTTATTTGATCAAAAACAGTAATACTGCGAAATATTATTTACTGTATTGAAAACATCTTGCGTATTAAATATCATTGTTGCTTAACATAATGCTTAAGTTATATTTTTGTGATTTGTTAACCAATTGACCGTTCGCAAAGACCCGCCTCCTTTAGTTACTGTTGCTATGTCCGACAAGCCATGCCACTGTCACGTCACACATCATGTTCTACAGTGAAAAATACATCGCGCAGCAAAGAGGACACTGACAACGCGTCGACAGACAAGACAGAGCAGGTTACTTTTGATATGAAACAAATTTTGTAATTTTTAAAGAAATTTAAACAATAAATACCGTTTTGTGGCTCTTTAATGTGTCGTGACAGATCGCTGTAGCGCCTCAGATCAAGCGGCTCATGAACCGATCATCTCTTCTTACTAGTTAATTTATAGCAAGAAATAAACATGAATGAACCACATTTCAACCACAGAAATATGTCAGTACACATCATTTTTCAAATTCAAGTCCACCAACATCAAACTACTAAATCCCCTAACTGCTTTGTCGACAAAATGGCTGATTCGGCGTTATGATTGGTTAGATCACCTGTTAATCAAAAGGGTCAATTGTCCTTTTTAGGCTGATTAAGTTCCAGTGTAAATATTGATCAGATCAAATGTTTGGGATTGTTAATTTTTTTTTAATGTTTTAAGGTCTCTAATGCTCACCAAGGCTGCAATATACTGAAATATTATTACAATTTAATATATCTGTTTTCTGTTTTAATACGTTTTAGAATTTAATTTATTCCTGTGATGCAAAGCTGAATTTTCAGCATCATTACTCCAGTCTTCAGTGTCACATGATCCTTCAGAAATCTTATTTGCTTATTTGGTGCTCAATAAAAACATTTCTTCTTATTATTATCAATGATAATGTATAGAAAGTTTAAAATAACAGCATTATATATATATATATATATATATATATATATATATATATATATATAACATAAAAATAGAAAATAAAATATAAAAATATATATTAAGTAAAATAGAAAATTATATAATTATTATATAAAATAGAAAGAAAAAAAATAGATATTTTGTAACACTGTAAATATCACTTTTGATCTATTTTAATGCATCCTTGCTTAAAATAAAACTTTTGAACAGTAGTGTATATTTTCTTCCCACCCCAAAATGCAAATCAACAACACTTTATTTTGTCAGCAACATTGTTTTATTAGAACATGTGGAATTGCTTTTGGAGTATATAAGATATTCGGTTGTATTCAACTGAACACA
Source organism: Elopichthys bambusa (assembly GCA_037101425.1). Taxonomy (NCBI): domain Eukaryota; kingdom Metazoa; phylum Chordata; class Actinopteri; order Cypriniformes; family Xenocyprididae; genus Elopichthys; species Elopichthys bambusa. The sequence goes on from CM074433.1 coordinate 34,193,862, forward strand.
AACCGTAAAGTTACCAAAGGTGCTGTAGCGTACATTAATGTATCATGTATAAAAGACATTATCATGCAGGTATTCTTAAATGTAGATACTGCATGTGAACTATATTAATCACAAAAAGACATTCAGTGATGACGTCTATAATGAAGACCCTAGTCAGTTGTCTCTCGGCCCACATTCCTGTGCTAATAGCGATTGTCTAGGGTATATATTCACATTTTTGAGGGTACATGGTACATCAAGTCAAAGCCAAGATGGAAAGAGGACCCAGGATTTTGAACCAGATGTTGCTAAAAAAAAGCACTCAGACCATGTCTATATTAAATGACTCACTTATTGTACTGAAATTTGAAGTGTGTGTGCATGTGTAAGTGTAATAATGAAGCCATTCTAGCTAGTGCAGAGGCTCAGAAGTGATACGCTCGGCCACTCTATTCATCTACAAAGCCAGAACTACACACAGCTTAGTTAAATAATCATTATTCTACTTGTTTAGCAGACTGATGGACACAGCACAACACAGGAACTCCAGGTGAGGCAAATCGAGAGGCCCTATGATAGACAGAACAGAGTGGCGGTAAATGTTGTATATAGTCTAACAACACAGAAGATTGCCTGAAAAGTTTGTATTTGATGTGAGACCATCATCATCGTGGTTATGACAACATCATCTGCCTGTTGTCAGAAGCATCATGGGCGAACGTTACCGACACCAGTGTCTCCATCATCTGCATCACGGCCTGCTGTGTTCGGCTGTCTCACGCACATCAGCCCACTCAACGCAAATGAGTCTTCCTCTGTTGTTTGCTACAGTTCATCTGTTGGCATTCCAAAAGTGCTTTTATGATTTGTCACAGTCTATCGAGTATTTGAACTCCGGCAGAGGTTGGGGTCAGATCTCTCTTCCCTCCGGTACGGCCCGTCCTGCACGCCCGTCTCAATTAAGAGTCTGCCGTTCTGCTCGTCCTCACCGCAGCCCATGATGGATGAATCCAAATCATCGGGTGTCAGTACTCAGATGTGATGCTGCTCAAACAGTTTCTCCGGCTTGTGATATTTATCTCATTGGTTGATTTGCTTTGAAATGTTTGTGTAAACTTCACCATCTGATTTTGCGTAAAAAATACTTCTTGTGCGGTTTAAGGACACTAAATAGAACTACCCTGACCGAACTGCAACAACTGAGCCATATATTCGTAATTTGATCAATTATTATATTGTACCTCTACATACAGGGTACATTTGTATGTATCTACCACAAATACTGAAATAGCAAATACTTAGCAGTTATTAAATACTTTGACATAAGTTTTTCCACAAAAAAATTCGGTTGTTTCTGATGAAAAAGACGACGCAACATAAAGTCCAGGGTCTATTGATTTAAAATTCAAGGTAACACATTCTGTAATGGTCTCGGTAGCACATTAAGTGTCTCTTCGTAGACATTAAGAACCGACAATTGTTGTTGCTATGAGCAGCGGAAATTTTCAGCAGCCCTTGAGAAATTAAATGGTGTTACAAAACATCTACACTGCCTGAGTCTTTTGTTCACCATATATATCTCTCTCTCTATTGCACTCGTTTTCTTTTGATCCACCTCTCCACTTGTTTTTTTTTTGTTTTGTTTTTTTTTTTAATGGCAGTGATTGAGGCAGCATTGATGGCTTTAAATGCCTCCTTGTCTTGAGCTTTTTCTACATCTGTCCATCATCCATCCCCACCCAGGAGATCTGAGGAGGAGCTGAACAAGGTCTGTGGATGAGGGAGAGGTGAGCACGACATAGTTCGGTCTTTGCTTTGTCGTTTCTCTCCTTCCTTTCATAGTCCTCTGTCCTTCATTTGATCACTTAGAAGCTGACCAAAGCATACACCATACTGCAAAAGAGACAGAGAGAAATTAATTAAAAGAGATATACTAACCTTCACCATCTTTGATAAAGCACTTTGTATTAAGAAAGACATTCTGTAACAAACACTTGCTAGTGACATCTTAAATATTTATATCCCTTACAAAGAATACAGTATGTAGATAATGATTTCAGAATGGTTTATTCCTCATTCTTCAGATTATTTAATGAGATATGTATATGTATATACACTACTGTTTAACAAGTTTGGTGTTTTTTAATGTTTTTGAACAAAGTATCTAATGCTCATTAAGTCTGCATTTCTTTGATCAAAAATACATTAAAAACAGAATATTGTGAAATATTACGTTTTTAAATAAGTCTATTTGTCTATTTGATTGTATTTTAAAATGTAATTTTTTCGGCAAAGCTGAAAAGCCATTACTCCAGTCTTCAGTGTCACATGATCCTTCAGAAATCATTTTAATATGCTGATTTGCTGCTCAAAAAACATTTTTTATTATTATCAATGTTGAAAACGGTTGTGCTGCTTAATATTTTTGTGGAAACTGTGATCACTTTTTAGGATTCTTTGATGAATAGGAAATTCTAAATTTATTTATCTGAAATAGAAATGTTTTGAAACGTTTTAAATGTCTTAATATTGCCACTTTTGATAAATTTAATGCATGCTTGGTGAAAATTCTTACTGACCCCAAACTTCTGAACAGTAGATATATATGTATATTATTTTATTTACATTATCCAGATTATAGCCACGATTCTATTTGTAATGATTATGTTCTATTTATGGACTCCTATGTTGTGTTTCCTTAGGTTCCTGTGTTTTTTTTTTTCATCTTGTGTTTAGTTTCTGTTTGCGTGATTTCCTTGGTTTCTGATTATGTCGCTATGGTTACTCATTGGTTAATTGATTATATTCACCTGTGTCTTGTTTGGTTTCTCATTTAGCCTGTGTATCTAAGCCCTCAGTTTGTTTCAGTTCTTTGTCCTGCATTGTCTTTGCTATTTGCTTAGCGGTTATGTTTTGTCTAATACAAGTACTCTAATTGGATTGTCATCTCGCACTTCTTCTTCCTTGCCTTGCCAATAGGGTGTTGTTGTGCAATTTCTAAGGTGTTCTGAGTAGTTGTTATTTGGATTCTAGGGTATTCTAGGTGGCCACTAAGGTGTTCCGGGTGCTTCCATAGTGGTACAAGCCAAAAGCCAATGATATTCTGTTCTGTAGATGCTTTTTACCCATTTTATTATCAAGTGAATATTGTAAGTCCACTCTCTTAGAAAAATAGTAACGTACCTTTTCACAAAATGTCACATGATTTTGTGGGATCATTAATTTCAAATTATGTCATGTGAAGTACAAATTGTATGGGATGTGTTTGTTCAGATACATATCTATACATAGTATGAGCCATAGTAATAGCAATGCTGTTAAAAAAATCCAAACATAAAATCATATTTAAATGGATAGAAGGTAAATGAATGAAGAGCGTTTACCTGTACAGATAGTAGAAAAAGGAGAGAAGGTAGAAGCCTAGTTTGCACCAAGACTCTTTTTGGCAATAATTCAGAATGTCTGCATTCATCACACTCACTGGATCATACATGACCTCAGACCCATCTGCAGGACGGTGGAAAAACCTGAGGAAGAAAAAGCGAAAGGGAATTACTACAGGGGACCCATTTTGAAATTTCAGTTAAGTAGATGTGAGGAACAGTTTGTACCTCCAGAGGTGATAGAGCAGCAGGGGGATGTTAAGGCCCAGAGTTACCCACTCCCCTGCACACATGAACATCAGACAGAACAGCCCGTGGATGGAATACTCTGGTACCACCAGCTGGAAGACAGAGTTAAGGATAGATTCAAGTACTTGTCATGTCTGTAAACATGAATATGTATATTCATCATAAGTGTGTCATCGTTTGCATATTCAGTTCTGATTCTTTATGTGCATGTGACACAAAGCAATATATGAGTGTGCCTCCAAATACCAAGCCAGGAAAGCAATGGGGGTAAAGAAAAGAGATAAAGTGATGCCACTTTCAGGAAGACAGGAAGTTGATTATTTTGTGGGTTTGTTTGAGAGAAACAGAATGTTTTTCAGAATGTTATTAACCAAGGTTTTCATTCAAGGGTCCATTGACCCCTGAGAAGGTATTTAAAACTGCATTTTCATGCCATTTATAACTATTCAAGTATGGATGCATGATACACTACTGTTAAAAAGTTTTTTTAATTTTTTGAAAGAAGTCTCTTATGCTCACCAAGACTGCATTTATTTGATCAAAAATACATTTAAAAAAGTAAAACTGTGAATTTAAATATTTACAATTTTTCTATATTTTAAAATGTAATTTATTCCTGTGATGCAAAGCTGAATTTTCAGCAGCATTTCTCCAGTCTTCAATTCAATTTCAATCTTTTTATTGTTATTGCATCGGAATGCAATGAAATTTCAGGGACTTCACACAGAGGTGCTACAATATGATAACCATATACACATAAACCACAATAACCTAATCAAAATCCATGTAAAAAACGTGAATGATGCAGGTATGACAATAAAGTGCATTCAGTGTCACATGATCCTTCAGAAATCATTCTAATATGCTGATATGGTGCTCAAGAAACATTATTATGTTTATATTGTATATTAACATTATCAGTGTTTAACATACTGTACATTAAACATTATCAATGTTGAAAACGGTTGCTTAATATTTTTGTGGAGACTGTGATGCATGTTTTCTGGATTCTTTGATGAATAAAATTTAAGAACACATTATTTATTTGAAATTGAACTCTTTTGTAACATTAGAAATCTCTTTACTGTCACTTTTGATCAATTGAATCCATCCTTGCTAAATAATATTATAAATTTCTTTAAAAAAAAACAAAAAAACATATTGACCCCAACCTTTTGAATTAAATTGCATCAGTATTATATTAATTATTGGATGAAATTAGAGATTTTAACATTTATCATTATAAGCTAGAATTGGATATTTAATTGTACACGTAATGTAATCTTTATCAAATCTCAAAATTAATATCCATTTGTCATACTGTATATTATAACGTAATGATGCCTAAATCCACTTTTAAAACAAATGATTTTAATTTTTAGTGTTTTATTTTTATTTATTTAGCCAAAATGGTCAGCTTATGCAAGGGTATCAGCCAGCATCCCTTCTATAAAGTTTGAAAATAGCTGTCTTCTCTTTCATGTGCTTCCCACATTAGATATGTTTACACTTGAACTGATCTACCACAGTTTCACTCACCTTTCGGAGGAGGTTGCAGATTCTCTCAATGTTCAATATTCTTTCCCTCTGAGGAAATACAGAAGAATGCAATAAGATTTCTAGCAGCGCGCTCCAACTGTTTTGTAACCGTGCAGCATGGATGCATGTTGCTGCGTGTGTTCACATATATGCATGTATGACAGAGAGTTTCTCTGAAACCCGCTGTTCACAGTTGGGATGCTGAGTAGTTGATGCTGCGTGAAAGGAATCGTGATCTAAGAAAAGCCTTACCGCTCTTGTGGGGTTGCTCTGATCGATGGGGTTTTTGAAGTCTGTGCGCAGCTCATCAAACGCAATAATCTTGAGGAGAAACAAACAGAATTTGTGTTACATGAGCATTTTAACAAAACCACTGGACATTTTGGGGGTTAGAGAGCATGTAGGATGATTGGACCACCCTTTATATCTTTAACTTTCCACATTTCTCAAGCCATTCCTACAGCTTCAAGCTGTGTTCTCCCTCCTTCCTTTTCCCCTTATAGATCCATATCTCCTGCCATCCCCTCACTTGGTTCTCTGTAAACAGATGCAGTTGCCATGGTGACCGAACGAGCCCCTAAACGGGCGTCATGGTTACTATAGAAGTGAGTTCACAATCTTATTGGCCAAGAGCCATACAAAGATGGGGGGAGAAGGAGAGGAAAGGGGGATGGGGTGTCAGAACGAAATTACGGTTTGATAAGCATTCTCAATAACATGGTTTCTCGCCGGCATGCACTCATACACAGACTCTCAGCCTCCCCCACTCTCTGTCTCCATGCTCTCTCCTTCTCTCACATACATTTACACACACACTCGCACCAAATGACTCATGTTTAGAATCTCTCCCACTCCTGTCATTAGTCAATGCTCAGTCATTTCAAGTCTGTTTCTTAATGGCCCTTTGAACGTCTTACACGTAAGGTCTGCAGTCTACTGCCAATCTGAAAATATCCTTGACTTCTTGTTTGGCATTCAGGGCTTGTGTTTTAGGTGTTGAAACCTCTGCTCCTGTTGATCTCTGGTGTTTTAGTGTTTCAGACAGATTTTAACAGTTCAGGGCCATTGTGCCTGTCTGCTGTTGCCTTTTGCGAGAATGCCGCCTGTAATATGAAGAATACAGATGATGTTGAGGTCTCTGGTGGCAACTGTGCAAATTTCATTTGTGATTCTACAGACAGTGGGCTGGCACAGAACAACCAGTAGAGTTCAAATGAGCTGTTGACCTGTTCCTCTTCAGCGCTCGCTCTGTGTGTTTATGTGTGCAGCCGTGAATCTCACTAAAACGTCACATTACACCCCAATATCAAAAGAAGAAAAAAACAAGAAAATTACATTTTGGTTAAGGAAAGTTAAAAATAATTCATTTTTTAATTATTTTTGAACCCACGACCCTACAGAGGATAAGCGGTTTAGAGAATGGATGGATAATATTTTTGAAATATACATAATTTTTTAATTTTATATATAATATATTAATATTATTGTAACATATTTTAATGACATTATCCCCTAAAACATTTATTGCCGTAAAGCATCCAGACGTTGCTTTTATTTTTTAATTTCCATTATACTCAAAAGTTATTCTTAAAGAAACTGTCATTAATGTAATATAGTTTTTTTGTCTTGTATTTTTAATAAAAATACAATAATACAACATTTAGTTAAAGGCAAATTCCTTATGTATGTATAGTCAAACCAAAAATTATTCAGACATTTTGATATATTTTTACTAGTGGGTACAGGACACTATAGTTCATTTATGTAAGTGAGGATAGCAAAATAAAGTAAACCGTGACATACCCAAAAATTCTTCATACAGTGGACTACCAGTAAAATTGATAAAAATTTGGAACCAAAAATTATTCAAACCATGTTTTACTTAAGTGTTATCTGACATAATTAAGATTAATTTTTTTCTGACACAGTTTAACTCTTGAGATCTTGTCATATTTTATTACCATTTTTTTAAACTATAGTGAATAAACTGAACTAATGAATGAAATGTTCAAGGTTTGTTGGTTTGAATGTATATATATATATATATATATATATACATACGTGTGTGTGTGAGTGTGTGTGCACAGATATTTATTTATTTATTTATTTATTTACTTATTGCATTACAGTAAAGAGAATGAGATTTTTAATGGAGAATGGTGCTTAATTTCCATCTCAATTAAAAAGTCTTAACGGTCCTAAAAATACAATGCAATTTCTTTAGGCAACATATAATTTCTTTAGATTTTTCAGGTGAAATATAACCGTTCTTAAGGTTTCGTACGATTTTCGTTTACATTCTTGACTGTATGCGTGTATGTTTGAGTCCATATACACACAGGTAGACTCCCACCTTCCTCCGTTTTCTCTTTTGTATCCGTCTACTGGTTCTGTAGATCATTAATCATCCATGACTCAGAATGTCTGCTCTAATAATAACTGCCGCGATTTGTATTCACCTCATGGATAAGGCCTCTTGTTAAGGGCAGGGGAGACATCTTGGACAGACACACACCAGTCTCTGCGCTCAAAAAACTGGCACGAAGATACACACACACACACACACACACATATTCACACTCACGCAGTCAGACTTGGCGATGACATGGATTCCGATGCCAATTGAAATGGAAGTGTGACAGTGTTACAGGTACACATTCACATAGTAGGGTGTAAAACTACAGACAGCTCAAAACGTACCTGCCAGATGACGAAGAAGATGAGAGCAGCGCATAACACAAGTGTTAACATGTAGCAAAAGGCCGCAAAGGTGAAGGCCATGGCTGTCCCAGCCAGCCTGACGGTGATCCGGGTCGAGAGAGGGCGAGGGGGAATCTTCCCCTGCTCTCTCTCTCTCTGTCTCTCGCTTTACTGCGTTGCCCTCACTCTCGCCCCCTTCAAGGAAGTTGCAAAGCACTTTCCTCTTCTTATACCTCTCTCTATCCCTCGTCTTAGAGCTTGCAGTCCAGCTTAGGATGAAGTCGGAAGAGAATTACAGAGGAATCTTCTTGGTCTGGAGCTGCAGATATGAGGCGTCTGGCTGGTTATCTGCCTCCGCTGGCTGAAGCGCCTTGTAACTCGTGGCTGGATCGTGTGTGTTTGTGTGTAATTCTTTCTCTCTGTCCACCTAAGATAACTGCTAGAGCTGTTTCCTCTTTTCACACTCTCTGCCGTATCCTCTGTTCCTTCACTTGCTCTCCTTCTCCCTCTCTGTCTTTCTCTCTGATTGGCAGAGGGGGGTTTGTATGTATGTGGAGAATCAATCCCCTCCCCCGTCTCTAAGATTAGTGCTGCACACTGGGTCCAAACACCTTATTTACAGCAGAACACCTTAAAAAATATCTTGTGGGCACATCAGAAGATGAATGTCCTCGGTATACGATCTGAAAAAGAGACATTGATTCGAGTTATGAAGTAAAGAATGGCTGAATGTGTTCACCCCAGTTTGATGAATGATTGCTGAACAGTAATTACAATTAGATGTATTTTAACTGCTATAGTGTTGTCATTTCAATCAATAACAGGACACATATGAGCATCTAATCGACAGGTCTTGCAATGATTCATATCCTCTCTTAGAATAAAAGGTAGTTGATCAGTTTTAAGTGCTAATGATTTGGTATTGTGGATTTATTATGAATATATGAACAAATTAATGACAATGCAAAGTCAAAAATGACCCTTTTTTAGACAGAATTCGAGCAACGTATGACTTTAAAATTAGTCATTGAGGCTGTAAGTTTAACATTAAAACTCACTTAATATGGATTTGCAACAAAAACATATTTTTTACAGTTATATATCGAACTTATTATCCAAAGTAATCTAGACAAGGCTTTGTAGACATGTGCATTTCCAAGATACAACTGCATTTGTTTAAAATATTTACTGCTGGATTTGGCTGATGGAATGAATCCTTTGATTCAGCCAAAAAAAAAAAAAAAAAAGTAAAATGTGCCAGTTTTTGTGCATGAATCTATAACAAAGCTGTAAATCCTTCAATCCTTCCAAACATGAATAAACACAGCGTTTAAAATGACGGTGAAGCATGGTTAACTAAGTTAGCTGCGTTGCATGACAGTATGTAAGAACATAAGCATTTACCTGTGTTTTCTGAAGCAGTGGCGCAAGTCTGTCTACATCTGTCCTCTCTCCCCTCATTTTCCTCCCATCAATCTGGGTCGACACCATGTCAGAAATCTCTGGTCTGCTTTGCTCTGGATGTCAATGTCGGTCCCATCACAGTCTCTCATTGGCTGCTGGGTGCTCTGTGACCAGGTATGAAACGGCAGAAAGAAGCAAAACATGTATGAATGTGCTGGCCATATTTTTCTGTTTTATCTTACGCTTTTGATCCGGCACAGCTTTATGAAGTCTCACACTTAATTAAGCGTTTTTCTCTTTTTCCTCCCTCCATCTGCCTTACCCATTTCCCCTTCGATTTCTCTCGCTCTCATTCCTTCTCTGCCTCTCTCAGTTGTTGTTTTTTTTTTTTATGAATTCAAGCATTCCCCGCTGGTATTTGATCTCAAAAGCAGAAGCAATGGAAAAGCCCTTCTCTCTCGCCCCCATCTCTTTGATTATAATAAGAATGTGATGTTATTACCTCTGAATGCGCTGCTCAACTGCATTCAACAGTCTTCTCTTCCTCCGTCCCTGTATTTTCTGCCCTACTCTCTCATTCCCTGGAGAGATATGAGGGGGCAGAGGGAGCTCCGAGTCTTTTCTTTTTTGGCTTCCCTTGTTTGTCTCTCACTCTCCCTCCCTCTTTTATTCTCTTACTGTCTCTCTCTCTCACACAATGTTACCTGTACTTTTTTCATGAAAGCATCTGCCACTGCAAGAGAGATGAAGTAAGGTTTGATTCTTTTTAGTCAAATCTGCAGTCATATTTTCAGAGATCAAAAGTAGAAGAGAGTTATTTTATTTCACTCACAATCTGTTTTCTCTTTTCATATGGTTCCCCAAATTCCATAAATTTTCCATTTAATTTCCAGTTGTTCATGACAACTATTATGATTCTTTAATGATTTTATAGTTATGGTGTTATGGTTTTGTTGTTGTTGTTATTTCTACATCAGATACAGTTATGGGAATTAATAGATTAGGCCTATTATTATTATTATTAGATTAAATAATAAAAACCTATTTTTGTACAAATTATCTACAGTAAGACAAAAATGTAACCTAAAAAAATGTATACTTTGCTTTAGAATTTCCATGATTTTTAACATTTATTTTATTACTTTGCATAACTTTTCCAGGCTTGGACATTTTAAAATATTTTTTTAAAAATCCACTGTATATGTTCCATGATATAATAATATTAATAATATGTCCAGTTTTTTTTTTTTTTTTTTTTTTTTACAATTGTAGAAAACCTAGATATAAAAAAGGTTTATATAGTAATGTATCACCCCTTTGAACAGGGTTCTCTGCCACCTCATTTACATAGTTTCAAATCTATTTTCAATAAATACTTATGCATTTTAACAAATTGGTGAAACTTAATGCACATGAAAGTTATATGAAACACCTCACACTTATGAGAAAGTTATTTTTCTTCTCTTATTAGCTATGTTTTCAAATCATCCCCACAATGTCTCCATCTTTGTTTACTGCGTGTTCTTTAAAGCGTGGGAAATATTGAAACTTGATTAACATTCTCCCCAGGGAGAAGAGACTGAATCATTCCAGTATTAAGGCTTCTGATTTGCTTTTATTGCTTACATTACTGCGTTCTCTGTTTTCCAGGAACACTGACAAATATAGCCGCAAGTGGCAATTATTGGGGTCCAAGCACCAATGGTATGTACAGACGATACAGTGATACAATAGCTGTCTCTTTATGGAAATATTATTCTATGTACTATGTTAAAATAGACAAATCATTTTGTCTCTTCATTTTAATTGGACAGCAAACCATTCAGACATGTCTAGCAACTTGACAAATGTATTTTTAATATCATTAGGTTATATAAAATTAAGAAAATAATGAATGATTTATAAGTAATTTGGAGAGCACAGATTTATTACACTTAATACTAATTATTATACTTTGTAAAACTTTATGAAACTATAATTAATTTCTATGCATTTTTTACTACAAGTCAGTCTTTTGAACCATTTACACAGAGACCTAAAAGGATTTGTTTTGCTATCCCTCTGATAGGCAACATTAATATTACGGCCTATTATCTCTCATTGCCATTGATATAATTGGCTGATCTTGTAAAAACTGTGGTTATCCAATCATCAAAATTCATTAAAAATTGCATATTTGCTAGGAATGCCTTGATGTCCATGTGTACCAAGTTTCGTGAAGTGTGGACATTGCGTTCACAAAATACAGGCCAATTAGTCATTATGGGCTACACCTACAAAAATGTCGGCCTGTAAAACAAATTTCTTTTCAGGAGTGTCTCGAGATGGTGGATACCCAATTTTGTGCAAATTAAAAAAATGAGATAGTATGAGTTCGAAATAGTAGGTTTTTCAAAAACTCAAAATGGTGGGAAATTTTTTAAACGGAAATGGATATGCATATGAACTGATTTGAGGACACTGAAGATATATATAAAAAAAATAATAATAATTTTGATCTTAACTATGACGACTTAAGAGTTATAGGCAACGTGTTATAGTGCCATGTTATTAGCGTTACGGCTGATTCTCACCAAATTTAATACACAGCTTAATTGAGACACCTTCTAAGTGTCTGCTATGTAATGACTGGCCATCCATATTTGACTCTGAGCTGCTGAAGTTTCATTGGCTGCTGGCAGCCATGTTTGTTTAGCTATCAGAGTAATAGGCTATTTGAAGCGTTTTTTTGTTTGTTTGTTTGTTTTTTGTAATTTCCGTCTGTGGGTAGAATATGATGCAACTTTGCATGTTGTTCTCAGAATGTCCTGTGTGCATTAAGTTTCACCAATTTGTTAAAATGTGTAATGCCAGACAATTTAATTTGCTATTATCTTTGGAACAATTCTATGTATCAAAATTCTTTTGACAATGTTTTGCCAGCATAGTCTTTAATATGCATTATATACAAAGTTTGGTGAAGATTGGATGAAGGAGGAGTTTGAAAAAGTATATAGAATATAGAATATTTTATAGACAAGAATGACAGGAATTTTGTAGGGTTTGACTCCAGGATTCAGAGGAAAATTTAGGGGTGCTTGGACCCCTAAACATCCTAAAGCTCATATGACACCTTTGACAGATATTTCCAGCATGAGATGTAGGTGCTCTTCAAATGGAGTCCAAGAGTACCATCTGGTGGATTCTTCCACACTCTCTCCTCTATGCCTTGGGAAATGCCATGTTAATCCATTTTAAGGCTACTGCAACTCAATTTAGATTAATTAATTCCCTTAACAAATGCCATTTTATTTAAGAACCAGGCTTCTCATGATTTTGGACAAAATATATATACTGTATGAATTTTATAATGTGTGATTTCTAGAGCTGGAAAAGTAATCAAAATTACTATATAAAGATCCTGCAATCACAATGTAAATTTATTGATAATAAAAAGCGTAAACCTTGAAGAACATTCAGTTATTGGGATTGTGGAATTTAATTATTTAAATTATTTATAGTTCTTTAATTTCATTCTTTATTTACACTTTATTTCGATATTCCACTTTAGACATTCTACTAACTACATTCTACCAACCAACTTTGCAACTACATATCAACTAACTCTCATTAGAGTATTAGTAGACTGTTACGTTAGGGTTAGGATTATTAGAATAATTTGAGTTGTACTTGCAAATAATCAGTAGAATGTCTGTTGGGGTGTTACCAGATATTAAGTCTACTAATATGTAGACATGGTAGTTGACATGTAGTTCCAGAGTTAGTAGAAGTGGACTCTCTAAATAAAGTATTATGTATTATTTTAATATATTGCCATTCTTAGTTTCTGTAAATAAAATTGTAAAAATGAGCAGATATTTAATTATAGCATGTATCCGAAATGGTCACTTTGGAGTCAAAAAACTTCACCCTAACATGAAGATATTACTCACCCTCATGTTGTTGCAAACTAAAAGAGATGTTCGGTTGAATTACATTCTCCTTCCACTGCACGGAAAAGATGCAAGGAGTGACTGATAATATCAGTCATTACAGTTCTGCCTAATATCTTCTTTTGTGTGTAAGTGGAAAAAATGTAAAATTCTATGTGGGGAAAATGCATAAAGAGATAGTTTATAATGCTTTTATCCAAAGGTATTAAATATAATCGCTTGTCAACATGCTGAAACTCGCATTGATTTGTGCCGTCTGTAAATACACTTTTAGTGTCGAGCGGAACTAAAAGTACTTGGTTTGCGAGTACACCCGGACGGAGTTGTGTGCGACAGTAGCGTGGACGTCTGTTTTTTATTGTCAGTAAATCCAAAATCACACATTTAATTTTAAATGGATGCTAAAAGTCAAATATGCTCAATATGGCTTGGATCCGAAACTGGAATATTAAAAGGTAAAGTATTGTTGGGAGTTTCTCGTCTTTTTGTCGCCACATTGTTCACTTTTCTGTTATCCATGTAAGGTACACGTGAGTTAGCACCACAGACCTGCCATTTAATTTTCTTGAGGGCCACTAAACTAATGACTTGTTCATATCCATATTTCACCTCAAGGGGTGAGTATCAGCAAAAAGCAGGCGTTTAACTTCTGTGAGATGAGCTGCTTGAGTCGGGATCAGGAGGTTTGTGTGATGGCATGGGGAGACCCTCACGAATCAGAGGTAAGAAAGAGAGAACTGGAGTTACAGACCTTATCATCATGATTTGGTGACTGACAGACGTTGTCTATGTATGTGTGCCTTTTATAGGTGTTGGTGGGCAGTGTGAACGGCACTGTGAAAACTTTCAGCACAGATAAGGGGATCTTCACGGCGACCAGAGAGTGTGGGGATCCTTCACAGGGCAGATTCACAGGACTTGCTGTCACTGACAGGTGGTTGTCAATATCATGTTATGCTTGTCTCTGCTGAGGATGATGAATTACTAGCTGTTTTATTGGTTTATGTTAATGTACTGTAGGAATGATGCACTTTCTTCCCCCTTTTCCAGTTCTTTGATCACGTGTGTGGAGTCAGGACTGCTGAAGGTGTGGAAGGAAGGCAGTACAGACACAGTAAGTCAGTGTGATTTCAGTGTCCTAGAGTGTAACATGCTATATTATTTAATTTAAAGCTATTTAAAAAAAAATCTTTGAGAGGCTGCTCATTGCAGAGCCAGAGTGTAACATGCTATGTTATTTAATTTAAATTCATTTAATTAATTTTAATGACACAAGCTTCAGAGATTTACCAGTCAAAAGTCCTTATTGCGTGTAAGTTTGTTGATTTTTTTTTTTTTTTTTTTTTTTTTGTGGGTACCAGGAGGAGTCTGACTGTTAAAAATAATAATAATAATAATAAAAAAATAAATAGGAGGGGATATTTTTGTATTGTTTTATTCTGTCTCCTCAACTAAAAACACAAAGTGACACTTACTGACAGGCTACTATATATCTATATATCTAGTAGCCTGCCTTGTGATATGTAGACTGTATCCAAAACCTTTAAAATGCTGCCTTCAGAGGATGCATTCCAAGGTAGGAAGGCATCAAGGCATGTCCAAATCCAATGTTTGCTTCACTTCCTGTCTCCTGAGATACCTTCATCTGATTGATTTTTGGAGGCAGCATGGAGGCGGTCCATCGCTGCCTTTGATATCCCACAATCCTGTGCATTCCATTCTGTGACAGTTAAGATAAAAAATAAAGATGGCGTCTGAAATATGCGGGTTGTGGTCAGTTTGTGTGAAAATGTATGTCTTTGACCTACGTTTTCCACTTTAATGTAATTTCTAGTGAGAAATTACTATTGTAGAAATATTCACTTAGTTTTCACCAAAACACCTGATAAGGCAGTGAGGCAAGTTTTTGGACATAGCAGTAGTCTCATTAGAGCACTGGTAATCCAGATTTGGTAATCTGGTTTTGTATCTGTATCAGTGTGATCCAGTCCAGTGTTGCTTTGAAAAACCAGCACGAAAGAAAAATGGATTACCTGACCCTGGATAGCAAAACATAGTATTTCCAAATCAGGACCATTCTGATCCATTCTGATTCAGATTAATTTTGAACAAGTGGGCCCTGCTTCTATTGTTTGAATTGTAGATTAGGTTTGAATAATGTATGATGATCTCTTCATCTCTATGATAATTTTGTGGACTCAAATCCTCAACCAACCTCATCTGTCTTTGTTCTTAGGTTGAGGTAAATGTTGGGAATGGAATTTGCAGAATGCGACAGAACCCGTCACAGCACCATCGTGTGGCTACAGGGGGTAAAGAGAATCCGCTGAAAGTCTGGGATCTGGAGAGACCAGATAAGCCAATATTCACAGCCAAAAATGTAAGGCAGAAGAGGAAAAAAAAACTATACATTTTTCAGCACTCAGTAGTTTATGATGACTGTGTTACAAGCTGTTCTTTTTTTCTTCAATCCATCAGGTAGCCCATGACTGGTTGGATATGCGAGTGCCTGTGTGGGTGAGAGACATCGGCTTTATCCCAGATTCAGATAAAATAGTCACATGTACTGGACACCATCAGGTTTGTCAAACCATTTCTCTGACTTTATCCATTCATGCTTGTCTGCTGTTGTTTCTTACGCTGTAAAATTATTTACTTAGAAAAATCATGTGTTAATTTTTGTTTAGAGTGAACAAATTAAATTATGTACACTTCCGTTCAAGTTTAGGGTCGGTAAGATTTTTAAAAATGTTTTTGAATAAAGTCTGTTATGCTCAGCAAGGCTGTATTTATTTGATCTGCATGCACACATATGATGATTTTTTTTTTGATTTGATGAATAAAAAGTTTAAAAGAACAGCATTTATTTGAAATCGTATCCTTAGTAACATTTTTACTGTCACTTTTGATCAGTTTAATGCATCCTTGCTTAATAAAAATATGAATTAAAAAAAATCTTACTGACTTTACTAAAATCTTAAACGGTAGCCTATTTAAATGAATTCTGTCTGTTTCATCAAAAACTGGCATGTATGGCTTTCTAATTTATCAAATCAAAGTTATCTTTTAGTTTTAACCCTATACAGTTGTCAATCATGTAAAATAATCTATATAAAATCATACCAATGAATTTTAGTTTAATTTTTTAAAGTTGCTTGTGTAAAGTGTAAAGGCCATGCCACACCAAACCAAATCAGAAATGAAAGCCAACTGTGTTCATGGGTCGTGTTGTGTCCATCTGGGCCAAAAATTTGCCCTCCTGACTTCATCATTTGCGCCCTTTAATCACATTGCTTTTCTTCTCGTGCACTGGTGTGCTATAAAGCTGAACAACCAATCAGAGTTCTCACTCACTGATGCCGCTGCAATGACTAATGCCGATTCAAAATGCTCAATTGGCCAAAAAGCCACCAACGGTGCTGAACATTACGCAAAAACTGAGCTGACAGACACTCAACAATGGCCTGACGTTGGCAGACGGCCGACCATTGCCTTGATGTGTCACAGTGTAGCTGATTGGTCACCAATTCAGCATGCAGTAAATGTCTTACCCAAAAATGGTTATCTTGTTATTTATTTAGATTTAACAGCTTTTTCATAATATAATTGATACATTTTTGTAAGTATTGTGAGCCAACCATATTTTTCTTTCTGTGCCATACCCTTTGCTATTGTATTTATTTATGTCTTCCTTTGTGTCTTAAAGTAAACATCTGTGATCAAACAACATGACTCAAAATATCTTGCCTCCTTCGTTTTCCTCCTCCTCCGACAGGTGCGCGTGTACGACCCCTCGACGTCTCAGAGGAGGCCGGTGATGGAGGCTCAATTTGGAGAGTACCCGCTCACAGCGCTCTCTCTTCCTGCCAGCCAGGGCACAGTGGTCGTGGGCAACACTCACGGAGAGCTCGCCATCCTTGACCTCCGGAAAGGTAAGCAGTAGGTGGATGCTCTGTTTATTTTTTCTCTTAGGCAGGCTTGGATCTGCACAAAAGCAGTTGTTTTGAACTGAAAGTCCATTGCTTAAGGTTTTTGTCCTGGATCTGTGTATGTTTCAAGTATAAAAGATGTATTTGGCCAGCCGTTCTCCACATATGCACTGTAATATTATTAAACTCCTGAGAGTGTTGTTTTGTCTGACCCCATTTTCTTCTCTATCTGCCTGCAGGACTCGTGCGTGGGTGTCTTAAGGGTCTGGCAGGGGCAGTGCGGGGGTTGCAGTGCCATCCTTCCCTCCCGTTGGTGGCCTCTTGTGGTTTAGATCGTTTTCTTCGAGTACACAGCCTGGAGGACCGTTCCTTACAACACAAGGTATGAATGCACAAGAAACCAGGTTTCTTCCTCCATTCTCACTGCACTTCATCTGTCTCTTTCTTTCTACTTTGATTTTTGCATAGCCCCTCTCCTCTTATTTCCATCTGGTTGCATACACCATATAATCATAAGTGCCTCCCACTCAGTGTCGTGTTTGTATAAATGGTAATTTTACGAACATATTTTCTCTTTTGCAGGTATATCTGAAGTCACGACTCAATTGTGTGCTACTCTCTAGCAGAGAACTGGAGGTAAGCGGTGGATCGGTGTCAGAGGGAGCATCATTTTGATGATTTGCTTTTATGTAACTGCATATCAACAGTAACAACAATGGAAGTTGTTTTCTCACTGATGACTTTATACTGCATCCTAATGACTTTGTTAATCATATGACTTTTTATATGCTGTTCTCTTTCAGTCATCAAGTCCTGATGTTTCTGGAGATGTAGAGGAGGTGAAAGCAGAGGAGGATGAGGTTTGGGATACCATGGAAACCGTGATGGAGAAGACAAAAAAGAGGGCCGCCCAGAAAGACGAAACAGCAGTTATTGGGGTAGATGGAAAAAAGAAAAGAAAACTAGTGAAAAAGTGATAAGTGATTTATAAAGGACATTTTTATTATTTTATACACTGTTTATGTAAAACTGTATCATAAGTTTCCAAAAAGAAACTTAAACCTGATAGAGGATAGTTCACCCAAAAATGAAAATTCTCTCATTTACTCACACTCACGTTGTTCCAAACCTGTATGAATTTCTTTCTCTGCTGAACACAAAAGAAGATATTTTGAAGAATGTTGGTAACTTAGACAGTTGATGGACCCCATGGACTTCCATAGTATTTTTTTCTTTTCTTTTTTTCTTCAGTACTATGGACGTCAATGGTCTGGTTACCAACATTCTTCAAAATATCTTGTTTTCAGCAGAAGAAAGAAATTCATACAGGTTTGGAACAACTTGAGAATGAGTAAATGATGACAGAATTTTCATTTTTGGGTGAACTATCCCTTTAATACATACATTTACTATATATATATATATATATATATATATATATATATAGTAGTGTATATATTATAGTGTATATAGGGTCATCATTTTGGCCCATGAAGTGGATTTGAACATTAAATGATCTGAAATGTGATATTCAGATTAACTTTTAAATATGTAAAAATGTTAAAATTCCATTGAGATGGAACAAATTAACCTGTTTATGTAAAAACAAAACCAACTTGTCCCATCTATCACTGTGTTTCTGAATTAAACAGATTTGAAAGTCTGTAGCAGAGCTTTGTCTTTGTTTTTTCAATAATTATGTTTCAGTTATGTTCAGTTGACTCAAATATCCAAAATGTAACCGCAAACTGTCACACGTACTTGAAGAAAAGTGTGCACTTTAAAAAATATTTTCTACAAAAATCTGATAAAATTTGTTTGTCTGTTACATGTTATGTTTGTTTTTTGGTCTGTTTTGTGCTTTACAATGCTACTTTATGTGATGTTAACATTCTTTCCCAAGGCCTGTGTTCAGTATCCCTTTCAAAAAATTAATCAGAGGTGCATTTTACTGAAGTAAAAAGAGAATCATGAATCTATGCTGTCTAAAGACCTTGACTTGACCTTGAATGACCATGCATACCTGTGTTTGTGTGGGTGTGTATTACACATTGCGTTATGCACACTTAAACACACCCTATACCAGCCTCTGATAAGATAAGGGACATCTTGGGAAGCACTGAAACGGTCCACTTTATAAAAGAGAGAATTAGTAGCTAATAACTGATTTATTTTGAGCATGCTTAGAGGATGAATCTTTATGTTTAAAAAAATGTAACATTTGACGTTACAGTGGTGTTATAACCAAGGAATCAAATCAAATAAATGTTATTTATTGAACATTTCTGTCCAAGCTTCTGCAATCAGATGTATAAATCTGATATAGACAGTGATGTTCAAGAGATGACATGGTTTCCATTTGTAAGATTTCTAGGTTGTTTAGTGCATCTAATAAGTGACACTTTCAACATGACCGATAATTAAACATGGAAACATTTTCAAGGAGCTGAAGAGCAAAGGGCATAAAATATACATGGGGCTGATGAAGTATGACAACATGAATTGAACTCCGAGACCTTGCAGGGTGGAAAGGGCAGTGTTCCTGACTGCTGACTTGCGATTATAGAATCTGAAGTGTGGCTTTATTCAGCACAACAGCCTTAGAATTTCCTGTATGGTTCTGGTAAATTATGAAACCCATAAAATATTGCATGTTTGTGGTTTGACCCTGTGTGCGGTAACAAGGTCATAACCACTGGAAAGATTTCATTTCCTCATGATTTCCTCCTTTAGAGTGAGGGAAATAGCTGATACTGATATATTACACATCCTGAAATATATTTATCATATAGGCCTATAATTATTTTTGCATTTTCCACCATCTTGGGTAAAATGTTAGATTGTGACCTCAGTCTTCTTCTGGAAGTCCAGTAGCAAAACTCTTATCACAAGAAACACAAAGCAAATTTCGACCCTCTATTGTCAGATATCCACCTGCCTGAGGTACAATGTTATGTGCTTAGATGGAGTATTTTGTCATGGTACTTTAATTTACACGTAATTCCTGTGTTTGACAATGGAAATTCCTTCACACAGTGTGCACTTCTGTGCTCTTTAACCCAACAATGACAATAATTAACCCTCTCTCATGAGTGTTTTATTATCCTGTTATAAAGCCTTTTTTCATTCTTTGATCAATGTTTAGAGTCCATAGTCTACTTTATCTATTCTAATCATGCAGCATTACCTCATGCTGTGCTATAACCAGTAATTAAGACACTGACCTACATCTCACATTTGCTGATTTATAAATCAAGCCTTAGCAACTCACAGTGGGCCAAAACAGCCATATTTTGCAACAATAAGACTTGTGATGCGCAACAAACAATGGTCTGATTCTATGTTCAACATCGTAAATAATATATATATATATATATATATATATATATATATATATATATATATATATATACATACACAAAAATAAATCTAAACCGTGACGCCCTCTAGTGGTTTATTGTGTTTATAGTAATCTGGCATGACTTCTGATTTGGATGTCTGTTTGGCCCACAACATTTGTCAGACAATTTTAATAAAATGTGCTGCTTTGAACTGTTTTAAATATATAAATGTACTTAAAATAGGGTCCTGAGGTAGCCTGTGTGTAAGTCCATAGGAGTCCAGGATGTTGGATTGAGGGGCAGGGCCAAAAAGATGTTAAATATTGACGAGGAGTGTAATTATTAACTAAGCTTCAACTTCAAATCACTTTTAAACTGGCCTCTCTCGGCCTGACATAGCACTGCTGACCGACGCACCCCTCTCACCTGTTAACTCTCATTGTGCTGTCACTATCTTTGCTGTTTTCAGTTCCTTTTCAAATTTTTTGAACAGAGATATTTTTGCTTTGCATCTGTTAATTCTTTAATCTCCATATTTTTACAACTTTTCTTTAGTTTAAATTTGTTCTCATTTTTTTTTTTTTTTTTTGATACGTCAAGCTCCAAAAAACTGGACTCCCATGAGGAAGAACTGAAGGTAAAGTAGCCTTACTCTTTAATGAAAATAAACTTGTGGGTACATATGTGAGGAACATTAAGATTTTGTATAAATATATGTATGTAAAAAAAATTCAGTGCAAAACTCATGCAGTTTCACATCTTTGCCTCGCCTCTGCAATTACGCTGAATCACGTAGGACTTTGTAATGTTAACGTCTGTCTGTTTGCTTGTGAAGGGCTAGATTAATATTGTAATGTAAATATACCTGCATTGTCTAACAAAGTAAAGCTAATTCTTTTAAAGAGGATAAGAAAAGAATGCAAAAGGCTTGCCCTCTGCCCTCAAGCATTTGAAACATTATTTTCCTTATAAATCAAAAAGGGTAGAGTATGTTTCTTTTTAAAATATCTTCAATAAATGTAGTAAATTGCCTGGTACTGGTGTTCAAATGTAAATAAATGGTAGTTTTAAGTTAAGTTAATTCAATGTTTTTACAACAATTACAATCTAATGTAGTATGTCACATATTTTCTACAAAGTAGATTTGATTAAATACATGTGACTTACTCCAATATCAAGTACGGCATTTGGAAATTGTGATAAAAATGAATCACCTTCATGAGTTCATGCCAATGATTTTTTCTCACCCTACACAAATGTTGGATTCGGCACAGGGATGAGAAAGAAAATGGTGGATTCACAAGATGATAACAGGAGAAGATAACACAGACTGACTCATGCGATGTATGCCCCCTTTAATTACTTTATTATGCTGTTTTTCCAAAGGTAGAAAGGTGCAGTGGGAGGTTTACGGCAAGGCAAAGTCTAAAATATGATATAAACTAAGAAACCAAGAGAAAGAACATGATAGAGAAAGTGGGATGGGTAACTCATAACTAAAAGGAAGTGATATGTTCAAAATTAAGACATAAAGGTATATAAATGATTGAGCGACACACCCTTATTTTTACTCAGACCATACACAAATTCTGCCGAGTACCCTTATGTTGACTGCTGTCATAAAATTGCTGTTATCAAGATCAGTCTTAGCACTTTGGACGTGCTGTTGGCCAATAATGGAGTCTATGGCATGTCATAAAGATGAAAAAGAAACAAGAGGTCAAAGTCATGAGCCAACAGAGGAACTCTCACATGTTCTTAATAGCAGTCATTAGCCCTTGTCTGAATCCGGATCTAATTCTGTCTTCTATGCTTTCATTTCAGGTGGAACCACGCTTTTCCTTCCGCTGTCCAGAGGGGGCACTCCAAAGATTCGGTGCTGACTGGTTGTAACAGCAACTCCATGTGGAAGGATTGTGTCTTCCAGTGGAGCTGCTGTTGCGTGCAGATAGTCACCTTTATCTGCCTTATTTCTACATTGCTGCTACTTTTAAGTGAACAAAGAATATAAAGTCCTAATGTTTTTTATTCTGATTTAATTTAATACTTAATATTTGACTGCAATTGTACATCTATACTAGCAGAAAGCATGTTTAACCCAGGGTCTAGGACACAGGATGATGACCTATGAATTGACAGCCAGTGTTTGCAGTCCAGCTGCCTGTCAGTTCTGTAGGCCACTGTCCTGTTTGTCCTACTAAACACACACTGAATTGCACAGAGAATGCAGGGCACTGTATAAATCTTATGTATAGGCCTAAATGTTGGGCTAAATAAACGTAAAACCTTAATTTAATGGTTAAGTTTTTTGGGAACATGAATGTATTTATTTTGATGTAGCTAACTATTAAAAAATGATTTATACTGTATTTAATTTCATCTGAACGTTCAATTATTTTTTATTTATTTTTTTTTTTAAAAATATTAAATGTATCTTTTACAGGTTTTCACACTGTTTTCATCATATACATATTTCTTATGGTTTTTTTTTTTTTTTTTTTGTCATATTCTTGCATACATTTCATATAAAAATGTCAGTGTCAAAATCAGTGTTGTCATGACTTAAAGCTCATTCACACCAACGATAACAATAAAAATATTTACAATAACTATATTAGCGTCCACATCAACACACGATAATATTCAGGGTACGTCTCAATCAGCTCCATAGCTTCCCGGTCGTGAATCAGTATATCGTGTACACGAATTCGGGCACTGGTAAGGACTAAAAGGACCCTGGCTTACTACACATTGTACACATTACACTGATGACTCTATTTCCGGTGACATGAACAACATCACTACTGGTATTTATGAACAACAGCAGAACTAAAATCTGTCTGACATTATGTTTGAATGTTATTTAAAGTACATTATGATAAATACTTTTCTTGTTACATATACATGCAACATTTCAGCTGTAAATAAATTATAAATGTTAGCTAGATTATGTTCATTACCTGTCTAGTGATGCATGTTTATACTATATAAATATAATTAAATAATCTTTTGTATTTTAAAAAACATCTATCGTGTGTCATTATGTGTAGTGAGTTTGCTCACATGATTATGTTTCGCGCTTCAGAACATAGGCTGCATCCAAAATCACATACTTAGTAGGCAAAATTTATTATAAGCGCAATAATCAACCTGGATTCTGATTCTGATTGGTTTACAGAAAGTTTCCGTACTATATATATATATATATATATATATATATATATATACTGTGAATAACTGTAATAGATCTTACGGTAAAGATCTTTATGGTAAAATACCATTAAATTTACAGTTTTTGGAAGTGAAAAATAACAAGTCATTGTATAGCCTAATTTACTGTGAAAAACCATAAACATACCCACAATTCCCTGCATGACACTTCACATTTGATGTATTTTCGTTGAAGTGATTGTTTCTTCTTCGTTTTTTTCTAATACATTAAGGTTTTCTGTTACATCTAATGTTAAATTCATGTTTATTGCATTTTTAAAATTTCGTGTGTTAACATGGTGGTGTTTAGTGTTTGAGTGAATGACACTGTGTGCACATATATTAGTATTGTTCTTCTCAGCTTGTGTAAAAGCTGCTTGTGATGAACTGTGATTCATTATGTGACTCTCATCACCACTGTGTTTGGTGGTTGTTAGTGTATTACAAAGGTACAAAACAGATAGGCCTATTAATACTTCAATAAGTTGATAAATTAAGGAGTGTAGGCGTGCTGAACGCAGGTGGAGGAAGGACAAACTTCACATTTCTTATGAAATTTTCAAGGAGTGTCTTAAGCAGTATTAGAATGCTGTTAGGGAGTCACGGTTGTGATACATGTCTGATTTAATTGCTCAAAATTCTCAAAGGCCAAAAGTTCTTTTTAGCACAATTAATGCTCTTCTAAATCCCTCTTCTAGTGTTCCATCTGAGGTTTCTTCTGACCTGTGCATGATCAGTTTTTAACACATTTTATTAATAAAATTGAGGGTATTCGCTCTAGAAATGCCCCCTTGTGATAGTGCTCTTTCGCTTTTTCAACCAGTGTCGCCCTCACAGCTTTCTGATTGTTACATTCACATGGACTTTCTGTTTGTTGTTTTCATTTGTCACGTGTTCCTTTGTTCTAGTTTCCCGCCACAATCTGTCACCATGGACATTAATTACATTCATCACAGCTGTTCATCATTTGAGTTCATTCATCAGTGTATTTAAGTTCCTGTTTCTGTGGATTATGTTGTCAGGTATTGCTGGTGTATGTTCCTGTATTCTTGGATTTTCTAGTAAAGACTCTATTATCTTCATCTCCTTGTTCGTGTGCTAAATCCACCAGTAATATTGTAACAGAATACCCGACCGAAAACCTTAAGTGACGTTTTTTACTTAGTATTTTCTTTTTGGTTTTCGTGTTCAGTTCACCTTCCCGGACTACTGCCTGTGCACGTTCTTGTACTTCGGACTCAATTCCACCACATGCACAGCTGTCCGGGGAGGGTCCTCGAGGGAGCTTCGAGTCCTATGTGGAGTGGGTGCTGGCATCCTGCGGATCACCTTTCACTGTCGAGGTTGCCGCCAGCCCCAGTGCCCAGCCAGAACCACCCAGACGGCGAGGATATTCGACCTGAGCCCACTGCAGGTAGTACAACAGAGACCGCCGCGATTGAGCCGCCCACAAGAGCGATTGGGGGTCACATCGCCACGGAGCCCGAGCAGCGTGTACCTGACCAGGTGTGTGAGCCGGCCGAGTCTTCCATCGCCGAGGGAGTGTTGGTGGACCTCGAGGGTCCGGAAATGAGCCCCGCCCACCCCCCGCTACTGAGAGTTCGCTGAAACACTGCTGGACTTAAGGTGTGGAGAGGAAACCTGTCCTGCCCCTGTACTGTCTTCATTCCAGCTGGTCCCGTCCAGCGTTTCTCTCCCACCATTTCACCAACATTCCTATGGCTCTCCATTGATCTTAGATGTTTGCATGGAACTTCAGCCTGTTTCCCAGTCCACAGCCATCTGTGCCACCCAGTCATCTGTCTCCCTCTAGTCCCTTGATACCACCTCCTCTCACTAGTGTGGTACCATCTCGGGCCTGCCGGGATCCACCTCTTCCTGGGCATGAGGAGCCCAAAGCTCCGCCTCCAGCTTCGGGTGGTCTCGAGCTGCCTCCATCCATCGCCCTGACTCCTGCGCCTGCACTCCTCCCACCCTCGACCTCAGAGTGGACCATCGGCCTTTCGACCACGCCGGACTCTCTCGGTACGTCGGCTCCACCTGGGTCAGACATCGCTTCGCCTTCGGTGCGGACCTACGGACCATTCGCTGCTCTCTGGCCCTCCACCCCTTCCACTACGGCTTGCTCCGCCCTACCTCAGGCTCCGTCTCTGCCCTCGGTCATCCTGCGCGTCTTCAGACCTCCGGATCCCCTCCTCGATCTCAGGAGGTCGTCACTGCGGTTCCGTCGCGGCCGCTTGGATTGTCACCATCTCTCCACCACCTCAGCTCGTCAACTACGCGGTGGGCTCCATCCTCGCCGTCGTTGACTACAGTCCTCCCCATGGCGGTCGTCTTCAACTCTCTCCCATGGCTTCGAAACTGTTATTCATTACTTCAAAGTTGGACTACTGTAACTCTTTATACCTGGGTTTGCCTAATTCAACTGTCAATCGACTGCAAATGGTCCAAAATGCGGTGGCCAGGCTTTTGACTGGCACTAAAAAGCATCAACACATTACTCCTGTGCTTGCCTCCCTCCACTGGCTACTGGTTAAGTCCTGGATTGATTTTAAGATTTTGCTCTTTGTTTTTAAAGCTTTACATGGACTTGCTCCTCAGTATATTAGTGATCTTCTCATCCCGTACAATGCCCCAAGATCCTTACACTCATCCAATCAATTTCTTCTTTCTGTTCCTCGCTCACATTACAAAACTAAAGGTGATTGGGCTTTCTCGGTGGCTGCTCCTCGACTCTGGAACAGTCACCCTCTAAATATTAGATCCCCTTCTGTTTCTACTTTTAAATCCTCTTTAAAAACGTATTTTTTATATTTTAATTAAGGGTGTGAATTTTTCAATTGTCGTCAAGGTTTTGATCCACTGTGTTAATTCTTTGTGTGTGTGTTTTCTGTACAGCACTTTGGTTGCAACCTCTGTTTTGAAATGTGCTTTATAAATCAATAAACTTAACTAACTAAACTAATGAAATAAGATTTTTTTTTTTACAGTGTATAAAATATACCTTTAAATTATAAGGTTTTGAACTGTAAAATGGACAGTAAACTGAGTGCTGTCCCGTAAAACCTAAAACATTGCTACCGTATTTAAGGTAAAGTTCTTGCAACAACAACTGCCATTTTTTTTTTTTTTTTACCGCAAATTTTACGAGGATTTTATTTTTACATCACTGACAAAATAATATCACAAACAACCTGAATCCAAAGCCAATTTCCTGTAAATGTCAGACTTCTTTCACTTTTCTTTCACTTTTATTTGTGTTTTGCCCAGAGGCCCCACCACACCCCAGCTCTAAGATTACAGAAGATCTAAGATCTGAATTGCATCTAGGTTGAACAAGCATGGCAGATGAAACAATATTAATTAATTACTGATAATAAACAAACTAATAAACATATACTGAAATAAACAAACACATAAAGCTCTGGGAACTCCATGCAAACCACAGAGACTTCTGAAAGACTTTCATTTTCACTTTCTGATAGTCTGAAATAAAGAAGCCTCTTGTGCTTTTCTTGGTTGTTTTACTTTTATTTGTAAGCCCTAAGCAAAAGACTTCCAAATAGTCCATACAATTCTTTTCATATCTAAAGTTTCTGATTAAAAGAACATTACAGTGTCTTCACTGGACATAGTGGGCGTTGAGGACCCTCTTATGACAGTGCCAAACCTGGCAAAGACCAGCAACTGTCACTCTCTTCCAGGACAAATATAGCAGTCAGTCAGTTACACTGTCAAAAGAAAACCCCCACCACATCCCGAGAAACAGGAATATTACTGTCCTTCCCAAGTTTGACGTGTGAAGTTCATACTATATTTCTGGCATGAACATATGCCATTGATTTAACCTGTTAAATTAAAGTTTATTATTATATTATATTATATTATATTATATTATATTATATTATATTATTTTGTGGAATGAGGTAAATACATTTCTATGTAGTAATTTATGGCCTCTAAATTATTAATTCATATTTTGTTCATTCAAACAATTCAAAGTTGTTTGAATGACAGAATTTTGACAATTCAGCATAGTTGTTACAAGTTAAGGTTGTTAGACAGATTAATCAGTATAAACTTTATTTATTAAAAAAAGAACGTCAGCTGTGTTTTTCACAAAACCCCAATTTTGGGGATGTGATGAGGGGAGGGGCTCTTATTTTGGAAGTTCCCTTGAGTTCCGGTCCATAGTAATGTATTAAAAATGTAAGTGGGGGCGCGAGCTTGCACTCGCTCGCTCGCTCACGCGCAGAGTGCTCGGGCTGTGGGACTCGAGACTCCAGTGGATATAAAAGAACGATCTGCTGAAAGGTCACAACTGACGAGTAAGTCTGATTTACGAGTCAGTTAGCAGTAAATAAATGAATGAATAAAAAGACAACAGTTAACGTTAGTTGAACAGCTGACAGGATCGACCCACCACGCTGGCAGTCCGCTGTACCTGACATTGGACTGTTAACTTAATTCATCCGAACCGCTGGATTAAACTGCCCAGAAATCAGCAAAGAACTTGTGAACCACCGTGAAAGTGTTTTTTAAAAAATTTAAGTAAGAAGTTTATTTTACACATTTTGCAACATGTTCAGCTGGGCGAACAAGGACGGGAAGAAAAAGGACCCCGAACTGTTTCAGACTGTTTCTGACGGGCTAAAGCGGCTCTACCGAACCAAATTATTTCCATTAGAAGACACTTACCGCTTCCACGACTT
Organism: Elopichthys bambusa; assembly: GCA_037101425.1. Classification (NCBI taxonomy): domain Eukaryota; kingdom Metazoa; phylum Chordata; class Actinopteri; order Cypriniformes; family Xenocyprididae; genus Elopichthys; species Elopichthys bambusa. Next base: position 34,222,240 of record CM074433.1, read on the forward strand.
TCACTCTCCGGCTCTGGAAGATGCTGATTTTGATAACAAGCCCATGGTACTTTTAGTGGGACAGTACTCCACGGGGAAAACCACTTTTATTCGTCATCTCATGGAACAGGATTTCCCCGGGATGCGCATAGGCCCCGAACCGACCACCGATTCATTCATTGCGGTGATGTACGGGGAACAGGAGGGTCTCATCCCGGGCAATGCTTTAGTGGTGGACCCCAAGAAACCCTTCAGAAAACTCAACGCCTTTGGAAACGCCTTTCTGAACAGGTGAGATCTTCATTCATTACAATGTCAAATGTCAACCTTCTTTTTTAAAAATAAACATTCTGAAAAAGTGAAATGTTTACATTAATCATCTGTCTCTTACATTTGTTTTTACTCTCAGGTTTTCTTTGCTCAGGATTTCAGCTTTTCAGGGTGTTGTTTTCCTCATTTGACAAGAGGTTGTCAAGTTTTGTGTTTTTATATGAGCGTTACATTTCATAAAAGTAATGATAGGAGCCTTCTGGACTTTAAAAAGGGTGAAGAGTGTTCACGTTGTACTAAAAAAAAATGAATTTCATGCACTTTTTTCAGCTTACATCTGCATGCTGAAGTTGCCAGCTGTATTGCAAGGGTGGAGCTTTGAGAGTAGTAAAGCTGAATTTTTAACTGTTTCGCCACCAGTGTTTTATATCATTGATAAAAGATTTGATTAAGTATATTACATGCTTTTTCCTTCTCATAGTACTGTAATCCAGTCCATTTTATGTTGTGTTGTTTAACACACTTTAGCAGCCTACAGCAAATCACATGTTCTCTGGCCTGCAAACATGTATGTCTGTCAGTTTATGAAGACTATGATTTGCTTTATTGTAATCCTCACAAACCTTTATTTACTTTTAGATGTAGTTCTGTCACACCCAGAAAATGTATTTTTAGGTGTTTGAACCTGACATTTAAGTTTTAACTGAACTAAACCTTCCCCTTTTCATTGTTTCAATAATGACTGAAGATATTAATACAAATTTTGCATGCCATAAAACTTGCTAAACTTGCTTGTTAGTCTTTGGTTCCCCCTTCTGAGAGAAGCGTCAGCTGACACTGGTTTTGACAGCTGCAGAGGCTTTTAAGGGTCTTTTTAACAAGCTCTTGGGGAATGGGGCCCTCCATAAGGAATGACATGAAAATAAATGAGTTGGCGTTCGTAATTGTGTATCAGTTCAACTCACAGTTGTCTTTTCAACATGTTAGTAGGCTGACTTAGGTTAAGCAGAGATGGGTGTGTCTTCTCTCAAGGACTAGTACTACACGTTCTCTTTGACCTGTGCTTGTTGTAGATATGAGGACTTAACCACAACCCCATGCTGGTCAATGCTTGACTTAGAGGGATCATATTATGCACAGATCATTTTTATACCCCAACAGGCCCGGGCTGGCAGAATGCGTTTTATCTTACGAAAATGTCCTTTTAAAGAAAATCTTGGAATGCTTTCAGTTTGTGCAATGAGTAGGTTGAGTCAATCATGAATGGGAGGAGAATAAGATTTCATCCCTCCTCCCTCCATGAACTCTCCTTGACTGTGTTGTTTTAAGGTCAAATCAGGGTTTCTTGAGAAGCTCAGTGTTATCTCAATGTAGCTATGAATTGATCAGATAGTTTCCCATAGGTGCTGCCCTACCTGTTAAATGCATGATTTTGGTGTTTTGGCAGTCCAAGCTTGTTTGTCACTTTTTTTATAGGTTAACAAGAGGTTAAAAAGGACTGACTAAAAAGTCACTCCACAGATAATCTGAGGAACTGACTTTGCAATTTCAGAGTGTTCACGTCAAAAGTGTCCCCCGTTTGCAAATATCTGACCCCAGCTTCCTTTATATTATGCTGTTTATTGCTTGTCAAGCATATTGAATTTTCCCTCCCAGTATTTTGCACTCTGACCTTGTCGGAGAGGTTCAAAGGTAGCTTGAAGGTCACTGGTGAGGAATCAACGGTGTGTGTGCCTTGTGACCACCACTGCTGTAGATTTTTAGTACATATTAACCTTGTTCCAGTAGTTCAGTTAAACTCCGCCTTTGTGCTGTTGTCCCTACTCTCCCTGTTACTCATGTGTAACTTGAGTATGCACTTTCTCCTCTTGTGCAGCTGCATTCATCGTTTTCCCCAGGCTCTGGCCTGTATTGAACCATATACTGTAGCTGATTGCAGATTCTCACCACTGTAGTGTTTGTCAAACACTTTTTCCAAGAGCTAAATTCAAATATCTAAGCCCTATTGGTGTTTTAACCTCTACTAGGCTGAAGATTAATTGACAGATGCTGTAGTTGGTGGTGCTCTGTGGTGTTATGCATTGCAACATGCTCTGTTACTGCAGTATATCTTGCTAAACTGGTCTTCTGATATGTAGCTCTGTGTAGCCATTTTGATTCATGTGTTTGTGCACTTGGAATCTGATTTTTTTTTTTTTTTTTTTTTTTTTTTTTAACTCAAAGGCAAAAAGCAATAAAATGATTTTTTTTAGTGGCGTATTTGGGATGTTAAAAAGTCCTGGAAGACATGGGGTGTAACCACCATAGAGATTGAGGGTGACAAGTCCCCCCCCCAATAATTAGAAATGGCCAAATTGTCCCCCCAATATTTGATATTATTGATGCTGCTCTTCTGTACTCCATTATGCATCGCTCTGTTTGTTGTTAGGATGACAAAAAGTTACATTTTAGGCTGGTTTGCCTCAGCGGTCTAATACCGCTCATCACTGTCAGAATGAGTGAGCTAGCCAATCAAATCAAAGAAGGCGGGGCTTAATGTTCACAGAAGATGTGCGAATTCCAATGCGACACTTTCGTTTTAGCAGTAAAAGAGTATGTGGCAATAGTAGCTAAAAACATTTAATATTTGACTATTATTTTATGATTTAAATATTTAGCGATCGACAGTAATATCCAGTGATGCAAACTACTCAACATTTTGCTGTTTTGAATTGAAAACATGCTATTATTTGATTGATGTGAATATGATTAATGTTATTCATAACTGAATGTGACGAGACAAGAAACGTTTTGTGTTTTTGACATTAGACATACAAATAAGATGATACATTTTTTTTTTAAATATTTAAAAATATATATTATTTGCAAGTAGTTTTAATAGTTTAATAGTTTAAATAGTTTAAACTGATTACTTAATAACTACAATAGACCTGGAACTTTTACTTTATTTCTTTTGTTATTCCCTTTCCCTTATTCCCTTTTAATCTTTTAATTCCTTTAATAAAAGAAAACAATTACCCAATAACACCCCTCCCCTGGGAAACCCCCCAACCACACACTGGGCTGAGACAGGCTCTTTCTGAATATTACATCAGCAAGAGGAAAAAATATTTAACAACACAGGCTAATTATTTAGTGTTCATATGCGGCCCATCCTTACTTTCTTACTAGAAGTTTTACTCTAAATTGGTATATTTTAGCTTTAGCTAAAATAGCTCTAAAATACCCATCTGGCAGCAGGACGAGCCTTAGTCTAAACTTGAATCTTTGTTGTGAATGATGCATTGACCAACCAAGTTACAGCTGGGTACATTAATCTTTCACCAATGTTGTTTCCTGTGATAGAAGAGGAAATTAGTATTGTGGTAGACACAGCCATTCATAATAGTTAGGGGTAGGTAAGATTTAAAAAAAAAATGTTTTTGAAAGTTCCTTATGCTCATCAAGGCTGCATTTATTTGATCAGAAATATGGTAAAAACAGTACATTTTGAGATGTTACTATAATATGTCATTTATTCCTGTGATGGTTTTTAGCAGCCAGTCTTCACTTCAGTGTCACGTGATCTTCCAGAAATCATTCTAATATGCTGATTTGGTTCTCAAGAAACATTTATTATTATTATTATAAATGTTGAAAACAGTTCATACCAAGAACTGCTTAAGAAGCGATACTTAATATTTGTGGAAACAGTCATACATTTTTCAGGATTTTTCGACTACTAGAAAGTTTTATTTGAAATAGAAATCATTATAAATGCATCCTTGCAGAATAAGTGTTATAAGTTCTTTTAAAAGCAAAATCTTACTGGCCCCAATCTTTTGAATGGTATTATATGAAGTTGCATCAGGCAGGAAATGAAATTTAACTTCTGCAGGATGTTTGCAGAGCCTCTGAAGCTTGACTTTAAAAACAGGCTAGTAGTATTTAAATGTTATCAGTTAACTCCAAATTATTTATTGTTCAATTCTTGAAAATAAACCTACATTTTGGATTTCTGGATATATGGAAGGAAGCATGTCTCTGTTCTGGCCCTGCATACTAGGCTTTACACTCAAACATTAGCCAAAATGACACAAATGTTTTTTGTCAACTGGCAGCAAGTCCAGTAATGTGTGGAATGTATGCAGAAAGGAAATATGTGATGCGATTGGCAGGAGTGAAAGTATCAGCATGTAGAGAATAAGTGATGGCACTCTTTCTGGAAAACTGAAGGGGTGGGAATGAGTAAAATACATATGAGGGAACACAGTGGTTGGGGGTTTGAGGTTAAAGATTGTTTTTGTATGACTAAAATGTGCTGGTCTGTTAGAGACAAGGAAATGAAAGCATACGGGTTGGCAGATAAATGAAGAACGCACAGAAAGATAAGCTGTGAGCATTTAGTAATGGAAAAGCTGAGGTAAGAATTGGAATGATAAGATTTGGCGAGAGGGAAGGAGAAGGGAATTCCTTCCAATCAATCATGTTGCACTAAAAACATTACTGCAAGATCACTAGGCCCAGTGGTGAAATGTCTGATTGTCCTTTTTTTAATGTTTTAACTTCTTCTATCAGGTTTATATGTGCCCAGATGCCAAATCCAGTGCTGGACAGCATCAGCATAATAGACACTCCTGGAATTCTGTCCGGAGAGAAACAGCGGATTAGCAGAGGTAAGTGTTTTTTTATTTCCTATTTCTATAATTGTTGTCACTTAATCATCTCCTGACTTTCCTTCCCGGAGTTACCACAACTTCATACTCTTTGTCCTATTAATACAAGTGCCATTTGCATAGACAGCTGTCAGTGAGGAACACTTGTCCCAAGGAAAGGAAAGGAGGTTAATTCGGTTAGCTTCTGCATTATGGGAGTGTTAAGAGGGAAGTATTTTTAGTTCTCCTATTTACATTAGAGCACAACAAACCCACTCTTCTTCCAAAGGTTTTTTTTTTCCTGTAGGAAGGAAGGGAAGTTGAAAACCTAATTATTCTATAGTGACAATGTGGACTCTCCATTCCCATCGATAACTATGATTTGGCAAGAATAATGGATTTTCTGAGCCCTCACTGAAAACGAAAATTATGCAATAATGTCTAAAATGTTCAGTTAGCCCTTAGGCAGTGTATTTGATGGTTAATTGCTCTTAAGCAGCACAAGAGAATAAGGTTCAGGATTTTTTTTTTTTTTTTTTTTGCTTCCTTAGATGTATAATTGACTAGTCTGGACTTGTTACAGGCCCAGATATTACAATGGAGCATGTTGGTATGTTGTTTATTCAAGAAACTCTAAGAGAGCATTGTATATGGAGGTAACCGGTGTCACGCTGAGGACTCTTCCTGTGCTTGTCCATCTGCCGTGGTGCGTGTGCGTCCTCTCCTTGCCTTTCCCTGAAGACCATGTAAATGTGATCAGAGGGTGAGTGGCATCTACAGATAACAGTCGGACAAAGAGGGGCGACGGCTCAGGCCAGGAAACAGACATTGCCGCAGAACAGAGAGGGCGTGGTAGAGACAAAAATGAGAATGCATCCATGTTTAAAGATTCAGTTATGTGTTACTGAGCATGTTAAGTGAATGAGTAGATGTACATCGGCACACTTTGTTTGCCATCTTTCTTGGAGTGGCTTTCCTGCTGTCGGCACCAGATAAACAAATGCACACTCTCAAAAAATTGGATATGTTTCATAGTAACACTATATTTTGTGGACATGATAAAACGGTATCAAGGTTTTTTAAACATATACCTACAGGCTAGGGATCTGCCCGAAGCCGAATACCAAAAGCCAAATTTCTAAATTATTTGGAAAGATGCAGATAATGAATAACACATTCTACAGAGTCCCTGAAGGGACATGATGATGAAAGCATTTAGGGCAGTGGTCTCAAACTCAATTCCTGGAAGGCCACAGCTCTGCACAGTTTAGCTCCAACTAGCTCCAACTCACACCTGCTTGGAAGTTTCTAGTAATCTTAATTAGCTGGATCATGGGCCTCATGTATGAAACTTTACGTAGATTTCATCCTAAAAGTGTGCGTACACATAAAAGCCAGATTTTCTGTATGCACAAAAGTTTTCAGAATTATAAAACCATGCTTACGCAGAACCTGAGCAAAATTATTTTTATAAAACCCATTCAGTGGAAGATTGTGCATACATGAATCTCCACCCCGTCTCCTCCTTTGCCATCACATTACATTGCTAAAAATCATTCACATTCTTTTCCACTAGCCAAATAGTATTTTTAATTGTTTTTAACAAATCAAATGTATGCAATTTTGCCTATAAGGTAAACATAGCCTATATTTTAGGCTGTTTATATATTTATATAGTTAAAACATTTTAAAAATTAAATGTGCATATCTTACCATTTCCTTCAAAATCTATCCTTCAAATACAATGGCATTTTTCATGTTCGTAAATAAATAATAGGGCTGGGACAATAAATAGATGCATCATTCGATTTGAGATTTTCCGTTCTAGGCTAGTTTTTAACTGTACGCTCAAATGCTCACAAAGAAGAGCGCTTGTGCGTTCGGCTGAGTCTGAGAATGTACTTGCATCTCGGAATGCTTTTATGATGCGAGATTAATGTAAACATCCCACTGCAAACACCCTTGTAATTTGCTTCAACCTTTTCGAACTTTTTTATAGAAGGTTCATGGGTTTGTGTATAGAATTGGAAACAAGCAGAGTACGGCTGTTTCTAAAGCACGCAGTGCCATTTGCTGTTAAAAACTAAGCTCAGAATCGATTCGAGAGAGAATTGCAATGCATTCAGAAAATCTCAGAATCAATGGAGGAACCAGTTCTAATAAATAATACTGAAATTACACTGTTTTGGACATGTAGCATCTAATTTTTTTCATGGTTCTGCTAATTTTTTTTTTTTTTTTCAGATACCGATCCATAGTAATATCATGTTTTTTGGACACACATCATGGTACATGATTGTGATAATCATTTACTACCCTGTTATGCATCACTGTACAGTGGTAGAGAGACACAGTACGTTTTTGTATAAGGGAGTGATCTGGTGAAGGTATACATATTTACATATTGGATAGGGTTATAGTAGAATTGCCTGTGAGCTCCATGAAAGAGTGCAGACATGAGTGGATGACACTAACCAGGTGTTCAGGAACACTCTTGCATTCCATACTGTACAGGTTTCTCACATGTTATTTACGTTTACTTTCAAATGGACCGCACCCTATGGTCTTTGATAAGCAACTCTTCCCCCCAGAGCTTGGCAGTGCTTGGGCGGGTTTAAAAACATCATTAGTGTATGTCAAAAGTATTTCTAGGCTGACACATGGCTGTATAAGCTTGTGTGAGATCATAGTAGAGATACAGCCCATGTGCTGCACACTGAACTTATGCCAGTGATTTTCACACACGGTTTTCGTCACGAGGGCTCATTAAAAAAGAGCAAGAGAGTTAACGGCTCTCCATCAGCGGCCAGGGTTACTCTCTCTTTGCTGCCCTTTGCCCTCTTCCTCGCTCTGAGGCAGAATGAGAGCCATAAAGATTGATAGTGATGATGAAGGCGTGGCAGCTGAGAGAATTCAGACTCTAGACACAGCGAAGGGTCACATGATAGTCACCACAAAGATTCTGTTGTATTAGATTGCCATGAAATGAGGAGATTTTGAAGGAAATCAAATGGTTGAGATGTCCATTAGTGCTTAATATGTGAAATTAAATCTTTAGAAATTTTTTCAAATGAAATCAATAATCATTTAAAATGCTTTTCTGTGTGATAAATAAATTTACTACAGTAGCATGGGTGCGATACAGGTTGTGTGTGAGACGGAGCTGCTTGTTTGTGTGTGAGGTTAATCTAGGGCTGCACGATTAACCAAAATTAAACAATTTGCTTAGTGTGATTATGAAATCTCGAAGTTTTAACTATAAGTATATGTGCAACACTAAGATCAGAGGGGGTCAATCAGTTAACACTTCATCTCTGCAAGTGCTGTGAGTTTGAGTCTTATAACATGCGTTTGAAAAAGCAACACGCTGCATTAGAAATGTACTTTATTCTTATAAAAAATACCCGAGATGTCTGGAAGAACACAGATAAAGCATATATTGTCGCACACGTACTTATTGTCTCATGTTTCATCAGTCAAAATGTCTCTGTCTGCTATAGCTAGCTGGATGCCTTTGTCCATATAAGGAATTTCCTGGAATGTCATTAGTTTTAATACCTCTGTGAGTCTCACTTGTGGACTTTCTGCACAAGGGTGACCTCCTGCTACACTTATGAATGAAATTACATTACAAATTTGAAGTAAACATGAGAACCCATACGTTTTTTTTCCAGTGTAGAGAAGTATAGCCTACAGGAGGTGTGTTTTTTTTTTTTTGTTTTTTTTTCTTCTTCTTCTTCTTCTTCCCCAAATGGATGCATAAGATTTCCTGACAAAAATTAAGAAATTACGTCACGTCACACATTTTTATCCTATTAATTTAATATTTTATAATAATACTTTAGACCTTTCTAATGATTTATAGTAAAGTGAAGTGATATTTTTAAGTGTTCAACCAAAACAGATGGATGTTGTTTGGATTGTGATTGAAATTGGGCCATGTAAACTAAATTGGCTTAATGTTAAGCAAGAGGTGTTATGTTCCTGCAGTCTGCCATTTTTGGCAAATAAAGAAAATGTTTGTCTAAAAACATTTCTTGTTAAGGTTTGTATTTGGTGTGCCTGTATGGAACATTAATGTCCTTTGTCTGCGCTACTTGTGATTGATTTCAGAGATGGTAACAGATTATGACTATCTATGACATCTATGACTTGATCGGTAGTCACTAAATTTGGCCGATCCTATGAACCGATCCCAATTTGATGATGTAAAACATGTGATGACGTCAAACTTTAGTGCCGCAGTCACCGGCCATGTTCTAAAGTCTTGTAGGCTCTTTAATAAGGCAAATTATCCTAATATGCATGTTTTGCATAAGCTCTGTTTTTAAAGGCCTATTAAAATGTTCATTGTAAAATAAATATTTGTTGTGCTTATTTGATTCTCGATTAAAACAATTACAACACTACTGTAAATAATATAACCAAGGCAACATCTGTGGTATTACTTTGTCTAAAAAAAAAGTTACGTCAACGGAGAGCTTACATATCACTTAAATAAAGCTTTAATGATCTGGATTGGAATCTGTATATATATATAATATATATATATATAAACTATATTGGGACATCCGTACTTTTAAGTTGCTTGTGTTATTTAACATTATAACAAGTTTTTCTTCACCCCTAAAAGCTATTCACAGAGCTTGTGGTGCATATGGATATTCCGTTTCTTCACAAGATGCGTTTATTTAAAGATTCCGGCTCTATTGTGTTCAAAGCTTCCTCTTTACTGATGTTACAGTAATTGAATGTCATCGCAAGGAAATGTAAGGAAAGCCCTGCTAGTGTCATTATCTAAACATGGAAAATGTAAGTATTTGGCTCTCATTTTAAGTACATAGGGGAAAAAGCATCAAATTGGCAACAAAACAGACAATAGTTCACCGGGAAAGTGCTGGTCATAGATCGTAATGTGGCATGTAGCCAGTTACAGCGCACTGAGGTCAAGTGCATGTCATGTGTGAATACCCAAACTACCCTAACAGCAATAAATTTGGGAGGAAATCTGGGCCTGTCTGAGAATAACGGGATGATCAGTTATGTAACTGATCTGAAAAACATGGATATTCAGGTAGGAATGACAACTATTTGGACATCTAGCCACAGTCATGCTGTTTTTTGGAAGTGGATGAGCGTGCTTGCTATTTTAATTCAGTCCTTTTCTCTCTCTGTATTTCATTTTCTACTTTTTTCTTGTCTCCTCCCACTTCATTCTTCACAGCAATGTGGTCTCCATATTGTGGTTCCGGACTCCTGCTCTTTATAGAAGAATAGATCAGGACTGCTTATAATAGTTTTGATAATATGGCATGTTTTAAGCTGCTACCTTAAACCCTAAAAATGTCCTGCTCATCCATAGACCTTGTGAGGTCAGTTAATATTCTTCTGAAGTCTGCTGACTTCACATCCGTCCCCCTTCCCCCTGACCGCAGTTAGACTTTACAACCTGTTAACGACAAGGCACTTCAAAATCAATGCTCATATGTACTTTAAGTCAGTTTGCTTCATACTGGGCTATTCCCAAACCACTATTCCCAATCAAATGTTTTTCTCCCCTAATTTTCAGATCCTGTTATATCTTGACAAGAGATGGTTTTGATATTAGAAATGACAAATTTGTGTCATTTTTATTTTTTTATCACTTTTATTTGATTGTGGAAAACAGCATTCTTATGCATATAAGATTAAAATATATATTTTGACTTGTTGTCAATGGCTATATACATTTTGTCAAAATATAAATTTTAATTCTTAGCCATTTCATTTTAAATTTGCTGAATGTAGAATCAAATTCCATTGCGATCCCTTTCTGTGTGCACTCTATTCATTTGGTTTATTTCCTAAATCAGTGTTTCCTAATCAGTCATTCGTTCATTCAGTAACGAAGCAAGTGGCTGTATTTACGAATGAATCATTGAATCAATGACTTTCACGAACGATTCATTCAAACCGATTCATTCACGAAACACTGCTGTGTCTGTTGTAGTTCTGCTGTGGCTTTCATTGGAGCTATTATTTAGTTGCAAATACTGTAAATACTGTGAAGAACATCACTTAATATTACACGTTTGTTTGTTGAATTGTTCTATAAAATCAATGTCACATTTGCAAACGTGTAGATATTTGGATTTGCATTCTTGCTTGTGAAATATTATCACCATTAAAAACGAACTCACAAAAGGTATGTTTTGTATCAAGAGTTTGAATCTTAAATTGATCTTTATGCACCTTCTGTGCCAGGCTATTTGTTTTTCATGCTAGTAAGTGCTAAATCTACAGGTACATTGTCGAGAACTGCAGTAATGTAGTGCGATCTGCTCAAGGCAGCAGACTCTGACGTAACCTATAAGTAACATAAGCACACTGCTTATGTGGAAATGGATTTGGTCAGTTTGACAGCAAAAGTTGTGGTATTTTGATTGGATGTCATGTTTTTACAGCATTGTGTCATGAAATACATGCTCAGTTTTAATGTTATTTTAAGATGGGGAAGAATGAAATGAACGACAAAACTCAGTATTTTGTTTGTGTACCCCCTCTGTCACGTCACGTACCCCCAGGGGTACGCGTACCCCAGTTTGGGAACCACTGTCCTAAATGTAGCTGTGTCCTTTTCGTAAACTGGGTGGCATTCCACAGGGCTCTGTTCTAGTACCTCTTTTATTTACTGTACACAGTGCTTGCATTAATTCTTCAATGCTGAGTAGGCTTGGCTGGGTGTCAAGTTTCATCACTGATAGCATCCCATAATGCTTTACTCAATATACTTACTTATTACAGCACTTTTTTTTTTTTTTTTTTTTTTTTTTTTTTTTTAAATCTGAAATCTGTTGAGACTGATTAACATCTTTTGTTAGTGGGCTTGATTTAGTGGCTGTGTAAGGCAATATAAGCATTGTCTTTTATCACAATTCCATATGCTGCCATCTTCTGTGTAAAACATGCCTTTTATTATAAAGAATCCATAAATTATAAATTATAATGACTCATTTCCAGCTTACATAAACTAATCCCTTGAGAATGTGCTATTGTTTACATAGATCATTACAGCAGATTTCTCTATTCTTCCTCTACCTGTGCTTTCCAAGAATTTGTGGAGGTGCCACATTTATTTGTGCTGGTACTGGAAAAACATAATTTCCTTCCAAGCACAGATGAAAGCTAAACTTTTCCAGGCCCCCCTCCCATAATTCTCACATTTATGCTGCTAGAAAATTATGTCAAAATGCCCGCCTTGGCGATTATTCAGATAAACACAGTCAGTTTTGGATCGTTAAATAACTAAGAAAGAGAACGCATGTTGTGTAACAGTATTGGGTCCGTTCATAAACTCTTAAAAAGACAGCAGTCCAATATTCCTGCTGCTGTCTGTCATGTTAATCAAAGAACAAAAGACAAAAAAAAAAATCACTTTTTGCTCTTGACTGAATACGTTGTATAATTTTAATGGTAAGAATTAATCTGTATTTAATATTTACAATAAAGACTACAGAAATTAAAGTAACCAATGTAAAATAACACGGATGTGTTCCTTTACATTTGATTACTTTAATTTCTGTAGTATTTCTTACCTGAATAAAAACCTGAAAAACTTAGTTTCATAGCTCTCTTTATTCTATTGCATTTATTTGTGCTGTTGTTTGCCATTTTTTTCTTATTTGTTCTTATCTTATTACTGACTTTTTACTTGTTTTTTTTTTTTTAATGAAAATAAAACTTTGCTTTGAAGAAAAGTTGATTTTTGTATTATAGTTCTTAGAAAGAAAATCGGAATCGGCAAAAATCGGTATCGGCAGATCACACTTACAAAAAAAATCGGAATTGGCCAAGAAAATTGCAATTGGTGCATCTCTAAATAAAATTAGTCTTGTTAAAATCGTCTTAATACTCAATATACTTATTACAGCACTTGCTACAGAATATGCTATTGTTTACATAGATCATTACAGCAGATTTCTCTATTCTTCCTGTGCGTGTGCTTTCCAAGAATTTGTGGAGGTGCCACATTTATTTGTGCTGGTACTGAAAAAACATAATTTCCTTCCAAGCACAGATGAAAGCTAAACTTTTCCAGGCCCCCCTCCCATAATTCTCACATTTATGCTGCTGGTATGAAATAATGGAGTTAGAGTGTACTTTATTGTCCTGTTCAGGAAATAGACAATAACTACATCTTGCTATTTAAAATATCAATAGATACAGGTAAAAATGATTTTTGGAACTCTAACATTTCCCTGATGGCAGACCATAATAGCATATTACTATGAAAAAAAAATATGTTTGTTTAATTCAGTTTTCAAAGACAGAAAAAACAAAGAATGGCATATAACATGGTTAATCAGTGGGTTCAAAGACTTTTCATCTGTCAAATACAGGTCGTCTACTGGATCAGGATTGAGGAAAAAATGCTAAGATCAGTTATCACAAAGACGTGTGCTGGGTTAATAGTTAACCGATATTATGGCACCAACAGTGCAGTGGTCCTATCGAGTCTGGAGTCTGTACTGTCAAATGTATGACTGGTATTACAAAGAGACTTTTAAGGGCTATTTTTTTTACTATTATTTAAAGTTGAGATGAAACTAGAAAATGTCCTTGTCAGTTGAAAGGAATTAGGAAAAGCAACATAGCCACAATCCTAAACATTTTATAGTTTGTAGCTATTCATCTGGTCTAAATCAGCGATCCAGTCGACAACTGTTAAGCAACATTCACAACTGTTTCACAAACAGCTGCTGCTTAATGTTATGAGCAAACCTTTTTGCAGAGATGCTGCAGGACAAGGGCTCCCATTACTAAACACTAAAACCGCTGTTATTTATTGACATTAGCATTAGATATTATATCGTTTCTAGGGTCTTAAGGTACAAATACCAGGGGTTAACCTTTACTTAGAGCTTGATAAATGACAGCATGATTCAATATCTCATAATGGGTTTGTGTAATATTTTTTTATTCAGGTAGAGAGATTGTGGATCAATGTCTGGATTAGACCTTAGCAGGGTGGAGCAAATACTAAAGATTAGCCTTTGTTCTAAATGACAGCCATCTATACTGATCCAAATTTCTTCTTTTTTTTTTTTTACCCCCATTTACAGACATTTAGTCCAACCTTTAGACCAGCATGAACCAAATGTCTATTTATGGTGGTTGGATCTTTGTGTTGGTTGTAAACTTTAAGTTCCAGCCCTGTATTCACTGTACATAATATGCACAAAACCAGCATCTTTGTAGGTAGCTGGTGTAATTTGTTTCAAAACAGCCATATTTAGTTATCTGCATAGTTTCCTCCTGCATGGACGGTTATTCATTTAGTCATTCGTCTGTGCATTTGTTATTCATTTATTAATTTGCTCTTGTTTTGTTTGTTCTTGAATTGAATTAATCATTTAATGATGCAACTGTATGTTTGTAACCGTAACAGCATCAGCACGAGGAGAATCAAATTAAAGATGCGCCGATCGATCGGCGATCAGCCGGTCAGTCTCACTTCTTACCAATTCTGAGCCGATCCTTTTTGTTACGGCACAGGCAATAACGTCAGCTGTGCGTTCTCGCTCACTTCTCTCCGACGGCGAAGTGGCACACACCCGTGCAGGTGCCTCCGCTCTCTCACTTGTCTCATTCGCTCCTGTTAAATAGTGCTTGTATTGCGCATAATTTTAGTAATTCCCGCAGGTTTCACGCTCACACCAAAAGAGCATGCACCACTGATGTATATTAGTGGAGCGCACAAGCCACGCTCAGTCTCAAACAGAGACAGAAGTCAAACAGAGTCACAACAAGTACCAAAATGAGTGGCTGCGCTTAAATGGTCACATAGAAAATTATGTCAAAATGCCCGCCTTGGCGATTATTCAGATAAACACAGTCAGTTTTGGATCGTTAAATAACTAAGAAAGAGAACGCATGTTGTGTAACAGTATTGGGTCCGTTCATAAACTCTTAAAGGGACAGCAGTCCAATATTCCTGCTGCTGTCTGTCATGTTAATCAAAGAACAAAAGACAAAAAAAATCACTTTTTGCTCTTGACCGAATACGTTGTATAATTTTAATGGTAAGAATGAATCTGTGTTTAATATTTACAATAAAGACTACAGAAATTAAAGTAACCAATGTAAAATAACACGGATGTGTTCCTTTACATTTGATTACTTTAATTTCTGTAGTATTTCTTACCTGAATAAAAACCTGAAAAACTTAGTTTCATAGCTCTCTTTATTCTATTGCATTTATTTGTGCTGTTGTTTGCCATTTTTTCTTATTTGTTCTTATTTTATTACTGACTTTTTACTTGTTTTTTTTTTTAATGAAAATAAAACTTTGCTTTGAAGAAAAGTTGATTTTTGTATTATAGTTCTTAGAAAGAAAATCGGAATCGGCAAAAATCGGTGTCGGCAGATCACACTTACAAAAAAAAAAAAATCGGAATTGGCCAAGAAAATTGCAATCGGTGCATCTCTAAATAAAATTAGTCTTGTTAAAATCGTCTTGATATTTGCAATGTTGTTTTTTGTGTGTGTGTGTGCCCAATTGAACAGATTTGAGTGCAGGAACAATTACTATGGCATTCTTATGTAAACAAGGATATCCCATAGTTTAAGTTTACACAAGGATATGTTTTTGGAAAGTATTAGAAGGAAAGCAAACAAAGAATTGGAAAAGCCATATCATCAGGGAAAAACAGAGTAAAATTCCATCCATATGAGCTACCTCTGCTGTCACAATCTTTACCAGCCATATTAATGTGTATATGTATACAGAACCAGCTTATCAGTGTCTGCTCTGAATGTAGACAAAAGAAACTCCAGGTGAAAATGGATCCTATTCAGAAAGAATGCTGATTTAGATGCATAAAGAAGCAGTTAATAAGCCTTCTTGTATTACTAATATACCCACACAGTAAATTCACAACTGTTGGGGAAAAAGAGATTTTTGATCACATTATTTACTAACCGTACCAAATTACTGCATTTTTGGTACATACACAAAATAAATGAACAGTTACTTAACAACTCTCATTAGTATTGCAATGTATATTGTGATGTATATCAGTCAATAAAGCAGAGCAGTGAATCCATAAAGTCACGCCCATGTGGCATTCAGATCCAGATTTCACATCCTGCTGACGTTGACACAACTGGGACTGGGACATAGTCTTTCCTGTCTTTTACACACTCGTTACACAATCCAAACATAAATTGGTAACTTCTGTCTCCGTAAGCAAGAGAGCTGGGCCGGAAATTCTGGCTTTAGCATGTGTATTATGGCATATAGAGAAATCTATGAAGATTAAACCTTTGCCCTCAGGATCTCATAAGTAGCTTTTCGGAAAGAGACTTTCGAATTTGAGTAGTCTAGCAATATTTATGCTGGTCCTTGTTGAAAAATGTGCATGCAGCTTGTGTCTTTTTGCTTCTTGAAGACTTCAAAATACCTAAGAGAAAATGTCTACATTTTTTGTGGAGTATACACATTTTTCCCATGGCCACACATTCTTTTCATATCCCCATCATCTTAAATTTAGTTTCGACACATCGTCATCTCCTTGGCTACTGTCAAAATATTATATTCTAGGTTTCCATTGTTCCCTGTGATCCTTTTAACCATGCAAGATGGGAGAGGAAGGAGTTTCTGTGGGACAATT
This sequence comes from Elopichthys bambusa, assembly GCA_037101425.1. Lineage (NCBI taxonomy): Eukaryota > Metazoa > Chordata > Actinopteri > Cypriniformes > Xenocyprididae > Elopichthys > Elopichthys bambusa. Next base: position 34,238,774 of record CM074433.1, read on the forward strand.
TTTTTCAAAGACTTTTTCCTGTTTGCCATGCAGCGTGAGTGGATGTGATGTCAGTTCTCTGTAGTGGTCCAGACGTCTGTTCATCTGTTTTTTTTTTTTCGTTTTTTTCTTCTCAAGTTAAAGGGCAGTTGTACTCCACCCTCATGAGCCAATAGTGGTGTCATGCATGAGGACTGGATAAAAGGAGATGAGTTCTGTTGCATAAAAACTTTCCTTTTGACAGCAAAACTGTCAAATTTGCGTGAAGTTTGATGTATTTTTGCTTGTTTGCATTTAGTTGGTGTTGAGTGATATGGGCAAGATCAGGAAGTTCGAGGGTCAAATATCTGCTGACTGATGTACTGCCCTTTATCTGGATGGAAACAGAAGTGTTAGGTTGTGCTTTATCAAAGAGGCTCACATACACAAACAAGTTCCCTGTGCATTAAATAAACGGAATGACTAATTAAGTTGATTAACTGGTTATTTACTGTTAAAAAGCCTTGTCTTGTGTTAAAAATGTCATGTCTACATCTCCATTTCAGGTTATGACTTTGCTGCTGTGCTCGAATGGTTTGCTGAACGTGTGGACCGCATCATTCTTCTCTTTGACGCACACAAGTTGGACATCTCAGATGAGTTCTCAGAGGTGATCCGAGCTCTGAAGAACCACGAGGACAAGATGCGGGTTGTGCTCAACAAAGCAGATCAGATTGGGACCCAGCAGCTCATGAGGGTGTATGGAGCCCTCATGTGGTCGCTTGGTAAAATCGTCAACACCCCAGAGGTCATCCGAGTGTACATTGGTTCTTTCTGGGCTCAGCCTCTCCTGGTTCCAGATAACAGGAAACTGTTTGAGGCAGAGGAACAAGACCTTTTCCGTGACATCCAGGGACTTCCACGTAATGCAGCGCTGCGCAAGCTGAACGACCTTATCAAACGGGCACGTCTAGCTAAAGTAAGAAATTAAACCTTTTGTAGTTAGTTATAACTATATTGCTGAAAAAGGTCTGCAAAGTTACAAAGCACCAGGTATACTCCAAAGGGAGTTATTCTCTATATCTATATCAGTAAGCACTGTTTCTGAACTCCCTGAAACATCTTTATTGTAGTCATGAGTTTTCTTCTGGGCATGTACACGTCACAATATTCCTATACATGCTGGAAACGGTTGACCAATCAATCGAGGCGACTAATCAGAGCACATTGCGCTTTTCAGAAAGAGGAGCTTCATAGAGACAGAAACTAAACAGAGTGATACAGACAGACTGGGAAGAGAGGTGCTGCAATAATGTGAAAAATGTGTTTTTTAAACATTCAAGCATGAAAACCTATTCTAGTAGAGCCCAAAAACAAAATAAAGACTTTGAAAAAGGACATAATAGGTCCCCTTTAATGTTCTTAAAAACTCTCTTATGCTAAATGCATTTGATCAAAAATAAAAAAAAACATTATTATTGTGAAATATTATTATAACTTAAAAGAGCTGTTTTTCTTTTCTTTTTTTCTTTTTATAAATGTAATTTATTCCTGTGAAGGCAAAGCTGAATTTTCAGCAGCCATTTCTCCAGTATTCAGTGTCACATATATATGCTGATTTGTATCAATGTTGAAAACAGTTTTGGTATTTTTGTGGAATCCGTGATCAATTACCATTCAAGGACACATTAAAGTGATCAAAAGTGACATTAAAGACATTTATAAAGTTACACAATATTTCAACTTAAATAAATGTTGTTCTTTTGAATTTTGTTTATCAAAGCATCCTGAAAAAAATGTATTAGTTGTCACAAAAATATTAAGCAGCACAGCTGTTTCATTGATAATATTTTTTTTTTTTTCTTGAGCCCCATATTCAGCATATTAGAATGATTTCTGAAGGGTCATGTCACACTGGAGACTAGAATAATGGCTGCTGAAAATGGCTCAATTACAATTTAACATTTAATATATCACAATATTACCGCTTTTACTGTATTTGATCAAATGCAGCCTTGGTATGTATGCATATATTCATGGTTATCATATATTTTCTTATCACTCAATCTCTCTCAGATTGCTCATATATTGCTCAATTATTGCTTAAATATCAATATAACATGGATTTATTTTAAATATTATATGTTATGGCAATGATTTTCTCTCTAGGTTCATGCCTACATCATCAGTGCTTTGAAGAAAGAAATGCCTAATGTTTTTGGGAAAGAGAATAAGAAAAAGGAACTCATTGCTAACCTGGGTGAAATCTACACAAAAATTGAAAAAGAACATCAGATCTCCCCTGGTGATTTCCCTAAACTCAATAAAATGCAGGTATGGAAATGGTCCCATCTGTCCCAAAAATGTTTTTTAATATAATATTTTATATATACATTTTTTTTTTTTTGCTATTTGCTTAGCCAAAGATTTTAAGAGTAATAAAAATTGTTTTGTAACAATTTAACAATGTTTTATTTTAGTTATTATTTTTGGAACTTTGAATCTAGTATCACACCCTCTTTTTTTTGACATCTTTGTTGTCTTCATCATTAGGAAGTCCTTGCTGGTCAGGACTTCACTAAGTTTCAGGGATTGAAGCCCAAGTTGCTAGAAGCAGTAGAGGACATGCTGGCCAACGACATTGCCAAACTCATGACCCTCGTTCGGCAGGAGGAGGCTGCCATGCCCAGCCAGGCTGTCCAGGGTGGTGCCTTTGAGGGCACCATGAATGGACCCTTCGGGCATGGCTATGGAGAGGGTGCTAGTGAAGGCATCGATGAGCTGGAGTGGATAGTGGCGAGAGACAAGCCAACTTACGACGAGATCTTCTACACGCTGTCACCTGTCAACGGGAAGGTCTCTGGTGCCATGGCCAAGAAGGAGATGGTCAAATCCAAACTGCCCAACAATGTTCTAGGGAAAATCTGGAAGCTCGCTGATGTGGATAAGGATGGGTACCTGGACGACGAGGAGTTCGCCCTAGCTAACCACCTTATCAAGGTTAAACTGGAAGGTCACGAGTTACCTGCTGATCTTCCAGATCACCTTGTGCCTCCTTCTAAACGAGGACTGTAAAAAATAAATGTTATCTTTGAGCCAAACTTTGTAGAGGTTATGGATATGGGTGGAAGGGTGGTTTAGAAATATGAAAATATATAAACAGAATTTATGATCTAATTATACAGTATGCATTAACTGCAGAAAAAAAAGAGACAAAATAGCTTTTAACTTACCCATCACTACAGTTTGTCATTCTCACGATTATTATCTTCTTTGTTCTTGATAGACTGGTAGCTAGCAACCTAATCAAAACTTTCAAAATATGAATAAATTAGATAGCATCCTGTTATCGTATTTCTCGAATGCTAGATGTAGCTAAATTCTGTTTAAGCATGTACAATGTTATGCTGACAGGGAGATGAGTCCATTGTGACCAAAATATAGGCTAATATTAGAAATCTCTTAGAGGTATTGTTGTTCCATATCTTTACACTGATGCTGCTTCATACTTTGTCATGCAAGGAGAAAAGGTTCTTCATTCTTACACTCCATTAACTTTGCTGATGGTTTCAGATTATTCAGCTTTATCCAGATCTGGGCCATACCTTTAGTTAAACAATGTTGTCCAATTTTGGTTTTACCATTTGAACTTGCAAATGTAACCATTTTTTTTTTTTTTTTTTTTAAATCTAAAACACACCACAAAAAACATTCAGCAAACAGACTCCAACTGTATGTTCTGTGTCAGTGATATAAGTAGCACCACTAACATTGGTGTCTATCTGTTCTTGGGTGCCTCACCCTGCTACAATATCAAAAGCTTTATATACTATAAATACTGTTCATATGTACATTTTTTTTTTTTTTTTTTTTTTGGTCTAGTTTGCAATAAAAAAAACCTACCACAAGCCTGCCTTTCTTCTCTTATATTTCTATACAGAGTATTTGAGGAAGTTTTTAATAGCTTTTTTTAAATAAATAAAAGTCCTCATAAAATGACTAAGTTGAGATAAAAACTATGAGCATTGTCTGTCCTGAATACTGGTCTATTATGTCTTCATATACTCATATGTTTATAGACGGAGTGTGTGTCCCGATTAAAAGCTAAGCTGAGGAAAGTAATATTTTTAACTGAAAAATATCAAAATAGTTGCTTCAAGATCACATAATATTGAGTTATGCCATTTATGTGAATGTGCATTTTAGTTTTTTGTTATTTCAGAGTTTTATAATGTTACCATTTCTGTATAAATTTCAGCAGCAAACCAAATTTGGCAAAGTAGTACCAGTGTAATCGAATTATTTTTTGCGATCAAATGTTTATTGAAAGGAAAAGAACAACAAAATCTTACAAGGCATTTCAAAATCACAAGACAGTCAAAAGAAAATGTTTAAATATACATATATAAACACATATTATACACATACATAAAATATACATACATATACAATATACACATATGGAGAAAAACAAAACAAACTAAAAAATATAAAGGGGAATTACTCAAGTTCAGGAGCTCAAATTAATGAGTAAACAGAACTTAAATCAGGTAAAGAAAAGAGATCATCTCAACCAGGCTTTCGGCAACAGTGTTCCAACTACAGAAAGTCTTTCATTCGCACCATTAACTCGAGCAGTAGACAGTTATAAAAAAAAATCACATCCAGAAATGTAAGAATCCAACATTTAAAAGAAAGTGGATGAGGAGGTTTCCATCTCAATGCAATCTTTTTCAGCGTAATCGAAATGAAAGGTTTTCAGTTGAAGAAAAAAATCACTAATTTCAAAATCTAATGGCAGATTTTAAAATCTGACTATGGCGATATTTAGACACAATTAATTTGAATATATTCGCAACTAATAGAGAAAAAAAATTGTTGTTAATAAAATAAATTCAGTGATATAAGTAGCACCATTCGTGTTGGTCTCTATCTGTTTTTTAAGTGCCTCACCCTGCTACAATATCAAAAGCTTTATATACTATACTGTTCATATGTAATTTTTAGTCTAAAGTCTAGTTTGCAATAAAAAACTACCACAAGCCTGCCTTTTTTCTCTTATTTTTCTATACAGAGTATTTGAGGAAGTTATTAATAGCTTTTTTTTTTTTTTTTTAATAAATAAAAGTCTTTATAAAATGATTGTTAACTGAGATAAATTCTAAAACTATGAATAATGTCTGTCCTGAATACGGGTACATCATGTTTTCATATCCTCGTGTTGTTATATACTGCGTGTGCATGAGTAAAATACCAGATTTATTTTTATTTATTTATTTTTGTGCCAGATCTGGGCCTATGAAAGAGGAAACTAATGTTTTTAGCTGAAAAGTATCAAAATAGTTGCTCCAAAATAACATCATATTGAGTTATGCCATTTGAAAAGACTGTTTAAAGATGAGTGCTAGAATATACAGTGATGAAGAACTCACAAAACTTTCTTTAAAATCAGCGGGGATTAAAAATGAGGGGTTAAGGTTAGATTTTGCATTAAAGTGATCAGTACATGGTGCAAATTATTTATTCAATATGCTCAGATGAATGGAAAAATTGTCGCATATGGAGCGTGTGTACGCAAGAGGGCGTAAAAACACCTTAAAGTTATCCGGCTAATACCTCCGGAAATCACGTGTGCAGATTCCAGACACAATCCACCTGCGCGAGCGAGCTAGTGGACTACTGATGCTGCGCGAGACTGGCGAAAGAAGAGTGAAGTGAACACGAAACAGTTCAAGCCGGGTGGAAAAGTTGTTTTTATACTTATTTCTATTACTAAATTGTGGCTTAAAAGCAAAGGAATGGATTTGAGCACGACCTGCTTCTGTTTAATCTTTGGTATTCTCCTCGCAGGTAAGTTTTAAATTGTTTTTATTAGCTTTTTTGTCCGGAGGGCTGCGGACTAGCTCGGCGCGCTACCTTCCCTCAAAAGTTTTTTTAAATACTTTATTTCGTTTTCTTACACATTTTTTGTTGTTTCAGAGTTTTATAATGTTACCGTTTCTGTATATGTTTTAGCTGTAAACCAAACTGGGCAAAGTACGTTAGTACTGACCAGCGTAATCGAAGTTAAGGTTTTCTGTTGAAGAAAAAACGGTCACTAATTTCAAAATATAATGGCAGATTTTAAAATCTGACTACGTCGATATTTAGATACAACTAATTTAAATATATTTCCTACGGATAGAGAAGAAACAACAATGAATTAAATAATTAAAAATAATTTATTTTATTATTTATTTATAAAATAATGTAACGTGTATAATGCACAATAGGAAACCACAATTTACACATTAAATATAATCCTGCTATAAACTTACGGTGTACACGTCTCGAATCGAAGTGTTACAAGTTATACGTATTATACTGTACGTATACATTGGAGAGTTGTTGTGTTTTTATTTTCATCTGAGGCTTCTTCGATTTAACGATGTCTCAATAACAACCCAGTCCACGCAACGCAGTTTAATTAGCGGGTTATTTCCATTATCAATATGAAGTCTTATTTTTTTGTTGCTGCTGAATCAGGTTTGTGTTATTTTCATGTGTTTCCAAGCTCAGGTGGAATTATACATTTAATAGAATACATTTCTTGAATATTGTTGTTAGTTGGCAGTTAACACAATAGGCTTAACAGTCTTAAAGCCTTCAAGAAGGGCTTCTTTCAGACTGCCATCTGCCAATGCAAGCTCCACTTGAACCCCCCTTCTAAGGGAGACTCCTTTAGATGTCTGAAACGAGGTTGCTTATTATCCAGTCTACATACAAGACCTGATATTGATCCCATGGCTTAAAAGGCAAACCGAGTCACACTAGGTTTGGCAGTGGACTTGTCTCTGGTCAACATTGATTTTCTGTGAGTTGCACATGCTGTCTGCTTGTAGTTGTAGTTCTGGTTGTTGATTGACTAGCTGGTGGTTCATGCAAGGAAGGGAATGATGATAACGCAAGCATTAAAACCGAAACCAGCCACTCCTTCTCTGCTTATTTCTTTCGAGTAACATCTGAAACTGCGATAACTTTCCGGGCCACTGGTTACTGATAAACTAGAATCAAACAATAACAAGCTTTGAGCACACACTGCTTTTTGTTTTAATGTATATGTGGAATGTGTGCAAGCTTGGTTGTGGTGTTTATCTGAGCTATTTCCCATTACTGTGGGAGACATTCAGGTGTGTTTTTGTAGGCTTGTCTTGTGTGTGACATTTATTCCTCCGTGGTGTTAACTTGTCAAACTCTTTACCATCACAACAGAATGTCGAGTCTGACATTTGTGTGCTCCGTGTCCTTCTCAGCAGACAGGGATATTGTTTTTGATGCCGGCTACAAGGATATTTCTCATTTGTCTTGTCATTCTGTCACAATACAGATTATTATGAAACGGGGGGTGTGAAGACATGGCCTTTTCTTCTGTGTAATTTTGCAAATGTCATTTGTTATAATTAAATATATAGATATGAGACTTCTGCCATTGGTCTTTCATGAATATTATGTGCACTCTTAGACATTTCAAAGGGTTTTTAGTACATTAGTGTTGCCAGTAAGAAAAAATACAGTAAATCTCTGTATGTGATGTATGTGATTTAAGAAATGTGATAGGAAATGTACAAATTACAGAAAAGACTAACCGTGTGGATTGGCCAGTCATTTCTATTTTCAATATCACTGAGTGAAATTTTTTTTTTTTTTTAAGCTTTTATTATCTTTCATATGCCACATAAACACTGTAATGTTCTAAGTTATTGTTCTGTGTGTGTACAGAATGCAGGAGTCTCTCCTGAATTTGGAATTTTGGTTGACATGGTGGTATTTCTAGCAATGTTAAGGGAACTCATGGTTTAACCTGTTTGATGATTTATCCAAGTAATAGGCTATTAGTAACCAGAGATGTATAGAGTGGGTCCATAGAGGAATTTATTTTTAACAATAACTTCTAAACCTACTGTGAGCTACAAGGTTGATAATCAATGTATTTCCTGGTTAAAAAACTACATTATATCCATGATTCGGCACAAGAAATATCCATCAATCAGAGAATCACAACAAGCAAAAGAACCATCCACTCTAAAGGTCTGTTCACACCAAGAACTATAATGATAACAACAAAGATATAGTTCTAAAAATCATTCTAAATATAAAAGAATAGAAAGAGTCTTCACCACAACTATAATAACAGCACAGAGAAATTATATCATTGGAATATTTTACACAACGATTTGACAGAAAATTCTCCTGCTTTTAAAGGGTTAGTTCACCCAAAAATTGTCATTAATTACTCACCCTCATCTTTCCAAACCTTAAAGACCTTTGTTCATCTTCGTAACATAAATTAAGATATTTTTGATGAATACCGAGAGGTATATCACATGCATGCATCGTGCTGCTCATGTGATCAGCTTTGACCAATACTGAGCCGGCATTCTGATGTTAACACGGAAGCCTTCACTGCGCTTACTGCGTCAACTGTGTAAGGATAATGACAGATGAAAAGAGATTGTTGAATAAAGTCGTTATTTTTGTTTGTTTTTGCACACAAAAAGTATTTTCGTCGCTTCATAAAATTAAGGTTGAACCACTGTAGTCACGTCGACTGTTTTAATGATGTCTTTAATACCTTTCTGGACCTTGAAAGTGTTGATTCTATTGCTGTCTATGGACGAGTCATATACCTCTCGGATTTCATCAAAAGTACCTTAATTTGTGTTCCGAAGATGAACGAAGGTCTTAGGGGTGTGGAACGACATGAGGGTGAGTGATTAATGACAAAGGGTGAACTAACCCTCTAAAGAGCTTGAGCATTTAAAGCAGCAGACATTATAATTGTTATAGTTAGGCCATCAACTTCTCCAGAAATTCATGGAAGTAAGGGGCCGGTGAAATAGTAGAAGAATAGAGTAAACTTTAAAAGATACACAGTTGCTTCACTTTTGGATGGAAACCAAGCGAATCTTTTCAAAGTTTGCAAAAACAGAGAGAAAAACAAATGCGATTTAGGTGCGTTTCCATCAAGTTGTTCTAGCGGATGACAATGGTAACCAACAGTAAATAAAACCCTGTGACTGGAGCGTTCGTGAAAGCTTCACCTAAACGCTTATGAATATGAAAACAATAATCAAGAGCCGTCTGTACTGTTCTCGACTTTATTATGGCTTTTTTAAAATACTTTTATCTTATAGGAAATATGTCAACACAGAACATATCTCACATCTAGCCATTTCATATTCACCTTTCAAATACTGTTAAGTAATTGTTTGATGTATATATTTTATTCAGAATAAAAATCAAAGAAAGCTTGCAGGCTTTTCTAAGTTTTGAGACAACACTTTGTCTTCACTGTCTAGTCCTGTAGTGTTCCCTGTTCTGTCCTATAATCCCAAGTGTCCATTAAAGACATATTCCCAATAATGCATTCCACAGGCTCTGACAGGCTTGTCCCTTCACTTAGATATTAGCCAGATGCTGTCAGACATCCCTGGTCAGTCAGCACTTTTATTTTGCTCCTGCGGTCGTGTATGTGTGCAAGACCACTGATTCATGTCCGGCCTGTGTTGTAGTATGCACTCAACTCCTCAATATTATCTGCTTCTCCTTTCTAAAGTTTGACTCACACTTGCCTTCAAAAGCCATTAAGAACCCTACAGGACCTTCCCATTCATAAACGACTGAGTGTAGTGTCTTGTTTTAACCCCGTTTAAGGTCAGTACACTGCTCTGAAAACCTCCTCAACCTTGAGTAGACCTGTGATGTAGTTACCTGATAAATCTGCCTACTCTGGAGACCCTGCCTGGAGACCGTTGCTAGGAGACCTGTAGCACACATCCACGTGGGTCCTTGAAGAAATGATTCTCTACAATCACTTTCCTTGTTCACTGTTAGAGTGGTTTACTGATTGCTTTTTTTTTTCTTCTTTTTTTCAAACATAGTCATTCATCTAATGGAGGTAGAACCCATTGAAATCATGGTTTTAGTCTATTTTTGAGCTTTGTACATTTATAGTGGCGTATATATAGTTTTTATTTTGAAAATATGAATACTTTTATTCAGCAAGTGTGTATTAAAGGGATAGTTCACCCAAAAATAGAAATTGTCATCATTTACACACCCTCAAGTATTTCCAAACCTGTATTAATTTCTTTGTTCTGCTGAACATAAAGGAAGACATTTTGTATCCAGTTTGTAACCAGGCACTGACTTCTATAGTAGAAAAAAAAACAGAACAACAGAACAAAGAAATGTATACAGGTTTTGAACAACTAGAGGATAAGTAAATGATGACAGAATTTTCATTTTTTGGGTGAACTATCCCTTTACTTTCCCCTTTGATTAATTTAAAGGCATTTAAAATGTTACAAAAGATTTTCTGTTCTTTTAACCTTTTTATTCCTGGGGGAAAAATTATCATGGTTTCCAGAAAAATATTAATGACACTGAAGACTGAAGTAATGGCTGCTGAAAACACCTTTGTCATCTCAGGAATAAGTTACATATTAACTATACTAAAATAGTAAACAATGTTGTAAATTGTAATAATATTTATTAACTGTTTTTACTGTTTTTATTTTTTATTTAGCTTAAATATGTGTATAAATTTAGATTTATATATTTTTCCATTACTAAATGTGACATTTTTCCAGACAAGTAGTGCTCCTGACGTCTAAAAAAAAAAGTAGAGCAGAGGTTTCTATACTAATGGTGCGTTCACACCAGACGTGAATGAATCGTTAAGCGTGAGTGATTTACATGTTAAGTCAATGCAAAGACGCGAATAGACATCCTGCGGTGCGATTCATGCGAATAGAGCCTTTCTGGACCTTGAAAGTGTTTGTTAAATTGCTGTCTGTGGATGAGTCGTATACCTTTTTGGTCTTAATTTGTGTTGTGAAGATGAACAGAGGTCTTATACGGGTTTGGAACAACATGAGGGTGAGTGATTAATGACAGAATTTTTATTTTTGAATGCACTAACCCTTTAAAGGTGAACTGTTGTTCTATTTTAATTGTTTTATAAAAAGTGCTTGTTATTATAATTATAATAAATGCAATTGTTATAGTATTTCACTATAAAATTTCTTAATGTAAAGCACTCCTTTTTTTCATAATCACTGCAGTTACTGTTCTTAAAAAAAGTCATTTTTTTTCTAATTAGCTTACTTTTAGAATAAACAGAAACTGTTTGACGTAGGCTCCCACAGAGAGGAAAAAATGTTGAGAAGGTATGGCTGGAGGGCATGCTGTGAGGCAATAAGATATTTATTTGAGATACTCCAGGATTTGTAATCTAAGGAGAGACGATCTGCTGAGTTATGGCCTCAGGCCACCCACTCTATTCTGTTCTGCAGCAGCGGTGTCTAATCCAACCAGCAAAGCCTCTTAAAACGAAATGTTGATATCGACTTCAACCTCACCTGCGAACCTCAAAGCCCTGTGTTTCGCTCCCTTTGTAGTGTCTTCTCCTCTCAACACAACGTTCCCCCTGGTGCTGTCTTTTTGAATATGGGACTGAGCTTTAGAGTAGATTCACACTCTGAGCATCTGTGTTTGTGTATGCTGTATGCCCTCCATCTAACAGAGGACACACTACCCGTATGAATATTCAGGCCTCTGCTTCATAAATATTTTAGAATGCAAGACTCGTACCTGAGACACAGGCAACACCTACTCCTGTTACATTACAAGCCTCTGATCCAGTGTGCCAAGCCCTCTCTCTCTCGCCTGTTTTCATTGCCGCCTTTTTCAATTTGGAGAGTAAGTGGGCCATTATGGTGGGCCGATCACGTTCCATTAGACTTAGTGATAATGATAAATAACCAAGGTTGTAAGGTTTTTTTTTGGGGGGGGGGTTCAAATAGAGACTTGCTATGCATTCATAGATCATCACTCACACATGCTGCAGTGCTTCCCACAGGTTTGAAATATACTTGCAGTGGTAGCCGGGTGAAAAATCCTGCTATTACCCACGGCACAAAAATGGTCTACTACATGTGATAAACAAATAATGTGTGTTTTTTTTTTTTTTTTTTTTATAAACAGTATTTTTATTTATTGAAATGAATTTTAATTACATAGCATACTATTACATACTAATATTTTTCATTATTATGCATTGTAATTTATGCAAAATTACAGCATTTAAATGGTTCTCCTTTTCCTATGTTCTCCTTGCTGTCATAGTGTCTCTCTCAGTGAATGGGACACAGATTTTACTAGTAAAATTTATATAATGAATAATATGTGTGTCAAATAATGTATGAATTAAATGGAAATCAAATTAAATACAATTTGTGTAACCAAAATACCAATAATGCCCAAAAGAAAAAACTTAGTGTATGACTTTTAATTATAAAGTAGTAGAAAGGAGTAGAAAGAGACTGTAGATTCAAACAGAAAGGAGACATGGGAGCAGAGGTTAAAGTCATGGATGAGCGTATGAGTGGGAGTTTAGAAGCGGATGGAGGGAAGAAAGTGTGATCATTGTAAGTATATCATGTGAGACGCAGAGACGAATGAAACAAGGAATCGAAAGGGATAATGGAAGAGAATGGAATCGTATTTCAGAGGGATTTGGCAGGGTTGAGGGTTAAGTATGTAAAGGCTGGTAGGAGTTTTTTCTTCTTTTTTTCACTGGGATGTGTGAATCACTGTGAAGCTCAGATCATAGCCAAGCAGACTTGGGCTGGGATTTACACTTCTCCCCTCCCACTGTTCTGATAAACCTTCCATAAACACAAGGTCATGAAACCTCTTGTTCTGCGTCTCTCCATCCATCACACATCCACTCATAGGCACCACATTGTTTTTCTGCAGTGATAAGAGAACCTGTAGTGCATCCATCATTGTGTCCCTCGGCTCACCCCTCAGTAATGCTTATATCCCATAATTAGTCTTAATGCAGACACATGACTAATAAACTCCCATTTGTGATTCAGACAGAAATGTCTCCGTCTCAATTAGACCTTTTGATACTGAGACTGATGAAGTTCTATGGTACATTCCAGTCTCCTGGAAGTGGACTTCAAAGGATATAAAGCCAACTTAAAAAAATAAAAATGCTCTTAGTATTATCTCACCCTCATGTTGTTCCAAACCTGTGTGACTTTCTTTTTAATGTAGAATACAAAAATATATTTTGAAAAATGTTTTCATTGATACACTGAAAGTCAATAAACAAAACAGCATTGGACCCAACTGACTTTAACTGAATGGATGGAAAAAGAGAAATTTCTCACAATATCATCTTTAGTGTGTTTTGGAACAACATAAGGATGAGTAATTGTTTACTTTTAATTATGCAGCTATTAGGCTGTGTGTCTACCAAAGCGTTTTTTTTGTCTAGCGGCTAGCGTACTTCAATTGTTTTCAATGGGAGCGCTGCATTTCTTTTTTTTAAACGCCAGGAGTGTAACGAGGTGCTGAGCGTTATTTTCACACTCATGCACACAAATACAACACCGACCAACTGTTACAACATTCTTGCTGTACAACGACATCGACAAGCAGAGAACGGAACAAAATGGATGAGAATTTAATATTGCTGGTCTCTAGTGCTGGGCGGTTTACCGGTTCATTTGGTATACCGGTTTCAATTTCGAGACCAATATGTATTTTCCAAAATACTGGAAACTCCAAAATAGAATAAACTTCTATTAACTGCATACCCTTCTTACACTTATGGAAACAACTTTATTACACAACAATAAATAACTCACAAACTAACTCTCTTTAATACTGCGCATTCCATGTAGAGCCATATGATTTCCGCGATGCAGAAAACACGGATGAAATCACAGAATCCAGTCACAAATACAACTTCCTGTATAAAGAGGAACGTCACAGAATTTGGCAATTTGTGGATGAATAAAGCAAAAGTAGGGCTGTACAATGAATCCGATATCGATATGGACTAGTGTGTGAATATTAAAGCTTAAAATGACTGCTGTTTAAATCTGAAGTCTGTATGAATGAGCGCCGCATATTTCGTCTACTACACCTACTGAAGTATGCATGCCGCTCGCGATGATTCAGTGTCTGCTGTCTCACTCACACTATACATGAACTTCAGCTGCAGAGCTGCTTAGAGTCACTTTATGAACATTTAATAAAAACACAGTTTTATTAAATTAAACGATCGACATTTGTCATATAATTTACACAGGAAGTCAAATGTCTTCACGACCCTGTCAAAATAAGTTTGGTATAACTTGAAATAACAGAAATATACTATTGTACAGTCATGTGTACTTTGATTAATAGAGATAATAATCATAATAATAATAACACCGTTTAATAAAACAAACTCTAAGGTCATCATTGAAATTACAGAAATTGCACAGTAAAAATGTAGCCTATTTATTATTAATTTAAATAAATAATTAAATTAATTTGATTACATTTTAAACTAAATTGTAAGCTTTATGAACTGATTTGATTACATTTTTAAAAATGTTTTTATTTGTCCTTACAATGTTTATATAATATATTCCCTGTACTCCTGACAGTAAAATATGCAAAAAAACAAACAAACAAAAAAGTTACATACCGTGAAACTGTCAGAATCTTAAAAAAAAAAAAAAATGATAAAGATTTTTGGTCATACCGCCCAGCACTACTGGTCTCCAAAGTACTTTACATTGTGTCGACATTTTTAGTCTGAAACAAATTATCTGCAAAATCATTAACAAGTAACAGTGCCGCAGATATTCCGTATCAGCAACAAAGCGTCTAAAGTGAAAAAAACCCGCTGCGATGCCAAAGCGCTCTCAAGCACTCACAGCAGAGCGTCTACCGTTTTCAGCTGGCTAAAAACGCTTTGGTGGACACATGGCCTTAGTATAAAAAAAAATACAGTAGTCAACATTTGAAGTGGATCAAAACCTTTCATCAATGCTTTACTAAAACTAGGGCCCTATGAAATCAGTTTTTTCCGTTTTAATTTTTCTGGATTTCGTTTTTTCAGTTTTTTTATATTAGTAATCAAAAAGCATGTCTAATTAATTGAAATAATGAAACGTATCCAATATATCAACAGTTTATTAAAAACAAAAAAGGGCCCTATGATATACATTTTATTCTTTCCCCTCAGATTCTTTTATTTTTACAAAATTCTGTTTTCTGTTTTAACTTTTCTGGATTCCATTTGGTTCCATAATTGTTTAATTACATTTTAATAATCAAAAAGCATGTCTAATTAAATTCTTAAAAACAGCAAAAAAAATATTTTTATGAAATGTTTTGTTTTTTCAGAAATTGTTGGGTATTTTAATTTTTCCGGCAATCAAATGAATGCAAACCATTTAATTTATCTTTTAATCATGAAATTAAACTTTTTTGTCAAATGTGCTGCACAACAGCTTTACTGTGGAAGAAAAACTGAGATTATTCCTTTAAAAATATAGTTTTAATAACTTATTAAATGAATTTATCTGTTCTACTGTACAACACTAATATGTTTCTGTCAAGTTAAATCTAACTTTTATTTTGACGGGTTGCCTAGAGCTTTGAGTTTCTCCGTGTTTATGACGATAGTTTTCTCAAATGAAGCGGTTAAATGCTGATGAAGTGACTTTCAGAGCAGCTCTGGAGATGAATTTCGTGCGTTTATTTCCTCACATAGTGAGGCGACAGAGGAAGGAAACATTGCGAGCTTCGCACGTGCTTCAGTGTTTGTGTGTGTGTGTGTGCGTGCGTGCGCATGTGAGGTAAATAAAAACCACGCTTCCACGTCATTCGTTTCAGAGGCATGTAGGATTCCTATTTAAATAGTCTTTTTCCGGTTTAATATTCATGGACACTAGTCTATATCGCGATTTGATTTAAGTGTACTGACTTGCTTTTAATTCATTCATCAAAAAAATTACAAATTCCGTGACATTCTGCGTTATATACAAAATTCCATTTTTATGACTGGATTCCCCGATTCCGCCCACGTTTTCTGCATCGCGGAAATCATAAGGCCCTATAAAACCTTCTTGGGACAACTTTTTAACTTTTTTGATCCACTTCAAATGTTGACAACTTTAGAACAATATTATGCATAAAGGCATAGTTGACAGAACAGAAATTATTTTGATCTATCTGTACAGTTGACAGAACAATGAGTACTCTAAAAGTTGTAGCTGATTTAATGAGGAATTGGCTGACACAACTAGTGATGAGAATCAGTTGCTTTATCTTCCATTTGGTCTTGTTCAAAACTTTGGGGTCATTAAGTTTAATACTTTTATTTAGCAAGGATGACCGTAAAGGCATTTATAATGTTACAAAATATTTCTATTTCTAATAATTGCTGCCCTTTTGAACTGTAGACTGATACACTGTGGAGCTTAAACTAAGCAAGCCAAGCAATGATTGAATTACTATTAATGTGTGTTACTTAACTGACTCCATTGTGTCCTGTCATAAACGCACTGATGACGTCTGTCATAATTACTCAGAATGTAGGTCCTGTCCTCCCTGTTTAGAGACTGCTAGGTTGGGTTAACATGATCCTTTGTGTGCTCCCGGTTCTCTGAGGACAGTGTTTGTGTGTGGTGCACTTAGCTCAAGTATTTTATCTTGGATAATCAGCATGTTTCAGCATTTATTCACATGGAAAAGTAGTCAGTCATGCAGCAGCAGTTTTTCTTAATCCAAAAACACAATCATTCTTTAATCCAAATTGGTAGGAGGGAACATATCCTCTGGAAGTATGTGGCTTCTAATGCATGGTGTATAGGCTTATGCATTTGTTTTGTTTGGGAGAAAGTGGTCAGGCTCCAGTGTGAGATTATATTTGTTTTAGAGACTGAGTTTGTGTGTGTTTATGCCTGCCAGCTTGACATTGGTATGTCTGTGTGAAGGTGTACACAGTCTTGGTGCAGCCACAGAGTGTCTGTCTGTGTCTGTCTGTGTCTGTCTGTGTCTGTCTGTGTCTGTCTGTGTCTGTCTGTGTCTGTCTGTGTCTGTCTGTGTCTGTCTGTGTCTGTCTGTGTCTGTCTGTGTCTGTCTGTGTCTGTCTGTGTCTGTCTGTCTGTCTGTCTCTGTCTGTCTCTGTCTGTCTCTGTCTGTCTCTGTCTCTGTCTCTGTCTGTCTCTGTCTGTCTCTGTCTGTCTCTGTCTGTCTCTGTCTGTCTCTGTCTGTCTCTGTCTGTCTCTGTCTGTGTCTGTCTGTCTGTGTCTGTCTGTGTCTCTGTCTGTCTGTGTCTGTCTGTGTCTCTGTCTGTCTGTGTCTGTCTGTGTCTCTGTCTGTCTGTGTCTCTGTCTGTCTGTGTCTCTGTCTGTCTGTGTCTCTGTCTGTCTGTGTGTGTCTCTGTCTGTCTGTGTGTGTCTCTGTCTGTCTGTCTGTCTGTCTTCACTATGCAGGAATCAAGTCTACACGGATTTACTTTAGTAGGTCTTCCACTCAGAAGCTTTATACGCGCCAGCACTGTTTTCTCTTTCTGTCTCTGTCACACAAACATTAACTGGAAAAATACAGTTTATCAGTCTGCTTAAGAATCAGCTGGAGAATAAAATCAAATATTGACACTTACTACATACTAAGATTAGCCCTTTAAAACTACCTTATCCCTGATCCAGCATTAGCCAAGCTCAAATCCAGTTAAACATTGCCCAATTTAGAGATGGTTTTAAAGCTGCACTTCACTTTCAGACAGAAGCAAGAAGTCCGTTCCAGCTCTCTACAATTAGATTATAATCTAGATTGGGGAAATGTAATCATGTGTAGCACAAGACCTTTGTCGCTATGTTGTGCGTTATCAAAGAGATTTAGTTCCTCCAGAAGTGAGGAAGCGAGAAGTAAAGCAGCTGTGTAGAAACCAATTTTAGGCTTTTTATCTCATTGAGAAACATTACACAGTATTGACTGCCAGCGTGTGAGAGAAAAAGCAAATTTGCACAGACTGAAAAAAAAAAATGCTATGCCCTTGTCTCATATCAACCCCCTCAACACACACACACACGTCCTCCTCGGCATTAGCATTCAAGTCAACACCACTCTAATGTTAAGGCAAATTGTAATCTGTTCCTACATATGTAAATGACCCTCGTGTGCGGGAAAAAGTGATTTGTTTTCCCTAGATAATCATTAGTATGCACAATTTCCTTTTTATGTGTCATTTTCTCAGCGTGAGGGGAGGATCGCAATCTTTACATTTAGCCTGTGGTGTTCATATGCAATCTACTTTAATATTTTACAAATAACCTTTTGGGCCCTGGCCCAGTTCTAATAAATCAACCATCTAGCTCTCATCTTTGCCCAAACAAACTGTTTCATTACAACCTTCATGATTTCCTACGTTCTGCTTCTGGAGCTATGATTAGATACCATGAGCATGCATGAATGTGAAATGAGTTTAAATGTTGTAAAGGGGGAAGAAGGAAGTCTACAGTGTGTTTCAGTGTAAATATTTGAGTTTTTTCATGTGATGCTAAAGGAAACAAAAGCATCTGCAAGGCCCACCTGCCGAGTATAACCTTGAACGTAGGCGTCAACAGCTTGTCTCTGTGTGTACAACACGACCTTGTCATTGCATTTAGCGAAGATTTTCATCTGTTGTCCCTGGTCAGGTTGGTGTAAAAAAAACAAAAACAAAAAAACAATACATAAATGCAAGTATCACAATAGAATCTCTATCCACCTTATATTTCAGCATGGAAGTAAGGTGTTTTCTGTGAATATGCAAGTCTTCTGATTTATTAGCCGCTATTTGGAAATAACGAGAGTTCAGTAAACTGTAAAACTGTTTGTGCTACAAACTCGTGTTTATAATTAAGACAATACATTAAAATAATATGTACAGCTAAAAGTATGTACAGTTTTGTACAGCTAAACATAACTTGAAGCGAATGACACAGGAAGCCAGACACATTAAAATTACAAATGCTTACAACCCCATTCTTATCTGAAAATATATATAAATGTTCACAATTTTGTTTTGACATTTAACTTATTATTATTATTATTATTTGGATGGATAAGATAAATACTAAGAAGTTTATAAGAATGTTCTTAAGTGCAATTCTTGCAAATGTCTTGTAAAATGAAAGTTATCCCAACTTTAAGAGGTTATATACAATGATTTTAAGAACATTCTTTTCAGGAATTCAAATCCTGTTTAATCTTAAAGCTGTTGTCCGTAACTCTTTTTTTTTTTTTTTGGTTAAAAATGATCCAAAATCAATTTTTGAGCAAGTACATAACCAGCCAGTGTTCAAAACTATCTCCTTACCTTAGCCCGATTCACAATGGTAAGCTTGTAATAATGTTTTATAATAAAATCGGTACTGGTAGGTTTCTTCGGGAAATTCAAGCATGCAGCCGTTTGTCTTTGCGTCATTACGTCACGTCTATAAACAGAAAGGAGGAGTCCCAACTTGTAGGCTTTATTGCATGTGAGGATGCTGCAGGCAGCAACGGATCATTTATAGCCTTTTCTCACAGCAGCTGCAATAATTAAACGTATCTTGATGCCGGATTATAATCCAGAAAGGTCCAAATGACAATCATCAGTGACAACTAGAGACTAACCAGTAACAAGTAACAAGTAACAGTAACAAGCAAAAGACTTCGAACTGCGAAGTGGGTGCAGAAATTGAAATCTACAGATAATGCTAATACACACTAAATACATGTAGTCACGCAATGCTGATGTTATTAACATTTAACAATTTGAGAACAAAGTATAACAATAATAATATGCACGGTTTGGCATAATCCGTGCCAAGCGATTGTTAGATTTAATCATTATTGCCAGTGCAGTTTATTATAGGCCTAACGCTTTTTTTTTTTTTTTTTTTTTTTTTCTCAGTTGGTCAGAACAATAGTGGCAGACATGTTACTTACTCCTTCAGATTACATTTTCTGGTGAAAATTCTTATTTTGTTCCTACTTCCAAGACGTAGAATCTGTGATTCGGAAGTACAGTATCCACACCGATGTGGTGACTTACAACATTTAGATTCATCCGCGCTGAGGAGCTGTGCCGCTGCTCAACCCACGTAAAAATAATTCTGCAAATAACTACAATTGCAGGTTTCAAACAGAGATGGCGGCAAAGAGGCAAAACTTTTGGATTGCAGCTTTAAGATAAAAAGAACATTTAAGAAGTGTTTTTGGGAATGCAAAATATTCTTAATTTAGAAAATAAGAAAATAGTAGTTAGTAGAATTTTATTGTTACCAATGTTTTGTGAATCCGGCCCCTGGACAGCATTGGTGTGAATCGCAAATACTGATTCATTTATTTTCAGCATGAAGGTCCATAAGGGCTGTATTTGCAACAGCAATTTGCTCAAAGCTATTGCACATTTAAAGAGAGCTTAAATAAAGGTGACATAGATATTGAGATTTAGATGCAGAGAGAAAATCAGATATAGAGAAAAAAGTGTGTAATTGACTGCAGAACACATTGTTTCCCTGGAGACTGCCTCTGGATATAATAAACCATGTTTTCATGGTACTTGGCAAACAGTAACGTTTGAAGTGGAATTTGTTCTGTTGTGAACAAATAAAACCTATTTTACCCAGTGGTAGTTATGAAGTTTAACCTAGTTTTTGAATCTTTTATGCTGAAATCTTTTTGAGTGTGCCTTTTGCACCGTGTGTATAATGTGTGTATGAAGCTGCAGTGTATGGTTTCTGCTGCTGTAGATGTTCCTCTGAAAAAAATGCTTTATGGCAGCCAGCTGTTAAGTGTCTTAATGGATTCATGTTTAATTCATGGACACATCACAGGGCCACCTCTTCTTGGTGTCATTCTCTCATCCCTTTCTATCCTGCACGCTAATATCAGAAGAATTTTTTTTTTTTTTTTTTTTTTTTTTGCCATCTCAGTACTTTCAGAGCATTCTTGCTCTTTTCTCTCTCTTTCCCCTCCCTTTTCATTCTGTATAAAGTGATGCATTTACGCAGCACTAGGTGTTCTGTAATCCTCAGATTTACTGTTTTTCTCTGTTGTGCTCTCATCTGACACAAATACAAACACACATTTAAAATGTCCTTTGTTCAGCCACACAGAGTCACGTTCCATCTTTTTAAAATCAGGGCTTTTACATTTTGCTTCTTTCTTTATCATGTTTACAATGATTTGACATTTACCTTCGCACATGAGAAGACTCTCTAGATCCTACTGACACACTGGAAAACTTAAGTTTTACTGTTCATGATATATTCTAGCCTTACGCATCTGTCCCACTTTCTTTACTGGTGAGAATATGAATTCCATCAGCATCATAGAAAGATCCTCACATGCAGATTTTTTAGGTCTCTTCGCAACAGTGTAAAATATTTCAAATGAATTGTCAGGTTTGATTTCTGTAAAATTGAATGCACAGATACGTTTGTCACCGTACAGGTTTCTGGCGACTCAATTTTGCAAAGCCATGCTGTCGTTCTGCTTGACTTATTTATTCAATATGTTTTGCAGGATGATGTAAATGAAGATTAATACTTGGTCTTTTTGTCGCATATATCCTACCTACTGTGGTTTAAAAAGGTTGCATGTTAATGAAGATTTGAGTTAAAAAAACAGTTTTTCAGCATTTGATGTATTTACGTTTTTATTTTAGCCTTTGTCAAATAATAAGTTAGTATATATGAGCACTTCAGTGTTTTTGTGAGTCTTTTGGCTCTGAACACAAGCTCTCTGATTCTTTGATTGAGGTTCCTTGCTAAGAGTGAAAGCCTGTTAGCTGAGATCAGACACTTTCATTGGGATTACTGGGCTCGAGCTGCCTGTCTGACCCTGACTGATCTTTAAGCTCAGAGACAGCTGTCTGTCTGTTTGACCACTCCTGACTTAACTTCTTTGGATTCAAGACCAAGAAGCTTCTAGTATGTTAGTGTCGTTGTGTGCATGTGCATATGAGCATGTGTGTTGTGTGGGCTTATTGGCTATCAAAGCACATGGGCAGGTGAAAATGAGAAGCAAGTGGCTTTCGTAGGAATATATTTCATCATTTAGTGACTTATTTTATGCATTAATATTCCTCTTCTCATCGAAATTGTCAAATCTGCGGGTTTAACTTCATAGAAATTTTATTTTAGTTCTGGAGAGAATCTAATTTATTTTTAGAATGTAATTTTTGACTTTGAAAAGGTCATCTGTGTGTTTTCTGGTCTGGTGAATGTGGCTTTGTTAAACAAACATGTCTAGGTGTGAGCTGGATGCTGATGTGAGCCAGAATCTACCCAGAAGGCTTCCACTGCTACACTGTCCTCATATTGCCCTCCAAACACCAACTAAATCGAATGTAGTGTTTTTACGTAACAACAAAATGGATGAGATTTTTGTTTAAGTATTAAAACGATTTGGATTGAGATGAGTATGTTAGATCTGAAGGTTGTTTGAGTATTTGGAAATATGCTTACTCAAAAAATCTTACAGACAACAAGATTCTCTAGCCAGATATTCTTAGATGAAGTAATGTTATGTAGTGACTTCTGGAATGGTGCTGCATTTTATTAATGACACAGTTATAGGTTGTGTGGAGGAGGATGGCAAGCTCTAACCAAAACAACTAGGAAAAGGTAAAAGAAGAATAGACACAAATCTCTGCATTCACTATAGCTGGAGGTTCCCCCTTCTATAATGTTACTTTGGTTAAGAGAATTCTTTTAATTCAAAGTAAAGGCAAAGTGTATTTCATGCACAGAGACATTGCTGCTATATCACATTCATACAGTTTGCATGTCTGTAATGTTACTTACTCTTTGCCTTTGCTTTGAATTAAAAGGATCCAGTCAAAGTAAGTTTCATGCACTGAGGTCCATTTACAACTTGATTGGTCCATTGCCTGTTGGATGTTGTTAAGAGAAACACGGATTGCATTATGCATGTGTATGGTGCCACACAATGTGCTGTGCCCCACAGCAGGCTTGGGATGCATATTCAGTGCTTTTTGAATCAGTTCTTGCTGCTGCATGACATTCATACACATCCACATTCATTGCAGTTTTACACTATTTATCTATACAGTCCAGATACTCCACTCTCCACTCATTCTGCTGATGATAATAGTGCCAAAAAATGTCCATCTTTTTTTTTTTTTTTTTTTTCCCCTCTAAACAGTTGTTGTGTGGAAATGGCATTTGCTTTAATGTTTGACATTCAGAGAGTCTCTTTCTGTCTTCCACGTTTCATCTGTCTCTTCCTCAGTAATGGACCCTGACAGACTTGCTGAGCCCGAGGGAGCAAAGCACACAGAGGTGCGCTCAACACACCTGCTGGTTTGTTTTTCTCGCTCGTGTTTAATGCGAGATCGCTCATCATATTGAGACCATATTCACTGCAGTGGTCCATAAAGATTGGCCTGTGTGTAGTCAACTTGGTGTGTGTTATCAGCAGGGCTGGGTGTGATCTGAGTGCTCTCACCTAGTGACTAAAGTCCTATCTTTACTGTCCTGCTGTCTTTTTCATAAAAAATGCCAGGAACAGCTGAAGTCTGTATTTTTTTTTTTTTTTACCCAGACAGATTTAGACCGAACGACAGCTCTATAGAATCTTAAACTAATTTCCTATGCCCTAGAAGAGATATTTTTTTTTTAGACATTTTTTCTGACATTTTCTTTTTTTTGCACTAACACAGCAAAACTAGAACACTGTCATTGTAATCAGATTCACTGAAATGTTAGTTTTGTTGTCACTTACAGTTTAAATGCAGCAGTCAGTCAGGTTCTGAAAGTAAAAATCCCATTCATTTTCTCCATATGGGGAACTGTTTTTTAACAATAACTTAAACTTTTAAAGATGGACCTACTGTGCGCTACAAGGTTGTTGATTGATGGTATTTGCTTTTGAGGCCATGAGTGCACATTACTTCGACCTTATTTTTTTTTAAATAATTGAATTTAACAGCAGAATTCCTTGTGCAAACAAGATTACCCTTCATTCTCTAAAGAAATCTCTGCCAATCAGAGAGTCATGTAAGCAAATGGTGCCAAAAAAGCTCTGTGACCTGACTTAATGTCAGTCTTGCTGTGATCTCAGTACTTCATTTGTATATATCTGCAAAAATTAGTATATATTGTGTAGGAAAAATGTTGAAAAAATACATAATCAACCACTTTAAATCAATAGTTTTCTGTTTTTCAGTGGTTTTTGATTCCATTGTCGGTTAAGTACCCAGTCTTTGTAGTGTTGTGAATGCCTTGTAGCTGGTTGGTTGGATTCCTGGCTCCTTAAATCCATATGGGAAAAATATTTCCAGGACCAAGGCTGCTAAAAAAGGGAGCGGGCACTTTTGCACTTTATTAGCATGGCATGTTGATTTGTACTGTATGAAATCTAGAAAATTTTCTGGATCTGTGACGATCTGTTGGATTCAGTGCAGTGCTGGTAATGGCATTGTGCCCATACAGTCAATGTCACTTATCTTTTGTCAAGTGCTATTGATTTATGCAGGCACACATTTTATCAAATTCACAGTTTGCCAAGCTCCCAGCTGAGCCATTATTGGAAATACAATATTCTGTAGATGAAAATAAAATGCTGTTGTAGCCTGGGGCAGATGTTGTGTCTGAAAAACACCCAAAGTTTAAATCCTAAACTACACTTTGTCCATGGTAGAATTACTTTCACATTTTCCTCCATATGTGAAGCAAATCTTTTCCCACTGTCTTGTTGAAAGTTTTGGGTGGGTGAGTGTGTGAAGTTGTGAACTAGTTACCATCCTCTGGACTACCGTCTGGTTCTGTAGGAAAAACTATAGAACTGCATATAACACAGACTCATCATCTGCCTCCAGCCTGCCCCAACCTCACGACCCCACCACACACCCTCTAGAAGTGACACTACGGAGACACTACTGTTCAAAAGTTAGTCTCTTATGCTTCATTCATTTGATCAAAAATACAATAAAACAATATTGTGAAATATTATTCCAATTTAAAATAATTGTCTTCTATTTTAATATATTTTAAAATGTAATTTATTCGTGGCTAAGCTGAATTTATTTTTAGCAGCCATTACGTCACATGATCTTTCATAAATCATTCTAATATGCTGATTTGTTGCTTTAGAAACAGTTCTCATTATCATCAATGTTGAAAACCGTGGTGCTGCTTAATATTTTTGTGGAAACCAAGCTTACTTTTTTTTCAGGATTCTTTGATGAAGAGAGTTCAAAAGAACATTTACTTGAAATAGAAATCTTTGGTAACATTATACATGTCTTTGCTGTCACTTTTGGTCAATTTAATGCATACTTGCTGAATAAAAGTTCTTACTGACCCCAAACTGTAAACCGTAGGGTATAAGAAGATATTGGTTATATAGAATGCTAAATTAAGGTTGTATGTTGCTGAATTAAATTTAGTTGCTTTGAAGATATGTTGGAGTTGAACTTTAACTTTTAGGTGGATCCTCAGAGTTTCAGTCAGATTTCACAGATAGTGGTGTAAATGTTGTTTCCGGCTGATCTCATAGCAGCAGGCTGACCTGTATGGTGATCTGAGAGGTTTGAGCGATGCCTCTTCTCCCTTACATCAGGGAGGATTTTAGTCAGTTATTAAATGCTATATATTCAGAGTGTATGTCTGTGAATGTGGCTTATCTGCATTCTGTTCTACAGTCCAGTAGTTTGTATTTCAGGCTGTGAGCGAGCTGTGTGTATATATGTTGAAGCTACTAATTAGTTATTCAGTAATTGCAATGTCTGTCTATTTTCAGTGATTTTTTTTTCAGTGTGCATGCTTGGCTAATTTCATTGGACAATTCATATTTGGCCTATTTATTGTTTTGTTAAACAAATTAAACTGCACATACAGATTGATGTTCATTTAATAAATTTGTTTGAGTGGTTGCTTTTGGTGGAGATATAATCAGTTCTGGAATGTGCCTGTAACCTTTCTAGGAAACAAAACTCTAGGATTCCCTGGAATGGCAACGAGAGCACTAACTACACAAGGGATTTGTGAAGTCACGCTGTCAGAATAAATTGGTACTCTGTAGTTTGCTCTAAAACTACACTACTGACTGTTTTAGGCCAGCCCTCTCTTTCATAAGCAGCCATTGCTAATAACTCTGAGAAGAGGCCTTGTTACCGCCTAACGAGTTGGGGTCTTTAATCCTTAATTGAGTACTGCGGTTCAGGAGGATGTTCTAGAATGATATTCACGCTCTGTCAGTCTGAGCCCTCCGCTCTCTTGGCCCCTCCAAAATCATTAAAGACATGCGTGAGAACTTCAGGCTGTTGTGTGTCCATGTGAGTGTGGGATTATGTGTGCCAGTTTTACATTTGATTGGTGTTGTAGCTCTCAATTAAACAGTTAATTTAACGTGTACTCAACATTTTATGTGTGTAGTGTCTGTTTTGCTCTGTAAAGACCAGCTCAGAGTTACTGATCAAAGACTGTTATTAGTCTGGTTTTTTTTGGATTAGAAGTACACACAAAAATGAAATGTATCCACTTTCAACTTCTCTTCTGCCCCTTAGAGAAATCTGGAAGAGCAGATTTATTGTTTTACATCTTCATTCTGCATTTTTCCCACCCGTCTCACTTATTCTGTAAGCTTTATACTTCACACTGTGAGCTTTACTTCACAGTTGCTCAAATAACATTGAAGTTACTGGAAGAAAATGTGTGTTGTGGTGTCACTGGTGAACAATGTTGTATTACAGTATTACAATTTATCCAAACTCCAAACTTGCCTCTTTTCATAAACAACAAAAAGTGCAACAAAAAATGATCCAGAGGCAGAGCAGTGTTTTTTTTTTTTTTTTTTTTTTTTTTTTTTTTTTTTTTTTTTTAAGCTGCTTTGTGATTTGTTTAGGTGTTATGGGAATAGTTTTGATATGTAATGCAGATGGAAGAGGTCACTAAACCGGTGGATTTAGTTCCGATTGGGTGTAGCCTGATCTCTCAAGTTGTGTTTGTGAGTTTGTTTGACACTGATTGAAAAAAAGACAGACTGTGTGGAAATATATTTGTGTCTAGATTAATGTTGGTCCCAGTAGACAAGAGAGATTTATGGAATCAGTCTGTCTCTTCACCTGGGGTCTTTATCCTGGACTGGCCTCTTAGCAAGCACTGACCGCACACATGATCTGCTTGTTTATGTGAATTGAGAAGTTTGTTCCTCCTAGTCCACTTGCTTGGTTTCTGTTTGTGTTTGAGACCATGATCATATCTTTAAAGCGATAGTTAACCCAAAAATGAAAATTCTGTCATTTATGCAGCCTCATGTGATTCTAAACCTGTAAGAGTTTCTTTTATTTCTTCTTTTTTATACTTCCAAAATTCTAATTTTGTGATTTGTTTCAGTTTTACAGATCTTATTTACATTTTTCCAGGTAATGTTAAGTTACTTGGAATGTGTTGTGACTAAGCTCACAGAAAAGTTCAGCAGAATTGGAATGCCTGTCATTTTTCTACACATTCCCCCACTGTGTGCATGTTTGTTAATTATATATTCTGGCTAAATTGATTATGCTTTCAGCTCCAAATAGATATGTAGTGCTTTCTGCTCTGTTTAACACATTTAACAAAATCCTTTCCACAGAAAATGGTACAGAAATAGCACGTTTCACTCAAACAGATTTTGCAGTGATTATTTGCAAAACACACTGTAAGAAGTTATTCTGTCCTTCCAGGATTTTTGCGATCACAAGAATGAATTCAAAATCTAATGCAAGTTGGATTTTGTTTCTGCAGTGTTTTTGTAAAAAATGGGGGTAAAAGGGGTTGGCCAATATGAGCTAGATAATTCTGTGCCCAAACAAATTGATAATTAAATTTGATAATAATCAAAAACATTTAAAATGTATGGTAAGTCAGCCATTTTGGGCTGCCAAAATTAGTCCCAGTTTTTCTGCAATATATATTGCGATATGAAAAAAAAATTCACCAGATGACTTTGCTCTATTTGGAAAGAATTAATTATTCTAAAATCATTGGGGTGATTTTGTAGGTAAGTGAATATACATAGTGTATATGCAAATAATGAACAACTTATAAGCACAGATAAATATAATAGAACAAAGATAAAAATGAAATAAATAGTGCTTTATTTTTTTCAGTTAAGTCTAACACTATTCTGGTACAGAAATTGAATAATCAAATGTAAAATAACACTGCATAGTCTTCACTGTATAAATTAAATAATTAATCTGTGTTAAAACTACAAAAAAAGTGATTTCTCTTTATCTTCTGTTTGATTAACATTAATGACACAAAGCGGCAGGAATATTAGACAGCTGTCACTTTAAGACCGAATATGCAGATCCAAAATACTGTTGCCCATCTGTTACATCCAGTTGCACATTTTGCACATATAAAATACTGTTACACATTTTTTCTCAATTGTTTAGTTCACCTAAGCCATAAGCAACTGTGTTTACAAGGATACTCTGATGTTTTACATGCATTTTGACAGTTGTTTGGCATGTAAGTGTCCGTTTAGGCACAAAAAGATGCAGAAGAGAATGGCATTCGGTATTCACGTGCATCTGTGCGTTCAGAATTGAGTTCTCTTTCGCATCTTTGTGTGTTCAAATGCTTTAAAATATTTAAACTGACAGGACCTAAAACACGTTCAAACACTAAACTTTCATTGTATGATGGTCAAACTTTGCAATAAATCTGAAAATTACTTGCGTTTTGAACAGCGGTGTCTGGTCTGTACGGATTAACGATCCCTATAATAGACATTGCACATCCTGCGATGTGACTGTCATAGATGCGCACATCACAATATCGATGCTAAAACAATATATATTGTGCAGCCTTAGTGTGAAGCTCTTTTGCAGTAGTGGTGCAAAGCTGTTCTGTCATGTTAATGCTATAGCTTTCTAATTTGTTTTCCATCTTTTTTTAATTAACTCTGGCACACAGGGAGAATGCAGTTTGCACCCCAAAACAACAGAAAACAAAGTCATCCATTTCCAGCATAAAGTGTAGGAGTCTGACTCTTAACCATGGACAAAGGGGATTCCTACTATGGGAAAGTGTTGCATTATTTGTGGTGGGGGGAGGGTGTGTTTAAGTGACCTAGAGGTGGGCAGGGAAAAATGTAAATGGTTTTGCATTCATTACTGTGTCTGTCTCAGGGTTAGGGAGCAGAGCAGAGCAGAGAGGAGAGGAAAGGTCACTAGCTCTTTGTCTGAAGGGCAGAGAAAGGAGTGGAGGAGGGAGTTGATGATAAGCAGATGCTAAGGGAAACGAGAGCAATGGCCCATTGGCTCAGGCACCTCATAAGATGATAATTCCTTGAGGACGAGAGAGTCAGAGGGGGGTTGTTTTAAAGACTCAAAGATTCTCATCACTGATAAAAGACCTGCTAACGGTGATTCACACTACTGGCCACTGACTTCTTTTTCTCTTTCCTGTTCAGTTAATTTCCTCTTCAGATTATTTATTAACAGGACTGGTAGTGAAATGTTATTAGGAAGCATATTTGCAGGGTAAGCAAGAATACATTTACATGTAATGATTTAGCAGATGCTTTTATCCAAAGCAACTTACAAATGAGGGAAAGCATGAGCAATTTATCATGCTGGAGCCAACAATATTAGCACTACTGCAGTAAAGTAGAGTAGTAAAAATGCTAAATGTCTTAAACAATTGTTGAATTGGCACAAAATTTATGTGCTCATCTTTTGCTTTTGTTTCTTTGTGCTTGCTCATAATTTGCTTTGTTTTACACTTAAAGCCAAATGTTTGACTCAATCCAGATGTTGGCTGTAGGGAGATGTTTTGTTTCATTAAAAAAAACTTTTAATTAGTCAAATTAATTCTTGCATATTTCGGCTTTTTGCTTCCTGCTACAAGACAGTGTGATTCTATGGAGAGGAGTGAATTATTTATTTATTTATTTATTTATTTATTTTAAGTAGCTGGCATCTGCAGTGTTTTTTAAATGGGAATTATCTGCAAGTAATAATCCTTCCGCTGATCCTGGAAAATATGCCAAGCATGCCACGATCCTATATAGAGCCGTCACACTCTGCTCTGTCATTTTTCTTCTACTGCTGGAACCCCAAAATAACTTCTACTTCACTGCAGCTTCTAAAATGAGAGTTTATGTGAGCAAGAGAGAGAGCTCAGTTTGTACTCCAGCCTTTCTCGTATGACAACCTAATTACAATTCAAGTTCTGCTGTACTGCATGCCGAATAGCTGCACATGCTGTGTAGCACAATTTTGTCAGCTTTTGAAATGCATTAACTGTACTGTTTGTCTGTACAACAGAGAGATGGACTAAGCTGTCTTATCAGCTGTGGAAAGATTCTTCCAAACCTTTTTCCTGTTGCATATCATATATAGGGGAGTGACCTTTCCTTTCCTGAGTGTGGCTCAGGTATTGACTTTGGAAAAAGGAAATGTCACATACATATGATTTTAGTGCTGTTTTCATAATTGATAAATGTCCTTCACTCACTAGCATTCCTACTGACACAAGCACACTCACTCATACCTCCTCACACATATTCAGACATGCCTGCTGCATACATTTATAGTGTTTTTTTTATTTTTTTTATACTAGTGCTGCCTGATATTGGAAAAACTAAAATTACAGTATTTGTTTTTCTACAATATATATTGTGATAATAAAAACCATCCGTTTAGGGCTGAACTGTGTATTTGGTGCCCAGGTTTGTCTGTTACCTATAATTAACTTTGACTTAGTGTTTTTCTGATCTGCAGCTGACTGTAATTGTCTTCAATTTAAAATGGATTGTAAACCCCATTGCTGTTAATCTTTTGTTTACATTCTCTCTCTCTCTGTCCACACCAAGCCATTACTCTCCTCTCATTTAGCCTCCCCCACTTTTTTGTGTTTGTATCGCTCCCTCCTTCTTTCTTTATCTGCATTACCTTCCCCCTTTTCACTCATCCCCTCTCAGGCATTCTCGGTAGGATGTGTTGCCAGGAGACAGGATTCTCTACCTATTGTGAGTGCACAAAGGGGGTCTGCAATCACCAGTGCTGGGGCTCATGGGACTGGCGTGAGAGGGAGAATTTGGAGGGGAAAGGAAAAAAAATAAAAAATAGGGGACGGAGTGTAGTGTGTTGTGGTGGTCTTGTGGCCTCATTCTAGTAGGTCTAATTGCTTTCTTTTAAACCTCGTAGGATTTGTTGTGTCCTGCTCAGCTGGTGGAGGTCAAGAGCAGCCAGGCAGAGATGGATATTCTTAGAAGTTAAGGCCCCCTTACTCCAGACCCACATGCTTGACGTCCCTTACACTTGAGATGCGACTCTGTACCTGTGCAGTATCTGGTCATGTGACTGCAAGTGTATTTTAGAACTTCAAACTTATGTATGACACTTGAGATTCTGTGTTATCCCATTTAGCTTTAGTA